>NW_019059832.1:1223568-1317588 GCF_000696155.1 Zootermopsis nevadensis
AATTATTATTACTCAAGTGGGAAGTTCGTGTGATGTTTGGCGCTGCATTTCATCGGCCAGTTTTTGAACTTTGGGAGTGTAGGATGATGTTGCTGCTCGCAAACATCGTCAAGATGGGCGTCAGTAAGTCAAGATCTGCGCTTTGGTTTTATGATGTTCATGGTTGAACAGCCTTCATTATTCAGTAAACCTCTTTCCGTAACAACGCGGGCACCCAAAAGAAGTTTGGCGGGCGCCGCGTTGGGACCACTGGATTACACAGTTCTTTCAGTGCACTCAGCCGTGCTGGAGCGGCAACTTCTCCGACACTACTGTTTGACGGGTAGTCTGGCTTAAGAACAAAGGCGTTTTAAGAGATTCGAGATTTTCGCATCTATAATGATGTTGGTCTTATGGCTTGTAACTTTGCGTGGACTTGTAGGTGGTTGCCAACGTTTCGGTGAAACATACCGCCTCCATATTCAGCCCTTAATATGCAGGAAGTAACTTTACTATCTACTCACAAGTCGACACGACTTGTTACAGACCAGAAAGCCAAACATCGACGAAGTAACTCTGGCAAACAAATGGGCTGACACAAAGCAAATACAAAATCACAGAGAAATTTAATATGATTATATTCAGTAAGGAAATTGAGAGTTAAGATAAACGTCTGTCTGTCCTCCGATAATGTTCAAGTAAATTTTTATAACTTTTAGTAAATCTTCATTATGTATTTATGTGTTTCGTATGATCCAGAGTGAAAACTACGATTATTTCCTTAAACAGCGTTAACCAGTTGATGTTTGTAATGGTGAAGTGCGGTGTTTTCTTCGCGGTACGGACTCAGTTTTTTTTAAATATTAATCAGACGAACTATGATTCTCAATGTAAACAGCGATTATTTCCCTAAACAGCTTTAACCAGTTGATGTTTGTAATGGTGAAGTGAGGTGTTTTCTTCGCGGTACGGGCTGAATTCTTAAATACTATTTAGACGATCTTCGACTTTAAGGTTAATTTATGTGCTGGGCCGAGTACCTGCAGAGGGGGCAGCTGAGCATCACCCCGTCGCCGGGGGTCACCCGATGTAGCGCCAGGACCCTCATGCACACGATGTGGACCGACTGTCCGCATCCGTATCGGCAGAACGTCACTGCAACAGATTTATCGCAATGAAACACGCAACAAAACAAATCAACTAAATTGCTCGAGAAGGCCTGTCTGATAAAATTCAGTATCAAATATTATTTTTTGCCTTTATTTTCATTCACATTGTAGTACTTGATCATTTTAAAGGACAGTGGTGATTATATGTAACACCTCCTTTGACATTCAGTAATCTTTCCCACAGAGTGTATTATTTATGTGTTTTATACGTATTTTTCAGAATGAAAAGCGATCATTTCCTTAAACAAAACTCCAATTGATTGTTATCAAGGAGACGCGTTGTGTTTGCTTTGAGGTACGAACTAAATTTTTAGCTATTATTTAGAAAAGGTGCAGCTTTAAAGGGTTAAATAAAAATTACATCAACGCGTCGTAATTATCCATTTTTAAACCACTAAAATACCAGAATTTAGTCTACAGCATTGCACAGACCTATTACCTTTATTTACATAACCGAACAGTCACGTGTCTTCACGTACCTTTCCTCGTGTCAACTGAAACGTTTCCCCAAACTTTCTGTCAAGAAATTGGACAATATATCGATACTCTGAATATGATAACAATCGATATCAAATATAATTCCACGATAACATGTAATATAGATTAACCAACATCAAATGGCATACAAAGAGTGACTTCTGTCCACGTATACTAGTGTTTCTAGCCACTTCTCTATATCATCTATCACCGTTTGTAAGGCAAGCGACAGGCGCGACCAGCCAGCATAACTCCAGTACTGACTTACCGGGTCTCCTAGATTCTAGCAGATCTTCCAGGCAAATAGGGCACATATCCTTCGGACCGACTGGTTTCGGTGGCACCGACTCCATGACATGTACGATCTTCTTCTGCACACGAGTGGGGCCGACGTGGGTACCAAGAATCAGTTCGTTCAACTCGTGGGGTACCAGCCCTGTCTGCACATAAGACAGTACAGGATACATTCAGACACTTTTGTATGGAGACCAAAAGACATTACGAAGTGACACGACGTAACCTGACGTATACCTGGTACGACAGGGGATCATCCACTTTCAATTGCAGCTTCCGGAGCAGAGTCCAGCAGATATGAAGACACAGCTCGCGCTCCTGGCGGTAAAACCGGCAAGTACAGGAATGGGGGTCTCCAAGTAGCACCTTTAGAGCAGAGCAAGAGTTTCCTCAGCCAGTCCCTTAATCTGGACTTCAGCACACGATGGAAATTATGGAGCTTTCTTAACGCTTAAGAAGCAAAATATCTCATTCAAAGCAGAGACAGGCTCCTAACTAATCCCTCATTGGTCAGTATATTCATTTACTGCAGATGAGAGTCTGAAGAGTAATGACACAAGTACATGCATTTATTTTCCTCTTATTTAGTTAAACAATCTTGGCCATAAAAAGCGAAGGACAGATCCACTTAAGAAACACAGGAATGGATAACATTAAAACAGATCTTAAATAAATACAGTACGAGCATCGTAGAAAATGTTATTTCGAATTATCAAAATGAGGACTGGTTATTATATATATATATATATTGCAATGGGAAATTTCAACTTGAAGCTCGTATAAATTATTGCAGTTTGTACTGCACCGCACAAAAATTAAATATGTTCGACAAATTTTAGTGTCGACGTACATTCCAAATTTATAGTAAATCCGTTGACAGACCTGCAGGGGCCACCTGAGGCCCTCCTCCTTTATCGTGTACGCTGCTGGGCCATTCTGCCTGATGAGGAAGAGGCGAGATCCTCCGGACAGGGACAACAGCTGCCTTGCTCGGACCGGCTCCGGACACACCAGCCTCCACCCATTCTTCCGGGCCATTCTGCTGCAACACAGGACCTTCCGATCACACAGGAAATACCGCGCGTCTATTCTTTCATTCTCCTCTTAAAGTTTTCTTGTTCTATAATTCTTGATTCCCGCTGGGCGACCACAGGAATGTCGGATGCTGCAGACCTTGGTGGATACGTAGTAGCTCCCCTCCCACCTACAGCTGTTCATTCACTCATAAAGAGCAAGCTCAGAGGTCCCTGACACAGATTTAACCCTTTGAAGTCGAAGCTTGTCTAAATATTATTTAAGAATACAGACCGTACCGCGAAGAAAACACCTCACTTGGGGATTAGCTCTATCTAGTGGGCCCAACTGAGTAGGAACCTGAAGACGGAGATAGAGCCCCATCTCCGAAACGTCGTTTTACGTTTTTTACGTTTTATTACTAGACGATGGATAATATCCAAGTAAATTTTTATTCAATTGACAACACTTCACCATCACAAAGATCATGTAGTTAACTCTGTAAGAAAATAATCGATGTTTATTCTAAGAATCATGTGGAAAACATAAATACACTCTGTGAGCTAAATTGAGTGTTATCGATTGTTAAACAAAAGATTTAAGTACTATTCAAAGTCACGGACGGACTGCGCGAACATTTTTATTCGACCTTCGACCTCTTTAAATAAACTGAGAAGAGAAATTAGAACGGCAGTGACGTAAATATTTCGGGGAAATGAGAGAAACCACGGATAATTTGTTAGAATCGAATTTCAAGGCGAACGAAGATTATTCTGATGCTGTACAGTCTGCGCAGACGCGGGTTTCCGTCACCGTCACCGTCTCCAGTAAATAAACCGATGGGTTCGTCACATTCAGGCTGACAGTGCAATACGTGCGGGCAGGGAACGGGAAGGAGACAGCACGACGTTGTTCGCACCTCCCAGGTCGCATGCAATAAAGCAGCAGCAGATTGGGTCCGGCCCTGAGCCGTCTTGTTGCCGGCCTCCTGGGAATCTCTCTACTACTAGTTACAAAAACATTTCCCCCTCCCCTGCCAAGAAAGATCAAACTGATAATATTACATGATGCAAAAACATTAGTTAAATACGAACAGAACGGTGCCCACAGCAATAAGAAGTCTGGAATCTATCAATCCACACACCCACTCACCAATCTAGAAATCTAATTATTCGGCCTCCCACTGGATTAGACATTAACCCTTCATTCATCGACAAAAAGGCAAAAATTCGGGAGATTTACAACATCGGCCGAGTTATCAGCTATCATGACTGAATTTTTCGTGGTTTTCCTTAGAATCTTCAGGCAAAAGCCGGGTCCATTGCCTTGAAATACACCGTGATGGTATTTCAAAATTATTTTCCATTTGTCACCAATATCATCTTCCCATCTCAGGCTATGGCTGACCTATGCAGTTGAAACACCGTCATTAAATGAACTTACGATATAGCTATCTTTGGTTATAACAACGGTGAAGCGTCTTAATCATATTTCGGGAATATACAGCTCCGATTTCGGCTGTCACGAGCATAACTTCGTAACATTCGAACAGCGGACATGGATTTTATGAAGTGGAAAGCGACGTACAAGATCGGATAAAAATTAAATAAAGACAAATGCCCAAACTTTCTCTTGAGTAGAAGCGAAAAGAACATTGAAACACGAATAAAATATTCAAAATAATATTAATAATACAATAAGAAGTGTTGAGCCCAGTGCGTGGAGAACACTGTTTTTAACTGTGTTACCATTTTTTACTTTAAACACGACACACCTTACTCAGAAATAATAGCCCTTCTCGTCTAAGTGAATTCATAAGATAGTATAATTGCGTCATATTGTGAATCAAATATTAAATTAATTATTCGGTTTTGTCCGTCTAATCACAATTATATTTAAAATTTAAAATTTACAAATAAGATAATTAAATTATCATTTTATGTTCCACATCGAATAATCGATTTACATTTAGAACATTTTTTTACTTTCGATTATTCGATGTGGAACATAAAATGATAATTTAATTATCTTATTTGTAAATTTTAAATTTTAAATATAATTGTGATTAGACGGACAAAACCGAATAATTAATTTAATAAGTGAATTCAGTGTTTGTCAAGACTATTTAATGTATATTTATGCCGCCTCCCTGCAGGTAACTTACGACACAAATTATTCGTTGCCACAGAAATAATATAACACAAGTTGTATTTTAACAACTGTCCAGCACGGTAAGTGTAGATGTACGAAATTAATTCATCTACGGCTCTGCTACATACGCACCTAAGCCAAACCACCTTCAAGGGGAGTATGTTTTGGACGTGAGTAGTAGTTCACAGGACATCAATGCCCAGGGAAAGACGGCGCTGCAACTAGATTGAATTTTCCAACCCGAAACTTGCACACGGTCGTAAAACAAGATCGTAAACCAGGCAAGCAATTCCTCGCTTGGCTCGTCCCTCGCTTCTCTTTCTTTCTCCAGCAGATGGCACACTTTACAACAATTACAATGTAAATAAACAAAGGCCTCCATGTTAATGGCAGTTATTGATCTCCGGACATGGCTCCCGGAGCTGCTTCAGTTGACCAGAGACCGAGAAGGACGCTAATCAGTTATGCATCCCCACAAAACTTTCCAACCGACATGAATTCATAACAATCTTATGTCTGTTCTAAAATTAATTACCATATATCTTAAAATGATAACGATTCCAACCATTTATCATGAATTGTTGAGGCGACCTTGAGGGGGGAAGGCGTTTGCAGACAGGAATCAAGCATAACATATTTCGATAAGGCGTCGTGAAAGATATCTGGACCGAAGGAACAAATATACAAAAGGAGGGCTTTTATAACTTATCATTTGTTATAATTCTTTTACCTTTCAAGTATTAGGTATTGTAACGTTCCAATTCACAATTACTGTGATTATGGATTCTTTTTAGACATCTTGTAGGACTTGTTGAATGTAGGATCGGCCTTTCGCAACTATACAGGACAGGACAACACAGCACACACGAAACAGAATGATGAACGAGAGAATAGGAGAAGATACAGAGGAGCATAACACATTCTTATCCTTCGCTTTGTGAATGTTTAGTAATTATTTAGTATTTTTAAAGAAAAGCAGGAATAGCATCCTTAGAGTAGCACAGCAGTAAAAATGTCTGAACTCTGACAACCGTCTTGAAAACGTAAACCTCAAATAAGAAAAATAGCTTAGCAGCTATGAACCATTCTGAACACAGACAATTACTTTTCATAATGGCGGTTCTGGTGACTGGCCGCACAACCAATAGTTATGTTAGGTTAGGTGTGTGTTGGGTACATCACAACATGCAAGCGTCTCTGTTTAGCGAACTCTAATAAATGCATGAATCAAACCTGACGGCTAGAACTGTTAATATTGTAGCTTTGTCTGACACAGAAGTAAATCTGACCTATCAACAAAGCATGTATACTCATCTGAACTTAATATAACTGCAGTTCTTAACAAGAACAATTACAGCATGACACAAACATAAGCACTTCTGTATGAAGTAAACAACACGAGTGTTATTAACTTTCTACATCATAAACCTAGACTAACTGAAATGAACAAAATTCAGTCTCACCTTACCACACGCGTGATTTTCAACGAGACGCTGTCGACTGGTTTGTTTTCACCGCCCCACAATGAGTCACACAAGCTGCGTAATGTTTCCTGTCAGAAATATTATCGAACAAGCCAATAGAAGTATGGAGGTCACGATCGATAATAAGCAATGGTAATAACGCAACTAAATTCTTTGTGATATTGTCCTTGATGTTCATTTGTTGTTTTCAAGCGAACAATTAATACGCTGTTGTATGGATACATTATGCATATAGCACCACGTAGTCACAAAATCCAAATAAATGTTCACCACAAGTAGTTTGGAAGGGCCAAAAATTATCAGACGAACATAAACCGCTCTCTAACCATAAAGATGGAAGCATAAAATGCTGGCAAAAATCATAACCCCCATCTTCACAGGCGTTTATTTTAAAGTAAAATATTTATCAGCCTTACCTCTTACACTGATGAATTTTATCATCACAGTATAGGAATGGTGTTCCAGCCCCGTCATTAAATTCAACTTAAGTAAATAACACAACTTTTCAATCTTCTCAAATATATTGAAAAGTTTTAATCCCCTTGACCTTCTGCGACTGTAGAATCTGGTTCACAACCCATAGATTGAGGAACATACTCATGGCCACCATCCAGATACAAGTGAATATGACGTGAATCACCTTTCGTAACACATCTGCAGTAATGCCAATTGCCTGAACCAAACTTCAGTGGCAAAAAATTCATTCATGTCCAAAATCCTACTCTTACTATACACAGGTCAGTCCGTTTTGAATTACCATTCCTCTTCAAATTTTCCACCTACCTTGTGATGCTTACAGCATGTTCTGAAACATCAACCACCATCAGCATTTCCCTGGTGTCATCACTCTGAATACAAAACCATCTCTCACACTGCACGACTAAATTACCATTGAATTTTTGAAATTTATAAAAATGTCCCAAATAAAATTTTACCATTTTTATACCACTTAAACACAAATTCATAAAAAAAAAGCAAACTTTAACCTATATAATGCAACAAGAAACCAAGCTGATTCATTCTCAACTTTTAACCACTGCTTTCTTAAAGTTATAAACCAACTTCACACATCTACAAAGTGAGACAAATCAAAACCATATATATAACTTACCCATTCAACATTATGATACAAACACAGGCATAAATTTTATGTGCAATATGTACCATTCAATAAACAAAATCCCTCAAAAGTTCAGTACAATCTACAATGGCTTTACAAATAATTTGCCCCTCACAAAAGCAGATTTAAAACTGCACACATGCAACAAGAAACCAAGCTGATTCATTCTCAACTTTTAACCACTGCTTTCTTAAAGTTATAAACCAACTTCACACATCTACAAAGTGAGACAAATCAAAACCATATATATAACTTACCCATTCAACATTATGATACAAACACAGGCATAAATTTTATGTGCAATATGTACCATTCAATAAACAAAATCCCTCAAAAGTTCAGTTCACAAAAGCAGATTTAAAACTGCACACAAATTTTTACACATTCTGTATACAGCACAGCACCTTTTGACAAATAGGTCTTCTGAAATCACACATGAAACATGAAAGGATACATGGAAAAACAGCAATCAAGAACAAAGGAACATGACAAAACAAGAAAAATTCAATTTTTTTGGCTTGTTTATTCAAAATGCACATGTTTCGTGAAAAATTAAGTTTCTTTTTGTACATCAGTGCATGGCAGGCACTGTTTGGAACACCAAACTTGATATAACATCACTTTATTATGGATCTTCTTTTCGATTTAATTTAAAGCATCTCTGCTTATGCTTTGCACTTATTATGCCAAAGATGGATCGTTACAACGTGTAAATTAAATAACTCTCTACATCTTGAATGTTGGCCAGGTCTCTCATACGAACATTCCGGACCAAATACCTTGTTATTGCTGTCACAAACTTAAAGCTGATTTGACTAACTCCAGTCATATGTATCTTGTGTGTACGTAAAAAAATTTAATCTTTTGTAGTGACCATCAAACCCAGTGTTGGTGAAAACTGGTGATGTCTGCATTGATAATAGGCTTTCCAAATATGTACACTATCTTCCTTACATATAATGCAATTTCTCATTTCATCAAACACATGCATTGTTGGACAAGCATGGATTCATTGGTTGGTTATATTTATCACCTGATCCTACAGAAAAAACAGGAAGTCAATCAAGCACATAACAACACCTGCCCCGGTCAACTTACACACAGAAAAACAACGCACAATAGAGAACCCAGACTGAGAGGGGGGCAGGACAAATGGAGAAACAAGTTGCAGTATTTGTGTTTCATTTTTGCTACTTAAAAACCCAACAACCCCACTGAATTCCCCAAAGCTGCAAATTTTAATTTCATGCCTGACCCGGAGACGTGGGGCGTTACTAAATGTAGGATGTACGATCAACCTCTCCCTCCAGTTGCTATGTGCTACGGACACTCCTCCTATGATTAAAAAGACTCGTCCAACAAGACTCAAAATCAAACCACACTTCTGTGGAAAAGTGTACCAAATAAAAATTAAACTCAAATGGTCGGATAACTAAACATTATGACCACAATATGCTGGCTACCTTAATGTTAACGACCGCTGGCGGAAGATTATAAACACGACAAACATGAATCCACTGCATTCAAAGATAGAAAATGAAACAAATATTATTAACAGAAGAAACATGGGTGGAAATATTAAAAACTGTAACTATCAAACTCTCAAGACAACAAAAGATCTTTCACAAGTTAAAACCAAACCTCGGCAAATCTCTGTTAATGTATTTTGTCTACTTCTGACGCCAGATATCCTCCTTATATTGGGGTTCATATGCGATCATAAGTCTCAAGGGCTAAGGTTTCATTTTGAGCCTTGATACATTTACTTTTGGTGGTTAGGTGGAAAGATGTTTACGTCTCAAGAGGACTCAACGCAGGTTATCATTTTTTCTCAGGAGGTGTCTTCACTCTAAAATTAAAATCAGGTCTGCTTTGCTTGTTTTATCTCATGCACTAACACAAAATTGGATGTTAAGATTTTTTAAGTTGCCTTTGGATCTACTAAGTGGCATTAGAGAGCGCCAGGCCAGCAAGCGCCATGTGGGTGAGTTGGCTAAGCGTTGCTCTCTGTGGTTGTATTCTGCACAGCTTGTGTGGTTTCCTGTACCAACAAAATATTCAGGTTTTTATAACAGACAGTTACGTAACAAAAGTGCATACCTACTACAACTCACAACGTAAAACGGAAAGACTTAGACAGCTGAGAAAGGGGACTCACAAAAAATATAAACCCATAAAAAAAATGAGTGGACTTCTTCAACATAGGAATACTGCAAATTCATGAAAGGCTTAGAAAAGGCTATAATAAACAAACGGCAGGAAGATGGCCGTCTTCTGGGTTGTAGCGTCATGTAATCGGGTATAAGTTAACCAACATTTCAGAGAAGCGAGTGATGAGTCATTGCCCTCATGATGGAGGCAACAAGTACCTCTGAAATGTTGGTAAACTTCTATCAGACTACACGGTGCTACAACTGAGAAAACAATCATCTTCAGACTCAAAATGCGAAAACATCAAATCCCGCTAAACAAATTGTAGTTCGCTGTAATAAGAAATTAAAATGCTAAATGTGAAGGCTAGAAATTACGTAGGGCAGTCAAAAAGTTCCCGGATTTGTGGCATAGCTCTGTAATGGTAGGACATATGGCAACGCTTACCTAATCACCTTCAAAGTAGGTCCCTTGCGCACACACACACACACACACACACTTGCTCCATCGATCCCGCCATTGTTGGAAGTGCTGGCGGAAGGCTTCGTTTGGAATCTTCCGGAGTTCGGCCATCGCGTTCGATTTGATGTCCTCCATGGTTGCGAAACGCGTCCCCTTGAGGCCCATTTTCAGAGTAGGGAACAGCCAGAAGTCCCTCGGAGCGAGATACGGAGAGTATGGCGGTTGGGTGATGGCAGCAATGCTTTTCTCAGCGAGGAATTGCTGCCCATTATGTCCTGCCATTACCGTGCTATACCACAATTCTGGGAACTTTTTGACTGCCCCTCGTATAAACTTACAATGGTACAGATGTTGGATTTCAATTTCTTTATTGTTTTAAAACTTTCATTTTAAGCACAAACGCTATTTCTTACTGGCGACCAGAGCCTTGTGATGTGTATGCTACACTCACAATAATCTTGTTTCACACAGACACTGAAATGAGCAGCCATTACATTACATCTACAACAGATCATGCTCTAGGTACTCACTTGTGAATGTGGTGACCCTTCGGATGGTTCCGACTGAAAAAAAGAAAAGACGTGCATCACATTACAACCATGCACCACCAATATATTCCTACTGCTGTGCAGTCTGGGTGCAAAAAAAAAAAAAAAATCAAGAAATTTAAAACATGCCACACGCCTCAGACAAAAATCCCTCAGTTTGGGTACATCTTGAACACAAGCAAATTTCATGACATGAACGGCAGTTCACCAATTTCATGAGACACAATGACCCGGATGTGCACAAGCTGTGATGCGTGACTGATGAAGCTCAATCTAAGGGGGCAAATTTACTTTACTTCTTAATTAGGTACGACAGTTCTACAGAATGCGACAAACACAACATTTTCTGCTATCACAGGAACGTAGCATTTCCAAACACGAGAGAAAAAAGTCCAATCTTATGACAAAGTTGCAGAAATAAAATGTAAAGTGAATATGATTTAGAAAGATAAGAGAAGGGAAGAGGGCTACAGACAACACTTGGCAAATGCAACGAACAACACACAAAGCAACTCAATGCTGAACTTGCCTTGCCTTCCCAGTCTCCACCATCTGACTCGTTCTGCGAAACCAAATATTTCCATATGAATATAAACACCCACCCTAATACAAACACAGTACAATTACAAGCAAGACTACAACTTCCATTGCAGTTATACAAAGTAACTCTTCTCCATCCACACCCCACTCTGTAAAGTTACCAAAAATGTAACTTTAAAGGATTTCAGCAATTTTTACCTGCTCTAAAGCAGAAGTCCTCAAACTTTTCCCAGAGATTTACATGGAATTCTTTCATCTTTAATTTTTAAAATGAAAACCCAAAAGACATTTTAATTTTCTTTACCTCACTTCATTATATTTTATATATATATATATATTACATATAAACATTTTTTGCCTTCATATTTTATGCATGAGACTTCCCAATGGCCGTGGCCTGTAAAAGCAAATCATGTTATGACATCACAGTTACAAAACTGAACATGTTCACTGCTGCAGAACTCTTGAGATTGCAAAAACGTTAGTAGCACGACCAGACAGTAAAGAACATGTAAGCAGCCAAGACAAAACTGACAGCTTTTCAGAAACTGAAAATTTTCACACAGATCTGTTTAACTGAAATATAACACGATAGTGATTCTTTTAGGGCATTTCTACAAGCAAATAATGCCCGACAACTGAATAACAAAACCCAATGATTTTGTGCAGTAACTGTTAACACTGGTGACCTCATGCGTACCAGAGCAACTAACAACAAAATTATGCAGTTTTGTATCAAATAGTTGCTAGAATTTAGTTTGATCTGCCCAAAAAAATTGGAAAATAAACTTTAGATCTTTCGGCCACTCTGACAGGGTAAATCGGAAAACAGAATAGAACAGTGACGTGATACAACAGTTCAAGTTAGGCTCAGAAATGAAACAAAAGTTTCTTCAAGACTGGAAAGAGGGTATGGAAAAAATGTACATCTGCTTCTCTCATATCATAATTGCATCAGAGAAACTGACTGCTTTGAATTTAAATTTAAACCAAAATAGGCAACCAAGCATTCTACCTTCACTTTCTGGAGTATTTACAGCAGCAAAAACTTTAATTTGCGTTGTGCAGCTGTATGCTCAAAAAATAAAAATCACCTTCACAGGATCTAATTTTGAATCACTCGAAGAAATTCTGGAGAAAAAAAAAAAGGACTGAAAAAGACTTTTAGAAAACAATTCCACCAGTTTTCCCAAACAAAGTGAAAACACCAAAACGTACATAAACCGAGTACCTCGACGCTGACCGAACTCACTACAGGTTAACAAGAACTATTTTTTGTAGGATAAATCATCATTTTTAATTGTTAATCTCATATCTAACGTACTTCACAGTTCACTAAATTTGAAATTCCTAATAACACAACTGAAACAGGGCGCAGCAGTTGGCCTCGCTACATACCTTGCCTTTACCTTCACCCTCACTCTGACTGTTGCGTGGTGGTCCACGAGACTGGCGAGGTAAACGGCGGCGGTATCGAGGACGTGGTGGTCTTCCTCCCTGAGGACCTTCACCCCTTGGCTCACGGCCCTCACTCTCACTCACATTCTGCACAAGCAAATAAATGTGGTGGGCTCATCATATAAACACTACTCGGCAACAAAGCAGACCATTCTCACCGCCACAACTACTCACCTGCCCATCTTGGACTCGTGGTCGCCGGGGAGGACCGCGCCCTCCTCTGAAGTTCCGACGGAAGAAGCGCCGAGGAGGCCCTCCGCGCCCTCGAACACCACGACCTTCGCCACCCTCAAAGTCACCAGCCTCTTTCAACTCTCCCTGTTAATGGTAACAGAGCTTCAGATACAAACAAGACGCGTACCAATAATTCTTCTGTACAACCTTAACCACAACCACTAAAATTCAGTGAACGCATTTAGGAGCAATTTCACTGTCAGTAGCCTCAACTTCCCATGTTAAGGTCAATCCTATATAAAGAAATGGCAAGTCAATCATAAAAGATTCATCCACAGAATATCAATGGCAGACAAAATAAATAGCACACTCGAGTGTTCCGAACTGAAATTAAGAGCTACAGAAAGTAGTGCACATATAACACATACCCCGTCTTGATTTTGAGAGTCACTTCTGGGTGGAGGGCGACGTGGCCGGCTAGTGTAATAATTGTTGGGCTCAAAGCGACGTCGGGGTCTGTAACGCCGGGGCTGGCCACCTTCACGTACCTCTGCTCCCTCGTCTCCCTTACCCTCACCACTCTCATACCCTATGATTCAGAAATCAGGCATTCAAAATCCTTAATTACAATACAAAACAATCATTTCTTCAAAAATTTCCATTCCGACAGAAAAAATGTCATTGAAAATTAGCAATATTTACAATAATAGGAAATGGTCTCAACCATTAAACATAGGACTGAATTATTCTTTCAAAACAATAACTGGACACTGTTAATAAGGAAAATCCTGTGCTTCTTTAATTTCACTCGATACATCTGACAGACACCCGAAGAACCAACCTTCAGTGTCTTCACGAGGCCTTCGTGGCCGCATGCCCCCACCACCACGCCTCGGGTAGAACCACTGACGATAGCCTCGCCTCTTGTCTGCAGCATAGGGAGACCCTTTTACTGGCTCCCCATTGGGACCAGTCACATTAGCAGCCTCATTTCCCTTCTCGCCTACCACCACATCAAATTCTACCACTTCACCATCCCCCACACTGCGCACTGCCTTCTTGGGGTTGTTCTTCACAATGGCTGACTGTTGACAACAAATTATTTTACTATGCTACAAAGTGACATAATCCTGCTTGGGTTCTGGCACCATGTACAAGCTGGCTTGTTACTGATATTTACTTCAACCCTGATGATCGGGGACAGTATGGCCCTCTGAAATGTTGGCAACAAGCTAATATCTACATATTGCCATCACCCAAAATAAAATCCCAGGTAATAAGGAAGCTTAAAATCAGTTACAGTGTGTGTATTAATATTAACAGAGTAGCCTATCAAATTTACGATGAAAAAGTATTTTTCGCTTAATTTTGTAACATTTACAGACAAATACCACTCTTCTAACCGTTTCAATGCTATGCACAAGATGTCTTACTCGGAAGCAATAGTCGTCTTGCTCTGAATTTATTTGGAATTTAAAAAGTCAGAAAATCTCAAATCCAAATCTACAAATTCATGATTCTAAAACACCAAATTTTCCAAAGTCATCATACACCCTTCCGTCTGTATCCAGTAAATGATGTCAAAACCAACCACCACCAGCCGAAGCCGCATTTAATTCAACCTGAATATAGCAAGATGTAAGGTTACAATGTAAATATATGAATCAACTTACTTGATGAACAAACACATCATCTTTGGTGTCATTTCTGAAAACAAAGAAGGTACAAATTTATGAACAGTTCTTTTACACAACCAAATATCACGTGTCGAACATTCTCCGATTAACCACAGCAATGCTTCGAAACGCGACACTTGGAAATCAAATAAAATTAACATGCAAGTTTCCCCACCATTATTCCACACAGATTTATCATCATGCTACACGCTCAGTCCACCACAGCCCTCAACATCATTAGGCAAGCCATGTAAACCATAATATTCACTGTTAAACCTTCTCAGGCCTGTGTTAATCAAATTGAGATGAAGTTTGGTAAAAATGCCTTAAATGCAAGTGTTATTGTAGTCAGTTAACCCTGTAAGTCTAGCAGTAAATATATATATATATATATATATATATATATATATATATATATACACACACACACACACACACGCTTTTATAATCAATAACTCTGCATATTACCCAGTGTATTTCTGGGTTTCATATAATTCTCAGGATAAATAGCAAATATTTCCTTACACAGTCTTAACCAAGTAATCTTCAATAATTGTGGTTTACTTTTAATATTCATCGTATGAAAAAAAACATGAGTTCACTATCCTGAATGCAATTGATGAATGTAAGGTGTTACGAAGGCCCGCACACTGAATATGAACGGCAAACACATCAATCCTACACCAAACTGAGTCAAAATCTACTTCAGAATTCACACGATTCCAAAGCCACCGTGCACTAAATGATGGGCAAAATATTGGTTATAAACTCCACAAAACTACACGAGAAGCTAACAGTCGTTCAGCTAGTCAAGAAAATCCCTACCTTTTACAAAAACCCAAAGGTTAATTACAGTGAGACCCACCATGTCCACATACATAATTTCTTTATAACCCATTTCAATAATATCCTCTCCCATATAAGTCTAGGCCTTGCAGTCGTCAGGTTTCCAAACCAAAATTACGTATGCATTTCTCATTTAATAATAAAAGTGTCATGAGATTCATCGTGTACCAGAGACGCTGCAGGTTCCACAGCTTGTAACATCGCCGGAAGGGTACCGTGTTATTTCTGCCAAGCTGTACCTATCCTCTGTTCCTTTTTTTTGTGTGTGAACGGGACTTCAATTTACAGTCCCCTGCCGAGCGCGAGAGCTAGTGCGCAAGTCATATTCTACCAGGGGTCGTTGCACCATCTGCGCGGACAGTCACCAGTTTGCAGTTCAGCCAAACATCCTTCCCACTAAAATGAACCATCCATCCCCCCCCCCCCCCCCTCATCAGATTTCCATACAACTCACGTCACACGCGTTGTTATGGGAACACGAAATGCGTACCCAGAATTTACGGCCCCATTTCGGGGCATAATCTTGCCTTCCATCAATTACCATTTCTTGCACTCCTTTATGGATTCCCGACTCGCAGTCATAAACTTAAATAAAAACACGGTGAAATGTCACAGGCATTTCTGGTGCAGATTAAAAAAATTTAAATAAGGCCGGCAACGAGCACATACTTTAAATAACGCAACTCGTATTCATTACAATTTTTTTTTAAAATCTTAGACGCTTCTCAGAAAACCCTTTGTGGTCAAAATAGATGTAGCATGCCAATTTCACTAGTGGTTACATTTCTGGACTGCCAAAACAACGGAAGTGGAGGTGAACTTAAACCCCCCCCCCGTGCTCAATGGAGGGGAAACGTGGGTGGGATCCAGAGAGGGTCTTGGATGCTGCTAAAAGAAAAATTGGTTGTTCCTGTTAGGAAGGAAAACCCCAGTCATATGGCCAATCTCCATAGTAAGCAACCCTAAAATTCCCCACCTCCCTTTACGGAACATTATTACGGGTTCATGACCATGTTCACAGGAACCTGTTACTAGCCCCAATCCCCAGAAAAAGAATCGGCCCAATTTTTACAGTTCTCATAAGCCCAACACCCAACCATCCCTGCAAGCTGATTGATCACCCCTTGTCAGTTGTCCGAGTCCTATTATCGAATACATAAGAAGATACCCAACCGGAGGGTTCCTTCTCCATCCACAACCAAATGACATGCTACGCCATTCATATCAACTGGCATTTACGTAATACAGATTACAGTGACATGGTACAGTGATAACTGTCTGTAAAGGCCACATTACAGTGAACTACTGCTTGTTAGTTATTCCTAGAGTGCGGAATTCATCACCAGGTTGCACACAATTTCCATGCCCCCGACCTCCCATTCCATTGACTAGTGGATAGTCAATTCATGAAACTGCTTCCTGGTAGCTGTGTGAACCCTCGGAAACATGTTTTAAAGAGTTTAGTTGGTTAAAATTACACAATGAAAAATCCTTCATACACTGCATTAGTATTCTCATATTTTAAAGAAATCCGAGAGGTAACAAAACGCCTTTTCAAAATCAGATGTCTTCAAGAAGCCTGTGGATAAATTAATTTTGCAATTTAAATGCAAAGGACAGAAATGCTCTTCTGAGGTTAAAAACCCAAAACTAGATCAAAAATCAGGCATGTGTATTATGAAAATTCCAACATATTAGTCTTTTTCATAACTTCTCCCCAAAGCTCCAACTGCACTTCTTCAGAATACACAATAAACATACTTAAAAATGTTTAACCTAAATTGCATCAAAGTTAAATGATCAATCAAATTTTTAAGGTTAGCCCATAATATCGACACATTGACGCAAGAAATATCAAACAAAATTTTAAAGACTAAATATGAATTAAAAATGCAATTCAAAATTATCTTACTGTATGTCAAGGATGCCTAATACCAACTCAGTTTCTACATTTTTCTTAAATGAAACACAACACAAACGAGAAATAATGTAAATACAAAGGCACACCAACTAACATATTTAAACACGCTATTCTTTGCCAAAGACAAGTAATAATGTATAATTAAGAGAATAAATACAGGTATCATCATTTGGCATTTTGAGGTTAAAAACACACAAGGACTAAAATTGTGGCAAACAATATGAATCAACCCTTTCAACCACCTCTAAAGCTCAATTCTTATAAAAGGAGAAATAGATACAGATTCTAAAAACCCCCCACTAAATGCCCAAAACTTGCAAACTACAACTATTTGTCCTTTTTATTCATACAGCTTTATCACATGCAGTAGTAATACTACACAATTTAAAATCTGCTAAGTACATTACAGAAGTTACTACCACTGCTTTATTTAGAGACTACGATGATATTTTGAAATGTAAAGTTTGTCCCACTTGGGGTGAGTGGAGGTATAGCTCCTCTCTTTCTTGACCTTGGCACTAGATGGGGGTGAGTGGTCAGCATCACGCCCCGGCCGGCTTTACCCCCTGGAAAGGAACCCGGTACCCATTGTAGAGGAGGCTGGGTGGGACCGAGAGCCGGTCTGGACGCAGAGGCTAGAGGAAAAATCCTCTGCCCCCACCGGGGATCGACCCCCGGTCGTCCAGCCCGTAGCTAGTCACTATACTGACTGAGCTAGCCTGGCTCATTTTGAAATGTAAAATCTCATTAAAATGGTTAACACAAAATATTATAAACAGTCCAAACAAAAGAACATCTGAAAGACCAAGTATACCCATGCAAATTAAAACTCTAATAAAACAAGGCCGGCATTCTTCAGTAAGCTCCTGGTAAATACCCAATTAATTTGTCACCCTCACTACGAGCTGCAATAATTTATACATCCTGACTGACAATGGAGGCTCACCTGTTTATGAATCCATACCCACTCTTCACATTAAACCACTTCACAGTCCCGTTAACTTTGGTTGCTGAAAGAAAGCAGTTTTAAATATCAAGTACAAAAATATACAAAATGCTGGGCACTTCTTTAAAAAAAAAAACTGACAAAATATGGGCACTAATAACTGGAACTTTATTTCTGAGTACTAGAAAAACATGTATTATTTACATTTATTAGAATTACTTGAATATGTGAGGGGAAAATTAAGGTCAGGAAAGAATGTGCAAAGTAAGTAGCAAACAGAATTCCACGTACTCACTGACAGGCTTAGCCTGTACAAGTTTTATGATTGGTAATTAATGTAGAAAGATAGTCCGTATATGAGTCAGCATTTTACCCACATAAACACCAAAATGGACAGTAACATTTAGATTGCGATCCTGTGGGCCATGATAGAACATCACATGGTTTTGTTGGGGCTACCAATATCTCATAAGAAGATATTGCTTCAAACTTCAGGTCAGAAGATGGAAACAGCATGTTCTTTTGAAGCATTTATAACCAAGAACATTACATAGTGTCAAACCCAGAAGACCAAAAACTGAACACTCACCACTGTGAAAATTGCATACATCAGTAATACTTGGTGTTTGTAAATTCATTACAACAGCTGACCTAGAATAAAGACTTTAAGTCCGAGTAACAATCTTCGATATAATCTCTCCAAAATCCACAACTAAACCATCAAAAGGCTTCATAAGTGAAGAAAATGGCCCTACAAAATCACCAGTAGAGCAGTTTACTTTGTAGAATTTGACATTGAGTCTGAGGACAGCTGTCTTCTGGGTTGTAGCACAATGTGGTCAGATCTCCCTTATCAGGATGATGAGTCACGGTACTACAACCCAGAAGACGGCTAACTGCAGTTTACTTTGGATAACTGCAGGCATCTGCTGATGGTTAGGGAGGGAATGGCTAGTTTCATGAAGACGATTTACCATACCCTACAAATGCATGTATCTCTGCATAATATAATGCAGTTTGCAGCACCGTGCTTTGTGACTATGTTACACCTCTAGTATTTAAACCATGTTGGTCTCTTATCAAAAGCACTAATATCTGGGGGGGAAAAAACCTGAAGCTGAACACAATATAAACTGATGCCTATTTTCAAGTATTTTCCTGCACCTATTAGTTTAAAAACACCAAAGTAATAGACAAGCAGAGATGTCAAAGAATATGCATCAGTTTGACACACCTCTGATAAATACCTTTAGACTAATATTACTAAAATATTTGAACCATGTGTAGTCAGCTAAAGACACTACCTGTTAAGTTACGCAGTACTAAAACACACATAAAACTTACAAGTACAATTATAAAAAAATCAAAATACATCTACACTTTCTGATATAGACTATTTTGTACATATAAAACATATGTACCCCAAAACACAAGGGAAGAGCATATAAACAAATGAGACTAGCCACTGTATTTTCTAGAGATAATGTACTAGTTTGTGAAGAAAATATCAGACCAGCATTACATTTTCAATGCTTGAAAAGTGGTAAACAGTTAAAAAAGTTCAATCAATGCTGGAAAATCAAACTGTAGCACCTGTTCTTACACTTCAAGAATATAACTGTAACATAGTGTGATGTGTTACCATGATAGCAGCACAACAATGTCAATAAACAATTCAGTTGTCTGTTTATTGAAATTATTGTGTTTGGCATTGTTGTATTAGTTTATAATTGTTGTTTGTTTATAGTCAGTTGCATTTGGCATTGTTGTATTCGTTTATAATTGTTGTGTGTCTATTGGTATTGTTGTATTTGTTTATAGTCATTGTTGTGTTCAAACAATAGTAAGTGGAACAAATACTTCACAAAAAGAGCCATTTTACCCATCATCTCACACTAAAACTAGCACAACAGCTTAATCCAACACAGAATGTGGACTTGCCTTACTAAAACCCTTGCAAGAAGAGACACATATGGTTCAGATTGCTGAATATAAGCTGTTTTTCTCCGCTGTCATGCCAGAAGGACTGGTAAACAGATGCCATGGTTTTGGACAAAGTGTCTCCATCTTCAGGACTTACCTTCTTAAGAGGCCAAATGGCATCACATCCCAGAATAATGTCATCTTCAATATTGTGAGAAAACCAAATCTTACATAAATATAACGAGCTTATCAGGATCAAGTAAATTCACATGCTTGGGCAATGATTGCATGTACAGGTAATATCATATTTTAACCTAGAAGCCTATTTATTATGTATCAGCATTTGAACACTGCTTCTTCCACTGGTCAAATAACAATGCTCAAACAAGAGCCATGCAGGATCTTTTACAACCTTCACGCCACTGCTTCGTGAAGAATTGTGATAGTGAAGTGAGGGAAATGCTTCTGAATCTAATGACTGTTTCTTCTGTGATAAACAAGAAAGACTATAAAAGTATCATACTGAATTGAAGTTCAGATTCTTCCTAATATTGTCTGAAAAATTCACAAAATTATGTTCAGCAGTTTCACACAATGGAAAATTTGCAATATAGCATGAATCTAAAACGCCACTATTTGCATATACTATACCTAGAATATATGGCTGGCTTGTTTGATAACCAACAAAAGCTTCTGTAGAATATATGACAATCCCTAAGCTTTCAATCATACAGCATAATTGACATTCTATATTCAACCCTACGACCACGTTCAATAGAACAGAAAGATATCACACAATGTGTAATTACAACAATAAAATAGTTTCATACTGCTTAAATGTGTAAATTCAGCAATCCAAGTTGCCATCATCTTGAACTCTGCCTTGCAACTTTCGGCTCATTTTACTGCATTCCTAGACCGTTCAATTTTCGAAATGTTCTTACTTTGGTAAAGCAGAAGTAGACTCAATTCTACTTCTAAACCATGCACACATTAGCATTTTATATTTCGAATATATTTCGATATTCGTAGGACGGCCACATGTGCAGCCGCAGACGCTGAAAAGATGGAGGTGTGCGAACAAGCTGCAGCAGGCCAACGAAGATTTAGATTCCATCACATATCACTAGATTCTCTCGACTTCTGTAAAACTTACCGATGACTTGCTTTTGTTGGGCAGCCTTTGGTTGTTCAGGCTGTTTCTCCGGGTCAGCCATGACGTTCCGGGTGGTGGAAAGGTGTTAAAACACGCCGAACCGATGTTCCTCCTTCTTCCTTGCAACTTTGTTAAGTTCCTTCTCAACATGGCGCGTTGCGTTCGGATAAAAAGAACAGTGACGAGTTTCACTGATTGGTTTACTAAAAATGACGCAACAAACAGCTCGCTGATTGGACAATTCGCATTACACCAACGAGAATAGAGCAAAGATGTCACAAACAATTTATTGATTAGTATTGCAGGGAAGCAATTCTATAGATGGCTTAGAGTTCCACATTTTCTGATGAGAGACAAAATGACGAAATTAGATGAAAATGTAAAAGACCACAACATCCATAAAGTAATCACGGACTTTCTAATTCCACAGATACCTTGCTTATTCTTCTGTAGCATCACTCTTCTTCGATTGTCTTTGGAATGATTTGTGGCCTTCGGAATCTTTTGTGCATTTCAGATCCGTTGACCAGTGTGAATTGATATTCTTTCATTATTCATACTCTCTCTGATAAAGTGGTGGTGTATAAACATGGATGTTTTTGCGTGAGCATGTTGCATTTACATAAAGCTATAGTTTCTTGTATTTTTTGTGGAATGCTTGCAATTTATTTTTTGTCTGTGTATGTTACAGTGCCCGTTGTAATAGCTCTTTTTTTATTCTTGTATTTTATAAGTAAAGTGAACTGGTCGGGGATTAATGTGCATGGCCTCACGCGTCTCACTCCGTTTCGGAAGTTTTTAATATCTATTCGTATGTGGACAAACTCTGCATTAATCTCGATCATGAAAAGTAGTAAGCAATTAAGATCCGACACGCAAAGAAGTAGGGCAAGTGGGGTGTCAGCTTATGCTGGAATAAGTAACTTTACTTTGATGGAGACACCTCGAGGTAATACCAGTCACTCTGGTTTAAACAGAGATAATTTTGAATATAACCGAAGAAACTCTTTCAGTGCTTACTCGTCAAGCGATTTGATGCATAGTAATGCAAGATCTAATAGCAGGAGCCAGCAGCTATTGCATCAGACACCAAGCAGATATTCCGGAGATGTAAGCTTTTCCCCCAAAGGTTCACCATGGGGGAAAAGTGTGAGCCCAAAATTAAGAACCCATGGTGCAGGCATAAAGACAGTACAAACTGTTGCAGGCCCTCTTCTTGCATCAACAAGGTTTAACATCAATAAAAACTTAAGGTTGGTGATTATGTCATGTGGTTTTGCTTTCTTTCTTGTTTTTTCCCCTTCTGGCATCATTTCCATTCTATAGACTCAGTAGTCTTGTTTTGTAATGCACATATCTCATAGAAGTTTCATTTATTGAAGTGATATGTTGTAGGATGTTTGGAAATGTAAGCAGTCCGGGCTTGAGCAGTCGTGTGGCCCATTATGCAAGTGAGGATGCCAAAATACTGACACATCAGAAGCAATACTCTGGCCCAGGGCAGTTTCCTCTTGTGAATCTGGATCATTCTGCATCCAAGTTACCTGTTCATTTCCCCCGTAGAGACCAGAGAATTGTTCACAGCCCAGTTACTGTCAGTATTGCACGTCCTCAGTCATCAGATATGAGGTATTTGTTTTACATGTAAAGTTAATATAAACTACACTATCTTGTTTTCAAATTCAGCTTTGTTGGCAAAGTATAGAAGTATGTGCAGATATTAATTGAACATAACATCCAAGTGATTAGCACTCCTGATTCATATTTGGGAGGTCCTGTGTTCAGTCTCAGTCCACAGATCAGCTGTCCTGGCCAAGTGCCAAGATTGTACCTTGAATCCTGAAGGTTCAGATACATTCCTCCAAGACCACAACCGGCAAAATTCTCACATCCTGATCTGGAGCATTCTGGAAGATAGAGCTTATGATAAAAGTTTTTGCACTGAATAGTAATAAACTTTCTTGACGTAAATACATCTATATGGAAGGGTCAGTGTCATTCCGCAAAAAATGTAAGAAAAATGTGTAAGATGGTTATCAAGGAAATATCAACAATTTGTAAATATGGACTGACAACAATGTTCAGCTTGCATGCTTTGTTATGTTACCTAGGAAACGTGATCTGTTTACTTGACGTTGTGTTACATTACTGCCGTCAACAATCCGCTTTCATTATTGCGGAAAGAGCTGAGCTGTGAATCGCTTGTAGAAGAAGTGTGTCGTAGAGTAGATAATTTTGTGCTGGTAAAAACGTTTTACAATATCACAGGTACTTATCTTATATAAGAATTATTAAGAAATATATTGTAAAGCATGTATAAAGAAAATATTTAGAATAAAGCCACTATATAAACTCCTTACTGTATAGATGTATTTACGTCAAATTCTCCGGAACCATGGTTCCACTGTAACGTTATTTTGTAATTACATCATGGGACTCATTTCTGTTTGTTCCTAGATTCATAAAATTGTAAGTATTAACAAATTACATATCATATGTTATATTGTGACTTTGTTTATTGATTTTAGTTTTACCTGTATTTACCTTGAGAAAAATTTCTTTGCAGTCCTGTAGGAGAAGTTCTGCATTTACAAATTAACACCATCAGCATAAAGTACTTCATTTTATTTGTAGAGGGTGTGCTACAAAAAGATAAAACAGTAGCCAGTAAGAACAGTTTAGAAATTTTATGTTTCCCTTATTGCATGTAACATAAAGATAGTAATGTTTATACTTGCCACTATAAGAACCTGAAATCTCACATTGACTGTAGTACAATTTCTATTCACTGTTGTTTTCTGTGGAGTTGTTCTTTAGACATTGTCAGAGAACAGTTCATAATTCTTTCAGTTTTCTGCAGTATTTGTCTTTACTATCCGAGATATAAAATTTCACGCTGCTGAAAGTTTCGTACACATTTCTGAGTTTAAGACAGTTACAAGATTATTGAAGAGTGTTGTAATTTTTATCGTTGGCATTTAGTTTGTATGTTGCTAATTATGTGATTTTTTATTTACATATATAATGAGTTCTCTGTGTCTGTTTTTGCATCCTGACTCCTCTTCCTCTTTTGTTTATGTTGCCATCAGGTATATGAGCAAGTCACAGAACCTGAGTGGCAGTTCTTTAGAAGAGCAGGATTCTTCAAAGTCTGTCTTGGAAGTGCTAAAGGAGATCTCTCGTAAGCGCATCCATGCTCAGGTAACTACACACATTTAATACTTAATACTTTGGCATCAATCCAGTCATTAACTGTAAACTTCAAGAGTGCTCTTTTTTGGGATGTAGCACAATATAATCTGGTAGGTATTAACATTTCAGGGGAGCTTACTGCACTTACTCAGAACAATGAGGTAAGTGTTTGTGACTACATGGTGCAACATTCCATAAGCCAGCCAACTTTATATTTGCCGCCATGAGAACCTCAAATGTCATCAGCTACTAACTTAATTGTGCAGACATTGGTACTAGTGTAACTCTGTTTAATACTGAAATGTTCAAGCCTTGAATAAATATGTAACATGCAGTATTTGTGTGAGGATCAGATTTTGTCCTAGGCGGAAAAGAGTCCGTCTTGTAATCTCATCTAGTCCAGAAATATCTAAAATTTTATGAAACCTAAGAGTTCATTACTGAGCCTGCATCCAGTCCCTATTCTCAGGCAGATGAATCCAATCTACACTCCTAAGGTTTTTACCTAAGATCCAGGTTATCACACTCGTAGTGAACAGTCTGTAATTGCTACAGAATCTGTTTTAAAACAAAGTTGCAGTAATCAGGCCAACATGTATTGATCTTACAACAATAGTATGATACATGAACGAGATGTTAGTGATTTACTTGAGACATTTCTACTTCCCTTACAGTTGGATGAGAATGAAGATGATACTGTTAAGAGACAGCGCAAGGGAGATGGACAGATTATCGCAGACCATGGTTCAATCAAGCAGCAACTTCAAGATGATATGGCTCTGTACGTATCACATGAAAATACTAGTTATAATCTGAACTGCAATAAACTCCTATCATGACACTGAATTACGAAAGAAGTTACTGCATCATTTTTCTAAGTTTCTAGAGGGTCGTACCGTATATTTTATATTTGAGGGGAGGGGCTCACACCTCCCCTTGTCAGGCTATGGCAATCATGTTTGAAATCAGTGTCTTTAAAAGAAGCGCCAGGGCAACACCTTGGCACTCAGAAAAGCAATAGGGCAACACACACTCGTACAGTCCTGCCTCAGGTAAGACTAATACTGCTGCAGCATCATATGAAGTCACTTTGAGCAGTCGTATATTTTGCTTTGCTTTGACTGTAATATTTTTCCATATGTCAGTAAACTGAGATTTTTGTTAATGATTGTGTTGGCAGAGGCAAGCGAGCAAGGGAGGAGTCTCCTAACCAAAATGAGACAAGCCCTCATCCCCTTCAGCAACAGAACAAACGAACTCGCAACAATGAGATCTCGAGTTCACTCAGTTCAAGCAGAAACCTGTTGAACCAGCTGAAGACCAGTACCAAGAGGAAATCCTCGACATCTGGTAAAAACTAAAACCTGTTTTACTTTATAGCATTCTTATCACTTTGTAAATACACAAACTTGAATTTAAGAGAAGTTTCTCTTATTGCTGTAACATAACAAAATCTTTTAATGTTTTAAGTTACACTGAGGTATATTTCTTTCAATCAGATTGGTCACGTAGCAGTACCCCTGTTATGAGCAAACCACCGAAACAGTCTCGTGACAGCCTTGAGGATGCAGCAAACATCATACGGGGGACACCAGTACCTGTACTTACATCACCAATTCAAACTCCTGCCACCACCCCAACACTTTCCATTGATAAGGCAGATGAGACATCTACTGAAAAGTCTGTGGATATCAAGCCAAGCAAGTTTCTGCCCAAATTTGCTGCCGTTCTGGACAAGAATGGAGGCCCAGTGTTGAACAGTGTGGCAGCACTGGAGACAAAGCGTGCCTATGACAGCCGCACACGTCTTAGGTCCATGCTTGCAGTTATAGCTGGGGAAGGTATCTAAAATTCTATTGTTTTATCATAATATTTATGTGTTTCCTTTTCATTTCTTTACTTTCCATATTTCTTTCTGCCTCTTTGTTTCTATCACACTTTGCTTCCTTATTTTTTATGTTAAAACATTTGAAAACTGTCTGTTGTGTGTTATGGCTATTGATGTTGAATTAAAAAATAAAAAAAAATGGTCTAAAGTGCTGATACTGTTGAATTTTTTTAATACAATCTGGTACTTGCAGCTAGGTCTGTAGAAGGTGTAGATGTGCAATACACAATTCTTGAAGCCTGTCACTATAAAAGAATGACATTTAAAGATATGTTTTGTGAACATTAGTCAATAGTTGTCTATAATCCTAATTTTGAGAAGTATATTTGGAATATTTAGAAAAGCTGATCTTACCGTGGCATTTGATACTGTGTTGACACTGATGTGCATTCTTGGTTTTCCTACAGATGATTTCATCAGAAAACCATCATCAACTGCCAATGATGTTACCGCTTCAAGTGCCACTGCGACGACGACTTTCTCGAGTATCTTGCCACCTGTATCTGCAGCAGGTGATGTGAGAGAGACGACAACTGCTCCGTCAAATACACAAACAGAACCTGTTCTTACAGATACTAACACCCAGGCTTCAGCTGCCAAGAACCCTTATTTACCAAACAGTGTCTCACTGATGATTCCAAATAACATTTCCCCTGTAGTAACAAACATCAGTGTCGCAAATACAGGTTTTGGATTGGAATCAGTGACATCTACTCCAGTGACTTCTCTGTTAAACCAAACAGCGCCAAATCTAACATTAACATCATCCCCAGCCAGTACTTTTGTTTTTGCCGAAGAGAAGAAACCAACTTCAACGCTGACTACTTCAACATATATGGTTGCTCCCACAGAACAAAAAATAGATCCTTTTAAAAATGTTGCTACAACTTCTTCTTCTGGTACTTCTTTTATCTTTGGCAAACCTCAATCTTCGCAAGTTTTAACAGAGTCCTCAAATTCATTGCCTAAAATGTCAGCAGAAGATGCTCCACAGCTGGTCACTTCGTCTACACCAGACCTTGGCATGAGTAATGGATCCAGCACTGCTCCATCTTCCAATGAACAGGCAGGCCATGGGTCTGCATCAGATAGCAGTAATGCCAGTGGTGGCTTCAGTTCATCATCAGTAAACACTGTTATCAGTGTGGCAAAACCACTGGTGACAGAAACCACAAAGAGCTTGTTCAGTTTCGGAAATATGGCAGCGTCTCCTTCAGTGAATACCACAACTTGCGCATCAGCCACCACGACTTCAAATTCATTGTTAAAATCTGCAGTGAACTGTACCCAAGCAGATGTGGGTCAGTATGGTTCGTTAGCAACATCAGCTGCTACAAGTGGTTCCATTTCTACAGATGTCACTCTCTTTGGTTCTGCTAAAAGCGATGACAAACCATCTACAGCACTCCCCGTTGGAACACAAAATTTTGGAATAAAGCCAGAGACATCTAGAGGTATTCTGTTTCAGTTGAATGCTACCAACAACAGCACTGCTATAAATTCATTTGGGGGCTTCAAGTTTGACTTCACAAAAGGATTGAAAGAGAACGAAGTTGCGTCAACAACACAGTCCCAGCCGACAGTAAATCTGATGACTTCCAGTACAGCTCCCATCACTACAACTTCTGCCATAACTTCCATATCCACTCCCACTACAACTTCTTTTAACATCTCAACACCTGCTTCCACAAGCCAATCACAAGAATCACCACTCAAATTTGGAACTACATTCTCAACACCATTGTTCAACTTTGGTGGGACAAGTACTGCCAGTGGACCTACACAAAGTGTTGGAGGTTTTCCTGGGTGTATTTTTGGAAATTCACAGCCAAAAACTGATGGAGTGACACAAAAGCCACAGCAGAGCCCCTTTACATTTGGTACAGTTCCATCTTCTCAGAATCAGAGCTTGACTAGCACCTTCACATTTGGTGGTTCATCTGCATTGAGTGGTGTTAAATCTGGGGGTTTTGCCTTTGGAGGAGGCGGCGGTAGCCAATCTGCTGGTGGAATATTTGGAAGTGGGAATGCTCCGGGCCAGTCAGCACAGTCTGGTATTGGAAATGTGCCTGATCAGGCATCACTACCAGGATTTGGCGGTGGGAACAAGACAGACCAATCACAGTCAGGTGTTGGAATATTTGGCACAGCACAATCCTCTGATAAAGTCTTTGCGGGTACACAGGTTTTACAACCATCAGGATTATTTGGCAGTTCAGTAACCCAATCAAGTGGAATATTTGGAAGTACTGGAAATGTGTCCACTCCCTCTGTGCAGTCATCTGGTGCAATATTTGGCAGCAGCGGGAGTCTGTCAGTTCAGTCGCCACAGCAGACATCTCAGCCTTCTAGTGGAATATTTGGGACTCCATCGCAGCCTAGTGGTGGGATATTTGGAAGTGGCAGCAGTGTGGTTGCCCAGCCAGCTGGTGGAGCATTTGGAGGTGGTAGCAGTACCCAGCCGGTATTTGGGTTTGGTTCAACATCGGCTACAACTCCAGCACAGCAGACGGCATCTGGTGGCAGCACCGGACTGTTTGGTGCTACTGCGTCTTTTCAGTTTGGAGCAGGAAGTAGTAGCGCTGCTACCTCAGCTCCTCAATCAACTGGTATGTTTTGTTTTAGTTTAATAATGGAAATGTAGTGCAGCATTGAAATATGCCCATAACTTCATATAGATGTATCTTACTTTTTATTACTGTTTTCTTGTTCGTATTTTTTGTTTGATCACTTCATATTGTTTTTGGTCTTCCGATAGGTCTTAAAAAGTCCCCATTTGCTCCATAATCATATTTGAGCTGCATATGTTGGTATTGGTTTTATAAAACATGATTCTCTGTTCAGTGAAATGGTGTGGAATCATATTACAATATAGGATTTGAGGTTTTCATGGCATTGAGCCTGAAGATGGCTGTCTTCTGGGTTGTATTGCTGTGTAACCTTGCTGCCTGAAATGTTGGTAAACTTCTACCAGAGTACGACTCAAAAGACAGACGTCACCACATTACAATGTAAATTGCAGTTTATTTTTCATTAGAACAAGATCATTCTGTTGCTTCATCTGCAGCTGCCTGACCAATGTTTCGCTTGCTCCTCACACCAATTTGCCTTTGATATTCTTCTCAGCTGCTAGTTTGAGGAAGGAGCAGAGGAAGTGAACAATTGTAATGTTCAAGTCATTTGTGCCTTTAACAGTTCAGTTCAGTTACATATTTCTGAATTTGCCCCTGGGGGGGTGGTCTTCTGTATCCAGGGTCTGCTGAGTATATTGAATCTTGGGGAAGTGAATCAGTCTTGTGACAGTGTAATACAAAACATATTATTCTTTACGACGACTGTATTATAATTTGTGTTGCAGGAGGTTTTAGTTTTGGAAGTTCTGGTGTCAATCCATCAGCAGCAGTCATTAACTTCAGTACTGAAACATCTGGAAACACTGCATTCCAATTTGGTAAGAATTTTGTCAGTATGAAGTAGTATCATTATCTGGCTGCCAAAGAAAAGTGCCTCCCTGTCAAGAATGTTACTCTTCTGATATTTTATTCACATCTGCAGGTTCAGGGGCAGCTCCGGTATTTGGAAATCAGACCATGGCGCCAGGCAGGTTTAGCATCGGCTCTGGGTCTACTGCCCCACGTGCTCGTACCGCCAGATTGCGAAGACAGAGGTGAACTTGACTCGCATATTAAGTGGGCAGACTTTTACGAATGGGACGAGTGAAACGGTGTGAGGGAGCTGGCTCATCTTTTGTGTAAACAGTCTTGTGAATTTGTTGGTCTTGGACACATTTTGCAGTATGCCGCACATACGATGATGTTCTTGGAGAAAAAAATATTTGGATTTGACATACAGTGGAAATTTGTGATTACATAACTTGAATTAATACACTGTGAATAATATTATCAAGTCTACAGGTGAACTTATTGTGCGCACATAAATGATGTGTGAATGAAACTCTTTCAAAAGAAAGAGAGTGAGTAACATATGCATTTCTAGATTAAAAATCTATTTATGTTATGACTTAGTAGAAAATATAAATAAGAGGACACATTTTGGGCTGAGTTCGAGCGCATAATTTAGCATTGATAATGATTGGTATAAATAAAAAGGTGATTTTTGTCTGTTACCAGTCTCACAAGATAACTGCATGTTTAAAAGTGACTCATTTTGTAGCATTAGTGGTGAAAGTTCTGTGGTTGAAATGTCCGTATTTACACGTACATTGCCCACGCTTACGTAAGTCATATTAATTTTTTAAGGATAGACTGGAAGTGGTTACATTGCTTAAAATTTCAACTGAAATTTTAAAATTTTCTTTTTACAGTGCAGTGGCTTTTACATGCTTTTTGTTCCATATGCTTATTTTGCTAAGAAATCAAAATTGATGTGTACAAGCAAAAAGCAGTAAAACTGTAGTATTCCGTTCACATAATTTCTTCTACTTTAAATACTCCAGCATTTAACTTTGTGGTTTTACGTTTCACTAATTCACATTTTGAATGTTTCATACGTGTATTTTGATTATGTATATAGTCTGTCACTCCGTGGGATGTGAAATTGTTCAAGTGACTGTTAAAATATAATGGTTTGTTTCTTTACTCAAAACTCCTACAAATTTTATGGCAGCAACTAATTTCCATATTATGTGTACAGTTGGGACTGATTCATCTTCAATGCCACAAACCTGCAAAACAATGCATGCCCCATTCTATGAGCGAAAGACTACTGACCTTTGATATAGCAAGCTCTAAAGAACTTGAGGTAAACGCTGAATTTTATGTTTTGACACAATAGAATTGTAGGTTATAGGTACTATTTATTGTGTTAATCAGACATGAAACTTACATGTGCAACGTTCATATAGTCTTCTCTTCATTTAGCTTTGCATTGCAAGTTGGAAAATCAACACTAGCAACTGAAATACATGTTTTCTCATTTCTGGCTAAGATTTTCTCTGGCTTACTATGAAAGCAGTTTTTTAAACATTATCATCTAACATTTTCACCCTGATCCTGAAGACAGTCCTTGAATTAGATTAGGTGCAAATTGCTATGAATGGAATTTGTAAAATCTGTTACTGGGAGTGGTTGGTCTGTTTTACTTCAAAGGTTGACTGATAATGGCTTCCAGTTTAAATTTAAAGTATCTTTAAATAAATGACATTTTTTGATTCAGAAAGCAAAACCTTGGGAGAAGAGTTGCATACAGTATTTGAATAAACACAGTATGTACTTTGCCAGCACTGATGTGAACATTTTTAATTTTTGTGTGAAACCCATGTAAAAAGAAATAGGAGGGAATGCTTATAACAGAAAAATCTACATACAAATAAAGATGAAAAATATAAAAAGTACATAATTTTGTAATTGAATCCCTTTTCTTTGAGAAGATTTAATTAACACGTGCACTTCTGTTAAACCAAAAAGTTAATGTGTTTGAAAGTCTAAAAACATTTAACAGTTTCCTTGCATATGTTTCTTCGTTTTGCATAAATTGTTTCCAAATTAGAAAGGGGTATTTTTCACTGTTTCCACAATGTACAGTAACCTTGACTTGTTACATATCTCTAAAATCTAATGATACAAATTATATTTAAACCTTGTTCATCACCTATGATGGTGTGAGGATTGAATAAAAAAGCGGCTTACAGGAATTCTAGTGATACAGCATCACATTTTTGACAGTTACATCTAACTTGGAATATTTGCCCAGATCTTGAAGAGGAAACATAAAGATAAGTGGAATCTAGAAATCTACTTCATGGAGAGCTATATTATATCGACTGACAACACAGCTGTGGAAAATGAAACAATGATTAACTGAATAAATAGCATCATGTAATATTTCCACAAACAAATGTTATCAGGAGCAAACATGGTAATACTCATTAAAGGAGAAGCTACTTCCAAACATAAAGGGGAAGATCAGGGAATTGAAGAAGGGTGAGAATACTGCAAAGCAGCACAAAAATAGTATTCTATTCTATAATTTTTACTGAGTTAATATTAATGTACATTACCAAACAAATACACAGGTTGAAGAAGCTCGTCAAACGGAAGAGTAAAATAAACACAGTATGAAACATGCACAGAATTTCAAATAACGAATATTCAAATTCTTTCCCACATATACCACCGACCATAAATAATATCGTACATCACAGATGAAAGCTTACAAAATCTACAAGTAATTTTCTTCTTTTCTTTAAAAGAAAGACAGAGATTGCTGTCTTCTGGATTGTTGCGCATTGTAATATGATAGATATAAAGTCGTAAACATTCGCATTCATAAATTGCATAATTCCCTACCATCATATTTAGGTCCGGATAATACCAAACTTCATCATTTATTTTGGGAAATCTGTGGTTACCAATGGTGCCTTCGCTGTGGTTTATGAACGGTCGTCACCAAAGATAACAAACGGTCTACAAAACGAACATATCGATTTTTGGTCAAAGGGCTTTACGATATGTCGAATGAATTTCAATATTCTGTGAACTATTAAACTTATTCTTCTTCTAGTTTCACAATTATCAGTGGTACTAAAACAAGAATAAATTAATTGTTCACAGAATATTGAAATTCATTCGATATATCGTAAAGCCTTTCGACCAAAAATCGATATGTTCGGTTTATGTGTCCGTGTATGTAGTTCATATCAAAAATGGCGTACAACTACTTTTTATTGGTTAGAAATGGTCAAATACTTTTCAGGACATTTTCTGTATTTAGAATGTATTCAAATAGTTCTAAATGCGGTGTCACATGTAAAGGACTGCACAGACTTAGTTTACAACCACAGTTTCATCAGATATTTCGTAATTATGCTTTTAAGTCGGACCTTAAAATAAAGTGGGTTCGTCCACCTAAAATTCCATGTATTAAACCAGAAAAGAGTGGAGATTTGGCTCTGCTTCCAGCTGTGGATAAGAATCAGTATCCATTAGAATTCCAGAAATCAGAGGAATTAAAAACGTAAGAAAAAGATTTGAATCAACAGTGAAAAACAGAAGTTGTACTGTCCTAAAATTGCATAAAACATTCACCATTTAATTTTACCTAATATGCATATGCAGGGAACAGTATCTGTTCAGTTAACGTCCTTATTTTGAAGTAGTAATTGAACAATTGCTGAGGCAGCACAAGAAATTTAAATAAGTCAAAAAGACAAGACAGTGCATACATAAAGAAATTCTTTCCAGCAAACAATGCATACTGAAGCTTAAATCACCCAAGTGGTAGATTTAAACAAAATATTTATGTTGAAAATTTTATCAAATGTGTTAACATTTGGTCTCTTACATGGAATTCCATGGTAACAGTTCTGACTTTGTTATAAATGTTTAGTTGCCGAGTTGAGTGATTAGAACATTGCTCTTTCATATTATTACAAAGCTTTTTTACTCAAGACAGTATTTGGCCTGTTTCAGAGCTGATAAACTCGTTAGGAGAGTTTTTTCTCTTGAATTCTTTCCAAGACAACATTCAATGAAAATTCTAAGGATTGAAATGATTAACAGTGTCAAAAGACATGCATTAGACGGGGGATCAAGTGAAAGCAAAAGTAAGTTATATATCATTGTTTTGGTATATCATTCCATTGCTCTTGAAACCATTATTTTTTCCTACTTTAACTCTATTAAACGTTAACAAAGTTAATAGTTCAGAATTAAGCACTGGGTTCCATTATTATAATAGTTGGTATTTGCAATGTTAATAATTAATTTAGAATGATACCATGTGAATGCATGAAAATACAGAAAATAATTTGGTGTTCCCAGTTGCGCAAATGACTGCTGACATACGAAACTTCCAGCAGTTAATGGAAGAATTTCCAAGGGACAAGCGCTGCAAAGTTCAACTCAAGGAGCTTATTGACCGTCGTAAGAAATGGCTAAAGTTCCTCAGAAAATGGGATTACAAACGTTTCGAGTGGTTGTTAGAGAAACTTGACTTAGTCTATAAGCCAGCCCCAAGGTGAGATATTTCCTGAAACCAATTAATTGGCACTGCAGAACTCAGTATTGATTAGAAGATACCTCATCCCATGTGAGAGAGTTCAGTACAGGTTATGTAACGTATTTCTATAATTTTATTTTATTTTAATATTTTTTCCCTCCAGTGTGCCTAGTTTTTCAAAGTGTTCTCTCTCCCTAGTTTCCCCAGCATTCTAGAAACCTTGCATCAGTTAGAATTTGTTACAGTTAGTGTATTAGTGTGTGTTTAATTTATTTTCCTTCTTTATTCTCTTCAAGTGCACAGTTGCTTATAAGAGTTTTTTATAAAGTATAGTGCCTCAAAGTCTTCCTAAAGTTAATTTTATTGTAATTTTATGTTTTTAAACTGTATTGTGCTTATTTTACCTAGTCATTCATGTCCTAGAACTAAGATCGAGGAAATATGTAACTCTGTTGGCCTCAAAGCAAGAAGCACTGATATAGAATATGCTGCTTTGCAGTTACAAGGTCATCTCAATGAAATATGATTTTTTTTCAGTGAATTTCATTGGATAACACGAAAGGATTCATTGCGGAAACTTACAGACAAGCATTGTGCTGAAGTAAGGCAGCAAAGACTAGATGCCTACAGGGCGAGTTTAGAAGGACAGCAGGTTGACTTCCTACGAGAAAAAGCAAAAAAATTGCAGTGGATTCGTAATGAGGAGCAAGAGTGTGGTGTGGAGCCAACGGTCAGTGAGGCAGATATTGAAAATGTTTTGAAACAGTTAAAAGAACTTCAACTTTCTAGAGAACAAACATTGAAGGATGAAGTAAAGTTGTCTGTACTATGATTATCAGACTGTTGCCATTTTGTGAAAAGTAAAAGTGAATAAATAGTACAGGTATGACTGTACTTATCATTGTACTAGTGTAATGCCTGTTCAAGTTTTAAATGGGAAATGTATTATTACATATTTACAAAAATTATTTCACATCTCATACATATATCCCACAATTGGTTTTTTCATGCGCTGTGTTGACTTTTGCATTTAGTAATTGAGTATTAAGCCATAAATGTAAATCTTCTGCCATAAAAAAGGTGGAAATTTTTGGGTGCTGAACTGATGCTAATTAAAAGTGGTATAAGTTGCCTACTTTATTTCACAAATTTTGTATTAATTTTGTTACAAGATAATAGCAGATGAGGCTTTTATGCTATGGTGAAAGAAACTCACCTATTTTATGGATAACCCTGAAGAAAAATCCTGTTCCTTCAGGTTGGGGGCTGTGTGAGAGGATGGTAACCCATCCAGGTTAGCAAATTAATCCTTCTCATTTGTACCATCCATGCCTTGATGTGGTATTAGGTTCAGATAATACTGTACAGGATTTACAAAACTGATTGAAGAATTGCTTTTGCCACAAGAGACATGGTCGGAAGTAACTAAACTCTTAGACATGCCTGAAGTCCTTGTGGTTTGTATCAATTTCCTTTGAAATGTATGGTACATGTGGCATGCTTCATGTGATTTGCCACTTTCTTTCAGATACAGCATTTCATTCATAGTAGACTTGTCATTCAGAAGCTGAGAAGGGAAGGTGGTTATCATCCTTGTGTAATCAAAGTGCTGGAAGGGGCATCCACCTTCGGCCAATGGACTTAAAGCAGATCTCTGAAACAAACATCAGAATTAGTATATGATAATGCTGTAATATGTATGCAACCAAAAGCACAGATCTGTTTCAAGCATCATAAACTACCAAAAAAAAAAACTATACTATGTTCCTTCAGGTCGTATTTCAGTAGCATCTTGCAGAGTTAATATACGTCACATCTTCAAACCCACATATCACCTCTTCTGATGATGAAATGTAACCACTGCATACACAGCATTCCTTAGGTTATCCTCTGATATCTCGTCAACCTCAAAAATTAACACAGGGCAAAGTACATTAATTGAAACTGTATACAGCAGGGCATGTAACGTGGTTGGAAGAGATTAAAGATGCATACCAAATTTTGGTTGGAAAGCCTGAAGGGAATAGACCACTTGGATGACCTAGGGGTAGATGGGAGGAAAATATTACAATGAATCTTTAGGAAATAGGATTGGATATTGGAATCATCTGGCTTGGGGACCAGTGGCAGGTTGCTGTGAACGTGGTAGTGGACCTTTTGTTTTCATAAAGGGGAGGGAATTTCTTGACTGCGTGAGCTTGTCAAGGAGGACTCCGCTCTATGAAGAGTTACACTCCTTACCTGAATAACTCTGCAGCTTGACACCACATATGTGTATCTGCCTCCTTCTAGCCCATACATATGCCTAATGCTGTAGCCATAACGGCGAGCATCCTTCTGCCAGGAATGTGTGCACCCTGAGCCACATTTTGAAATAGGCTGAGAGTATTCGGTGCGCCAAAAGTTAAGAGCTTCTTCAACAGGCATACCAACACCTTTGAGAAAGAGAGTAAGCTGTCTGCGAGCCTCATGAGTGAGGCGATGTCTTGATCGGAGTTTACGATAAAGATGCGCCATGCAGGGTGGAAAGTAAATATGTTGTGAATCCACATCTTTAGCTGTCATCATTCTGCCTCCACTCATTTCGACAGTGTTACTGCTGAATCTGAGAAGAATAATAAAATGGGAAATGGCTGGTGAGATTTTACATTTTCACAGCAATAAGTATGAAGATAGTTGTCTTCTGTGTAGTCTGGTAGGAACTCACTGAACTATGTAGACGATAATCACACTCTCCCTTTTACATGTTCATTTGACCTACTTCACGTAAAGAATGCATACAAATGAGTGACAGATGTTAAACACATTTTCAGCATTTGTTAGTGTGTAGTGCTTTAGCTCCAATCACCTATACCTCTTCATGTGTGGTCTATATGTGGTACTATCTGATTGTAATGAATTTTTAAATAAGTGTATCTCTACAAACCACTATGGTGATAAAACACTAACCTTCTTCCTAAATCTTGTGCAAGTTGATGTATTCGAGAATCATTCAATGCCTGATGTAGACACCCTGTAGTTTGTAGATGTTTCATACCAAATTCCAGATGCAAATGAAATTGGATGGCAAGTAGTTGCTTCCATTTCCCACAAGGAACAATACATTTCCCGGATTTCAATTCTACTTCACGCTTTTTAATTAAAGGCAGGCACGTCGTAAATGGTACTGGAAGAGAAAAGGACCAACTCTTCAAAATTGCTGACATGGAAACTAAAGTACTAATTTAAATGAATGTGAAATTTGTGCTAGCAAATTGATTTAACACTTTTATAGTTACTACTAATCCTGCTATATTTTGCAAGTTGTCACAGAAAGCGACTCATATAATCCTCCATTTCAATATCAAAGATATTGTATCTTGACAAATATGATATATAGGAAAATATGAATAGAAATAAAAATAAGTAAATCATATTTTTTAAGGTAAGTATATATTAACATTGCATCTCACCAAGTATGTTGTAATATGAACAGGTTTCTGGGTGAGTTTCCTTGAATGCATGGATAGCTGTTTCCTTTTTTATCATAACTGTACACATGTGTTTCACTGCTGAAAGAAATTCACTAAATTCCACTGATATGTTCGGTGATAGCTGTATAATCTCCTTCACATGCCTGTATAATATCTTCAGCATTCTTGTAACTTGATTATGATCCAGTGTACTCAGACGATGAACAAATAAGTTGGTTTCTGCTTTCAGCACAAATGTCTTGAAATCAGGAAATGAAACAGAGAGCAACCTGAAAACAAGTTTTGAAGTACATAAAGTAAAGCAAGTGTCAAGCTCTTCTCAGAACTTATTATAACATTAATTTTAGAAAATGATATTCACAATCAGATCAAAGTCCTGGGTCCATGATACACATGATGAAATAAAACAAAATTGTTCCTAGTATTTAAAAAATAATTAGCCTACATCTCAACTCATCTGCATTACATAAAAATAAATCATAATCCACTGAATTACAAGCTGCGAGTATTAATGTGTAGTGGGGAGACAGGACTCCAGTATTTTGTAAGTTTTTATTCCAGGGTGGAACTGTGAAAGCCTAAATTCAAAACTGCATTGCAACACTATAATCTGACTTTCAATTATTTTTAAAAATATTCTGGACTTCATCCATTATCATGTGAATTTTTTATAGATTCAGAACTTTTCTTAGTCATTGTCAGTTGAAATTTTTGAACATAATTAAAATTTGAAATTGCAACATATAAAAACTGAAAATAAAGAAATGAGTGATATAATATAATTGCCAAGGACATCATAACTGCATTTTATTGTGTGATTGTGGGCAAAAGGTCTAACTTAATGCTAGTGTGTTTTAAATATCAGACAGACACATACCTTAGTATGAAATGTCCAGCTCTGTCCATTGATGTTCCATCATTTAGGTATTCAAAGTTTGTGGGTATGCTTATTTCACCACTTTCAAGTGATAACAGATACTCAAATCTTTGTCTTACACATTTATTTAATATATGTAAAGCAATGTTGCCTCTTGGTGGTTTCATGTAGTAGGTCATAACAGAGTAGTGGTATACTAGCTAGCAAATATATCTGTTCAATCAACAGCACAAGAAAAGTATTATCACTAAACAAATGCTTCAACAGCAGTCACACAGAAAAACTGGCTACCAAATTAAGGAACCATTCATGCTCTATCTGTTTAAATAATCCTAAGCTTCTCTGGTGACTAATTGCATTTGATCTTAAGATTAAATAAGGTAACAGAACTGGTAAAGTGGGCTATTCTTTGACAAGCCGAGTAACAATCAACTTTTTGAAAAACATCCAGCACCATAGAAAGAAAGAGAGGAGTAAAACTCATGCATGTATTTATACTACAAAACCACAAAAGCTTCATACCTAACTCGCAGCATAATTCATGGTAGAGACATAGCCACATGTGAAAAGGCATGCAGTAGCCCACCAATCCTTCAATTGCATGAAAAGTAATACTATTACAAGGCAAAAACATTAAATATATCACTGAATGTGCTGCTTTCATATCCCCTGTTGATATAACAATTCTTCGTCACAAAATCATATGACCATAACATAAGAAATTGTGGAACTTAAAGGATGGTAAATTGTTTATTTGGTTTTAAAATAACAAATAACATGATTGCAATGAGAAGGTTTTGGACACCTTTACAGTGATCAGTCACTTTTATCTCATTGCTAATGAAGGGTTCTGATGTAGTTGCATTCATTTGTCAGCACCAAAGCAAACAGTTTTAACTGCATAGCTGACTATGGGAATAAAACCAAAGTTAAACAATGATTCTTAAGCTTATTACTGGACACAATACTTATGCTATGGATAGTAACTGTTACATAACCTGTAAATTACTGGGTTAGAGATTCAGCTCGGAATCAAGAAATCATCAATAGATATGACTGTAAGCAACAGAAGAATGTGGGTACACATTTAAAGATTATTAAAATTCTGGCTGAGGTCTGGGGATCACAATGGACACTGATTATTGTCTCAGATTTACTGTCTGGTACAAAAAATAAATTGATAGAGGAAAACATATGACAAGTTGCACTACATACTGCATTAAGTTTTCTTGGCGTGGCTCTTATACAACCACCCAACTATTCTGTATTTTCTTTAAAACAAGAATAACAATTCAAGACTCATAAAAAAAACAATATAATTGAGATACAAACAAAAATTAAATTTAAACATTACTGGCGATAGATCGAATCTCGACTTGGTACAATTTCCAGAGTAACTCAGCGACCATCGATTATATTCGATCTACTATCGTTGTGACTAGTCGCAGCTGATATGACGTAATATGTTACCCCGCCCTAAACCGTACGCATGAATAAACTCTTACGTACTTACTTCCTTACTTCATGCAGCCGAGTCCTTCCTGAGAAGCTAACAGTCGCTCACCCACTAAAGAAGGTTCATCAGCATGTTCACAACAGCCCGTCACTGGTCCCTTTCCTGAGCCATCTGAATCTATTTCACTAAGATCCATTTTAATATTACCCTCCGGCCTGCCTCTTGGTCTTCCAAGTGGTCTCTTTCCTTCTGATTTGCTATTAATTAACTCTAGAACGGACAAACAAAATACACTGTGGAGAGTCTGTCTTAAAATTTAACAGTACTTTTTCTAATCAAGAAATCCATTTTATAGAATCAGAAATGCTGTTGTTTTGTTCACAACACTCCACAACCGGTCCGAATTCTGAGCTGCATTTTTCCAATCCATATCCTCCAAATCTATTTCCCTAAGATCCGTCATATTATCATCATCTCATCTATATCAGAGTCTTCTGAGTGGTCGCTTTCCCTTTGTCTGTTTGACAGAAATTTTGTATACATTTCTCTCAACCTACTTGATTTCATCATCCTAATACTAATGAGTATAAATTATGGTACTCTCCTGCATGCAGTTTTAACTGTCATCCACGTCACTTCTTTCTGCTTAGGTCCAAATATTTACCTAAGCACTTTGTTCTCAAACACTCTCATTCTATGGCCTTCATCTATGAAATATCTGTGTTCAATCATCAACCCTGAAACAAAGACTTTGTTGATAATACTAATGGTATTGTTTATCAAACTGAAACTTATATTAAATTCTGACTAAACAAACTTTGTAAGATTCACTACTAACAACAAAACATGTACTAATTTAAGTACAGTTTATGACAATAACAAGAACTAAATTCCTTGATTAACAAATTGATTATAACTTAAAATGGATAAATCACATTGTACATATTATCCCCAAACTAAGTTCACCACGAGGACTGTCACACAACTCATGAAAACAGAAACTTTATAATTAATCTTCTTCGCTTACTTCCATTTGATCATGTCATATCAAATTATTTACTGAGGAATTAAAAAAAAGGAAAAAGTATTTTGCATCCAAATGAAAATTATCAGAATAATGGCTGGCATTAAAATAGAGAGCCTCATGTAGGGAATTAATTAAGAAATATAATATTCTTCTTACTAGCCAGCAATTTGTAATGTCATTATTGTTAATGTAGTGTCAAAACAAAAATTTCAAATAAATAAAATATCCAAAATATAAGTACAAGATATAGATATAACTTTCAAATGCCAAAGACTAACCTCAGTAAATATTAAAAAAGTAGTTTATTATACTGGAATTATGCTATTCAATAATCTTAATAGTGGTGGTGATTTTTTGTGTAATAATTTTTGCTATAATACTGTAGTTGACTGTAAGTCACTGTTATAACTATGCAATTTGTATTTTTATTAGAAAGTTAATAGTGAACAATGCGGAAAAGTTTCAAACTAATTATTACATATATGCCATAAATATAAGAAACATGTTCTTTTGTTCTCTGCAAGAGACCCTACTTTTAACACCTTCCATGTTTCTAATGAGTTTTCTTTGGATGATAAATATTCTTTCAGTCAGTTGAATTTTCCAAGAAGGAAACTTCATATAGCACGAAATGGAAATAAGTAAAATAAACTAATTTTAAAGTATCTGCTATCAACAGTGGTATGACTGTCCCTTCACTATATAGAAATAAACTTATTCTATAATCTTCCACCTATCATAAAAATATAAATTTGTGATACAGATATATTTAAGCCAGCCCTGAATGATTATCTATTATCATATTCCTTTTCGTTTTTAGAAAAATTTTGTTCAATTAAAAGCATTCCAATATTGTAAATGGTTGTAATTATTATGTATTTATATTTATACTTTTTAATTATAAGAGTTAATTATAGTATTCTTTATATGACGTCATGCGCAATTCAAGTCGTTTGGATACACTTTATTTACTTCAACCATGTTCATTACCTATGACTCACAGGTAATAAAGATCACTGATTATGAATGTCACGGTGACTACTAGTAAAGGCAGTGGTTAAATATTAAATCAACTTATTAATTATCATGTTGCTACTACTGATAAACAGCGGCATTAGATTTCAAGGTAACTTTATCAAGTCTGTACACATTTTTAATTTCAGTAAAATGGGTGTATTTTGTTTCGTGAAAACTGATTTTCATTCTTCTTTTTTGTTTGGTTAATGTTTTTGTTTTCTGTGGTTCGATTGTTTTTCGGTTTTCGTTGAAATTTTTTCTGTGGTATCAATCATTGATAGACTACGACTGAACATTTTAGTTGGTACGCCCGTCACAATATAAATATGTATTTTGCTTTCGGGTCTTTCAAACAAATGTAAGGTTAGAGCGTTTGACGTTCAGTACGTCACACAGTTCTGATTGTTTTATAAAGTTAGGTCCAGACGTGTTAAAATATATTACTAGGGAAATGAAGATAGATTTTTATGCCGTGTGGAATATTGCCTTTTTGCTATTCCTGTTATGTGTCTTCCTTTACCTGCTTTTGGGGTGTGTATTATTTTTAATTTGATTATAACCTAAATTTGGAAATCACATTGAATGCAAGCCTTCAACATGCTTCTTCAAGACTGCTGCCAAACCTGTCATGAATAAAATAAACTAGATACTTTAAAATTATTTAACTATTAAATTTGACTGACAAAAGAATAATGGAAGGTGTTAAAAAGAGCCTCTTTAGAAAAATATTTAAGATGTTTAATTCTTACTTTCATATGTTGTGGGAAACATGGAGAAGTTTCAAATAAATTTTAACATATACAATGCAAACCCTAGACATAGATAGAATTTGAGGTTCAGATAGCTGTGAGTATGAAGATGACTGTCTTGTGGGTTATAGTACCATATAGTCTGGTAGAAGGATATTAACGTTTCAGAGGTCCTTCATGCCTCCATCATTTGTATGCAGACTTCATTAGTTGCCAGAAAGTTGCTTCCTACACTCATTTTATGTGGCACTAAAAATTTAGGTAATGCCATAAGTGTGTTTAAACCAGCATTGAAAAATTACCTCTTATCTTGGTGCTTCTACTCTATAGAAGAATTTGTTTGTTGTAAATTATTAAATATTGTAAATATTTATGTAAATGACAACAATCTCATTATATTTATATTGGCAATTTATTTTTTACATGACAAATGTTGATTCCTGAATGCCAGAGCTTTCACTGATGAGTACAGATTAGCATTGATTGTTTAAAGGTCTGACACTTGTTGATTCATTACAGAACCACTATGTTGGATCTGAGACAATGGACAGTTTCGAGCTCAGTGTTTCTATAACTGATTGGTATTACTGTATTTAGCAGACAGGAAAAGGAGAGGACAATTGTACAATACATAAGCTGTTTATAAAACTTCAAAATGCCAATGAACGAGTGACAAGAGAAGTTTCAAATAGTATACCCACTTAGGTTAATTGAAGCATGAGTAAAAACTAGAGCAATTTTCTAGCATTTGTAAACATGTGTCTGATGTATTTCCCAGTTAGAATGATCTGAGATGGGAGTTCACTACTGTATATGTAGTATATGCAGTTGATAAAGCTTTGTTAGATAAACTGAGAAGCAAATAAATGAGGGATACTGTATTGCTATTTCTTTTTTATTTTGTTTCAGAGTTTGTTACTAGAAAATTTCAAGAGTATGAAGAAGAGATAGAACTGAATGTAACCCATCTGTTACTATTGCATGCTGATGAGTTTCATTTATCAGATTGAAACATGAATTAAGAAATACTCTAAACCCCCAATACAAACTGGCATGTATGTTAACCGAGAAATAAACAGGCTCACTGTAGTGGAATATTGGCAATGCTTTTGCTGTTGCTTTGTTTTCTTGCAGTGCATGTGATCACATTCATTATTAGATATTAATGACAAACAATAACACTATGTTATATACTGTATGTAATATACAAAATACAATTTTACATATGAACATTCAACATTTTGTTTTATATAAATTGTGGTGAGTATTTGTATGGTGCATTTCTATTTCACAGTAAAGGAGTCATCAAGAAATGAAATATTAAATTTTGTCACGTTTATTGTATCAACCATTTGTATTATGAATATAAAAGCTTTATATGATGGAAATTTGTTAAATGACCACCAATTCCAAAAATATCTGATTAATACATGCCAGCCATCTATGTTAAGGACTGAGCAAATATAAGAGAGAATTAACCTTGGCATAAAAATCGCATGTTTTTTAAGCCGAATAAAACTTGCTGTACTGTTCATAGAGGTTTTCTGTTTCCCACAGTTCTTCCAACTGTGATTCTGAGAGGAACAAAGCATCTTCTGCATGAGAGTCATGATCCAATCCTTGGTAGAACTTGTGAAATGCTTTTACTTCTTTACGTGCCTTCTCCAAAATTTGAACTTGGTTTATGTTTGCCCTATCGACAGCGAGACGAGCATCATCAAATATCTTGTGGACCCGTTCGACATCCTTAAAAAAAAGGCGAAGAAAACTTTTTAAATAAGTTCATAAGTTCTTACCATTGTACCAAATGAGAGATACAGATATCTCTTCACAACTGGCAGACTTAAGTCCAAGAGTTGGAGGGGACAGCTAACAGGAAGGAATTCTACACAGATAAAGGCAATGAGAGTCAAACTATTTAACATTTAGAAGTAACAAGAATTTGTAATTAGCATCTGTAACTAAGAATTCAATGTATGTTGAAAGGCAAGACCTCAGTACTGGGAATCTCTTTCATACATTATCTAATTAGAATACGTCTTGATTATTGAACTTCATAACTGAGTAGTATGATTATAAAGGGTTCAAAGATGTTGTATGAGGAGAACAAGATACATTTAAAAAGCAATTAAAAATTTAATTTGAAGATTACTCTCTTCTGGTATGGCACACTGTGCAGTCTGGTAGATGATTACCGATGTTTTAGAGGCCTGGTATACTTCTACCAGATTACACAGAATAACATCCCAGAAGACAGTCATCTTCATATCTGCCACTGTGAAAACTTAAAATCTTAAAATTAATTTATTTACTCAAAAATTTAATCTACAATATGTAAAACATTACCTACCCCTGCCTGTTTGAAAAACAACTGATGCATTTCTTTGTTAATTCCAGTATAACAGAAATTTTGCAAGTAATTCCTCTCCTCAATTTGTTTCATGCTTAGTTGCAAAAGAGCAAGCTGTTCATGATCACAAATCTGCTGCCTCTCATACTCAGTGTTCTGTCGAAGCTGTTCCAATTTTACATCAAAAACAGCTGTGCAAGACTGAGTTCGGCGACGTTTCACTCTGGGTTGATAGTGGCAGCTTGCTTGTCCATCAGATACAGTTCTCTTATGTTGATCTCGCACACTAGAAGGCACATCACTTCCACCTCCACTTATTCGTTCAACCGCAGCATCATTATTTACTGAAGAAGCAGATGTTGGATACTTCCTAGCATTCTTACAAATCTTCCAATTGTGGTAAGTCAAATCTTGATTTGGATCTGGAATAATAAGGTTTCTCCAGCGCTGTCTCACTGCACGATACCGTTCCTCATCAGTTTGTAACTTACGCAATAGTTCCCACTCTGGATTGTTATTGTCTTCATTTTCTTGAGGATTGTTACTTATATAATCTTCATCACATTTTGAGATTATGTTTGGTTTTTCTTCCAATGAATTTTTAATGTTATCAGTGTTGTCTTGACCATAATGACCTTGAACAGGTGTTGCATTTGTCAAGACTGGTGATAACTGTGTACAAGATGATGATGGTGATGACTGTGAGCCACCATTACCTGTTTCATTGCTCAACTTTTCAACAACTTTCAGACCTATACCTTCCCCAGATGCAGCTTGTGTTTGTTCAATATCATTACAGTCTTCCTTCCATATGTCAGTTACATCGTTATCTTTGCTTACCTTAGAAAAGCTCTTATGTGTTAAGTGAGTGCTTTGCGTTGCAGAAACGTTCGGAACTAATGAATTGATGTAGGTACACACAGACTGTTCCTGGTCACTTGATTCTCCATATTCATCTAAAATTAAAAAACTTTCTTGAACGGATGAGAATGTTGGTTTCCACCGTTTCAGAGACTCAACTTTGATCTTGAATGGCGTACTTGAAACCAGAGGTTCATAATCTTCAGTCTCAGAAAAAGTACAGGTAACATCATCATTACCATCATCAGGATACAAAAATTCATCCTCAATTTGTGAAACATCTAACTGCAAGTTTAATTCCTGACTAGATCCATGAATCGCAGCATCCACGTCCATAAGTGATGAACTTTTTATAACAATGGCACTGTCTTTGTGTGTTCCAACAGGGCATATTTTATTCCCCTCAGCATTTGTGTCACAGTATGTTGTATATGACGATGTTATATCACTTGTTTTAATTGAGTTTAAATGTACTTTAACATCATTTGCAGTAAGCTCACAGTCTTGTGATCTAAGGGACAATTCCTCATACTTTTTTGAAAATAACACAGATTTCATTGGGTTACACACATTTTCATTTGGAATTTTCAGTTCAGGTTGGAAGGTGCCACCTTTTGTGTGTCTACCACCATTCTCTTTGTGTTGCGCTGTACATTCCTCATAAGTAGTTGTTTCAGCTTGAAATGTTTTAGGTTTTGAAAAATCTGATTTTCTCCTTTTCCCATGACTTACAGCGTTAGAAGTGCCATCAGATTCATTTAATTCACACGAAAATGTATATTTGTCTCCTTTATTACATTCTATATTTTGTGACATTCTGCCATCAATATTATCATCACAGTTGCTAAATGTATCACTATCTGAAACATCATTTTCTATGACTTCATTTATTTTAAATATATCAGAATCTGCTAATTCTCCTTCATATATCTCAGAATCTAATAATTCACCTTCTTCTAAATCATATGCACAGCTATCTATGTTTGGCAAATCATCATTTGCTTCTAGGTCATTGATGGTTGTTTCCAATTTACTGATTTCTGCTTCGAGACTATCTTTCGTGTATTCATCATGGTCACTGCCAATCTCAGAATTTCTGGCAGTCACATCCAACTTTACTACAGGAACGTCGTTATAGTTTACATCAGAGAGAAACATCTTGAAAAAGATCTAGAAAAGTAATATGACATGATAACTGACATGTAAATCACAGTCAAACAACTTACAGAACATTCTTCTGGCAACAATTTTTTTGTATACAAATTAAATCACAATAGACATCAATACAGATCCCACTGTAATAGATCAGCCTCTCATGCTCAGCAAATTGAGCTGGTAAAATCAATCGAAACTTATTTCCAACACCAAATTCACAAACAACTCCCGATCTTGTGATAAACTTCATAACCTCTAATGGTTAATCATTGTTTATTAAGTAACTTAAGAATTTTCATGGAACAAAACAGACTGAAGATATTAAAAGATAAAGAGCAATGTTTGGATAAATATATGGAGTAACAGGTAAATATAACAAATTACATGATGAGAAATTTAACGGTTTTTCATCCTACTTCAAAGCATTCATGACGCGTAGGAAAATAAATACCATATTCAGGTTGTGAAACCTCATGGCTATAGGTAGTTTGGATAACCATTCAATGCAAAAAAAATGCTGGAGGTAGAAAACACATTTTGGTTTTGTAACTTCATTGGGGGAGTTCACTAGACAGTAAACATGTTTATTACGCTGATCTCGGAGAATGGGCTATGCTGAAGCGAAATGGATCAGAAAAGGGTCTAATTGCGAAATTTTGTTGTGACGGTTATGAACGTTTTATGTCCATATAAAGAATTCTGAACAAATTTCCGAAGGAATTACAGTATGTAATTAAAATATATTACGTTATATTGACACAGCAAATGTATACTGCGCTTCGTAACACAAACCTTATGGCATTGTACTTCAGTACATCACACACAAAAAAAGTTGACAGTGGAACCACGGTTCCAGAGAATCTGACGTAAATACGTCTCTGTAATGCAATGAAATGTAATAATTCTTATATAAGATAAGAACTTGTGATATTCTAAAACGTTTTTACCAGCACAAAATTATCTAGTCTATGACGCACTTCTTCTACAACCAATTCACAGCTCAGCTCTTTCCACAATAACGAAAGCGGATTGTTGACGGCAGTAATGTAACACAACAATGCCGAGTAAAAAGATGACGTTTCTTAGGTAACAACAATGCACGCAAGCTGACCATTGTTGTTGGTCCATATTTACACATTGTTGATATGGTTCTTACACGTTTTCGTTTCACTTTTTTTTGCCGAATGACCCTTCCGTATAGACGTATTTACGTCAATAAATTTCCCGTTTTGTTTCGTTTTCAAAAAATGTTCTCCCGGGGAGAATGTACATAAAACGAAAATTCAATATCAATACTGAAATAATTATATACAACTGTAATCTCCAACTCTACATCCAAAGTTATTGCCTTTCCCTCCTAAACGATCTCCCTATTGTATTTTCTGTGCTAACCACCTTAAAACATCCAGTAATATGTTACGCTCTTATGTTGGTATTAACTCTCTCTCCTATGATTGGTTACTACAATCGATGTACTGAATATTGAATTGTAGTTTCGATATTCGACAACAAACTGCTAATAAATTGAAGCTTTCGCGGAGACTGAAGTTGATGAAAGACTCTCGGGTGACGTGTCGCGTGAGGTACTGGATGGTGAAACAATCACATCTTGGTTTATTCGCCATTGAGTCACCTGACGCGGCTCGTAACCTGAGAGTGTAACTGTTAATTCGATTTTCGATAGTCGGTAGCAATTAGTATCGATTATTTAGTAATATTTGTAATCGTTAAGTTGGTATTGGCTAGGCTCTCTGCTGTGATTGGTTGTTGCATTCGATGTACTGAATATTGAAATGTGGTTTCGATATTCGATAACTAACTGCTAATTCGGTTTTCGATAGTCGCTTCAAATTTAATATCGATAAGGTAATATTTGTAATCGATATGTTAAGGGTAATGGCCGAATGTGTGGGGTAAATAATGCATCTTTGTCATGGCTTTTCTTTGTCCAGTACGAATACGAAGAGGAAAGAAGAAGAAAAGTAAGGTTTTATCACAGTAATAGAAACACATTTAAAATAAATTAATGTTAAAAAGGTATAAATACTATCAGCAACATGGTTTCATCAGTAGATTTAAGTAATATGTTTGTAGGCTTTGGCTCTGTGTATGTTGATTTAATGAGTGGCAGGAAGTAATATTCGTAATAAAGGTATGATGTTAGCTGAAATTATTTGTGAAACCTACATTTTCATTACAGCTTCACATTCCAGTGACATTACAATAGTTTGCATCCCCACACTACATTTACAGTTATCTGTGTTATCAATGTAATTGTAAATCTAGTACAGCTGCATGTTTTAGTACTTTACAGAATAGTTTAGGACCATTGACAAATGCGGACTGCAGTGTGTGCATTATATTATGTGCATTCTATGGATCTTGATCACTAGGATGTGAAGCAAGTCAGGGTATAATGGACACTTGAAAATGTAATTTAGGAAGGATTCAAGCCACATTACACATAAAAGCTTTGTATACTGAAAGGAACATTGCATTAAGAAAGGAGGATTAAAGTAGCTTACAAGGAAATAAAATGAAATTTATTACATAAGCTTCTTTTCACATTCTTTCCTGTATAAGAACATGACCTTATGTACAAATGATGTGTAGTGTACATAGAGCTGACAAACTGATATTTTTACTAATTCATCAGTAGAGTGGAAGGTGTGCATCAGTTGGAATTATTTTAACACTATATTGAATCATTTGTTATTAGTGGACAGGCTTTTAATTTTGGTTAGGAGGTGGCTGCACATATTTATTCCTGTGTAATGGATACTTTCTTGCTTTGCTGCAAGGTAGCATTTGGCCAATGAGATCCTGTCTCTTCCTCATGTTGAATATTATTGTTTCAAATATGTATATATTTTTAGGCAAGTAGTATTATGTGAAATTTTGTAAAATCATTACATGCCTAACTTCTGTGAGCACTTGTCATAATTCTGATGACATTAATTTGGAAAAAGAATACTTCATTGTTAGATAAATTTCTCCAGAAATTCTTTTGGTGTGATATATGTGTTTTACAGCATCAGATGTAGACAAAGATTTGGTACGCACTCCAGGGATGGGCCGCATCACGGGCAGTGCTTCCATAGAGACTTTGGTGAGAGTTGGTATCGAAAAGGAAAATGGCCTTGCACCTGATAGCAAAATGGTTGTGTTGCATGACTTCACTCCATGTGTTGATGATGAACTGGAAGTGAAAAGAGGACAGGTAGGTGATTCTTGTAACTTACATAACTCGCAACTTTGGTTGCACTTAAATCTTTAACACGTCTGTGCTTCTGCTGAAGATGTCTTGTTTGTGAAATTTTAACCATATCTTGCTTTGTTATACAACATACTTTTGGACAGTAATTCTAACTGGCATTTCAGTTGGTAACAGTGAGATAGACAGAACACATGTATTGGTAACTATAGTTGGTGCAGAGATTTTTAGGTTAGTTTATTTCAAATACAATACTCAGACATGATGATTGCCCAGACCATTTTGTTGTTCAAGGAATTTCGTATTGTTAAAAAACCTAAAATCCCATAATTTCTGATCCAATATAGCCAGTTCACATTTTCACTATTTTCCTCTCAATTTTAATATTGTGCTCTGCCTGTGCCTCGGTATCCCAAGTGCTATGCTACTGGTTAGTGTTCGTTTTTTTTCCAACCAAAATTTTGTTGTAGTCTGTGTTCTCTGCATTGATTCTCCTACATCCTTTGCCAGTCTTAACATTCAACATTGATTTAATCATCTTAATCAGTAATATTGGTTGTAGAATACAAACTGTAAAGTTTATCATGATGAACTTCTTCTTCTTCTTGTATGGCTCTCTGGTCTGTATTCGGTCCATGGCCTCCTCAATTCTCCTCTTCCATTCGGTCCTCTGTTAGGTCAGTCTGTCGGAGGCTTTGATTGAGGTTTCGAAACATCTTCCTTTTTACGGTGCAAGGTTGTTAGCCTTGCGACCAACCCCGAACCTGGAGGACCAGGGTACCTGTCTTAGTCTGACCTCTCCCCCTCTACCAATCTGGCTAGGGAGGCTCTACCAGTAGGTCTTGGGATCACTGAGGTACTTGAGCCCCACCACCACGACAAGTTGCAGGTACCATTAAGTGAGGGAACTTCTTGTTAGGTTTAAAGATTCTTCTTGGAATTTTAATAGTTAATACATTGATAAAAAATTGTGTGTCTCTCTCCCTGGGGGTAGAGCAACTGGATCTTGAAGCCAACCACACATCTCTGCCTAGTGCTGAGGTTAAGAGTATGTGAAGCATACCTCCATTCCTCCATGTCTTTATACTGTGATGTGTAAGCACAGGAACAAGTTTATGTATATCTATGCTGTTGTATGATTTCAGGTGGTGAATATTTTGTACCGTGAAAATGACTGGGTATATGTGATAGCTGCTGACAGCAGGCAAGAGGGCTTCATACCTCACTCGTACTGTACACCTTATAACTCGCACTTAGGAGAGTTGGCACTGAGCAATGTAAAGAAGAAGCTTCCGAGAGAACAGAGGAATGGAAATAATAATAATAATGGCAGTACTGTGGGTGCAAGCAGTGGAGAAGGAGTGGGAGAGACAGACGTGCAAGAGACAAGGACAAATGGAGGTACACTGTCTGTCACTTGCGCTCCGTTGTATGATTCAGAATTAGTCTCACAGTAATACGTCTAATAAAGTTATTATCGTATATGTTAATGAGGAGGGGTTGACATAAGTTATAATCTTCATATTTAACACATACTTATCAAATTTATGAAAGTTTGGTGTCATGTGGAATGGAATTTATTAATGTTCTGTAGACAACCAAATCAATTCTTTATGTCCAATGTTTACGTCACTACAATTTTAGTAATTTCCAACACTCCATTCAATTTTAAACCGTACCTAAAAATGTTTGATGCTTGATTCTAGTGTTTGCAGAAATGTATTTTTCTGTAAGACTTGAGGTTCTCACAGCGGTGAGTATGAAGATTTCTGTCTTCTGTTTTCTGTTTGTCAAACAGTTTTATTATCTAGGATTTGAGGTTTTCATGGCAGTGAGTCTGAAGATGGCTGTCTTCTGGTTGTTGTGCCATGTAGTCTGGTAGAAGTTTACTTCTACCAGACTACCATCTTCAGTTTTATTGTCACCTTAAGATATGGTGCTATGTTACATAAATGTTACCGACAGCTGTGTCTTGGAATTACTATATAAAATACTGAAGGCTCGTCAGAATATTCGAGATCATTGTCATTTTGCTTTGACCTTTCACATTTGATTGGGCTATTAGGTGGACTTTAATTGTTGTTCGTGGTTTAGCAATATGCTTTTCTGACATGTGGCCAGCTGCGTAAGCCGTGGTGCACGACCAATTAAAGTTATATATACCAATATACAACGCAGCTGTGACACAATGAGAATTTATAAAATTCTGCCATGCAAAACCTATAAATATACTCTGTGGGTAAAATGAAGAGTTACGGATTATTACAGCTGGTGGTACATGTATTTGCCACTGGGTTGTAAGAGTTAATCATTAAATAAGGCATTCTGAAATGGTTTTATAACCTTCATTTAATATACTGTGTGGCGTGGTTTCAGTTCTGATTTGGGTTGTATAAGGTTTTAAGTATAAAGTTAATTTTTGATAACTAAATTTATAGTTGCAGATGTGTCTGATTGCGAGAGCTATGGCAACAAGAAAGTAACTGTAGCAACACAACAATTGAACATCACTAGTTCACAGGCGTCACTTCATAGTGTCTCTTCCTCACAACCTGATGTCCATCCTTTCTTTAAGGTTTGTAATCAAGAATTCCTTATATTGTGTGGTGGTAGGTGATATAAATCATCATATTACAGGGTTAGTAGCATAAAAATTTTTGCATGGGGGTTTAATTGATAATGAGAATGATATTGAAATTAAGATGACTGCCTTCTGGGATGTTGTCCCATGTAGTGTGTTAGAAGTTTACCATTGTTTCAGAGGTGCTTGCTGCCTCCGTCCATTGCCCTGATGATGGATGCGGCACACTGCTCTGAAAAATCAGTAAACTTCTTTGAGAATATATGGCACAGCATCTCAGAAGACAGTCATCGTCTTTGATCTAGTTTGTCAAAGACATTTGCTAGGCATGTGAACAGCCATCTTTTATGTATTATTCCTGCAATATATGTTAACGTTATTTGTTAAGTGCAAGAAGAAAAAGATAGAGAATTTTAACTTTTTTTCTCTCATTATTTTCAAGAAATTATTGTGGCTGGGAACCGTGGTACGTTAACTTACAAGATGCAATTTTCTCATTTGTCTATAATTCATTTAGGACTTATGATAGATATACAGTCATTGTATGATTCAATCTGTCAGCGTTAAATTGACCACTGCTTTCATGTACATGCCATAATTTGGTATGGGCCATTTCAGGATCCATCAGGTCGCTACATTGTTCTGTACACGTTCATTGCCCGGGATGAGAATGATGTGAGTGTGGAGAGAGGTGAATTTGTGACGGTTCTGAACAGAGAAGATCCCGACTGGTACTGGATAGTTCGAAGTGATGGGCAGGAAGGTTTTGTTCCCAGTGGCTTCGTGTATCCCGCACATGTCATACAGGGTAAGGTATGCTAATGTGAGAAATGGCAGCCGTTAACATGCTGCGATGCAAAGTTTATTTAAATGATATTTAATAAGTTAGGAACTGTACACATAACATACTTGGTGTGGGCAACAGAATTAGGCCCTGCTGATCTTCGTGATTGGCACTAGTGATATTGAAATTGTCTGGGGTCATTGGGATTTGTGTTTAGTTGGTGTTTGGGCAATGACTTCACCCAGAGTATTCTGCCTCCACAGATAATGACAGTAACCAGTATAAATGTTCTCTGCAGTCTTACTGAGATATGCTTGAGAAAGTATTTGTGTTTTCATAAGGAACAAACCAGAAGATGGCAAACAGTTTTAGTTGCCTATTTAGTCATGAAATTCTAGTGTAGTATGTACCCTCATAGTTAATAAAGCTTTGTTAAGCAACCTTACTTCTTTTTAAGGGCATCTGAACCAGAGCAACAACCAGAATGTAAATAACAATTTTGCGTCTCCTAGCAATGCTCACCTTCTGACTTCCCCTTCCAGTGATGACCTTCGCTATCATGGTACAGAACTTGTCATGTTGTATGACTATAAGGTGAGGAATTTAAATGTTTTGTAATGACAGTAATAACAATTTTATTTATGAGCAAATTAAGAGAAGGTTGAATTTTGGTAATTTTTGGTGTCATTCAGTTCAGAATCTGTCTTCTCTTTGCATATGTATCTGTGTGTATGGTTATTGTTCTCTGTTATTATGTCTTTGAATCAGGAACTGTGAAGATGAATAACATAAAATAAAATTTGTATTATCATTAAAGACCATGTTAAGTGTCTCCCTTGTCACCGTGACATGGCACGTCCTCAGGTTGTGGATGGAGGAGAAGGCCTTCATGTATGAAGTGTACCTGCAACAATATTTAATAAGCAGCTGCAGACGATCTACAAGGGGTGATCCTCCAGCATGGGAGTTGGGAAGGGGTCTAACAGCTCCCTACCGTAAGAAATCGGTGTGTGACAAAATGTTGCACAGGGCCTTAGCCGTGGATGAATTCTTTGGATTGATCTAAGCAGCAGATTGGAATGGGTCTTTGGAAAATAAGGTTTAGGGGTGTAGATTCATCTGGCTCAGGTTAGGGACTGATGGCATGTTCTTTTGGTCAATGTAATGTAATGTACGTTTTAGCTCCATACAATGTGGGGAATTCCTTGACTAAGTTGGCTTGCCATTAGCTTCTCAAGGAGGACTCTGGTCCGTGGAGTTGGATGTTATCATAAAGCCTTCTGTGCCAGTCCAGGTTCATAGTTCGATTCCAGAATGGGCTGAACCTTGAGATGAGGGGGTAAACCAGGCTTTGGCATGTTAATCTGGTTTATATAAATGAAGGAGGTGCAATTAGATGATATTTGGTATGCCTTACTTCATCCAAATGTGATTGATTTTATTAATTTTAGCCTTGTTAAATCTGTTAAATTGGAAGATGGCCATACTCAGTTGCTTGATTGTCTCTCTCCTCGACTTTCCATCTAGAGGGAGTGTGAGATAAAGGTTGCGCAATCGTTCAAATTGTTACGCAACGTATACTTAAGCCAACCCAGACGTGGAATGACCCCTTTTCAGATGTGGGATGACGATTGCATTATGACCATTGCCTGACTGAGACTGACCAGTGGAATTTGAATATGGCTTATAGGCGCGTTCCCGCTGTTATGGGGGAATGAATCAGATTGCTGCATTTAATTCAAATTTAATGACAATTACGTAATGCAGGAGTATTTAAAGAGCGATTGTGGTTGCGGGGCTCTCTCAAGTTTTGGTTCTTCAATTGAGCAGACACGTTTTATTCAAACGTAAAGTTTTACATAAAGAAAACAGCCGAATCAATGTGCTACTTCACAATAAGTGTGGTTGGATATATATACGTTTGTGTGTCTCAAGAGACAATAAAAGTATACTTCTCCAAGAACATCTCAGTGTCGTCTATCAGTTTCCCAAGACAAGATAATTCGCTTCCTTGGTGCAAAAACCGCTCCAACCATCGGCTTCCCCGTATATTCCCTGGGAGTCGGAAACTCTTGCTCGCCGACAACCCCACCCATCATCAGAATTACCTTCAACCTCTTTCACACATATCCTAAGTATTAAAAGTTGTAACTGCATGAGTGCCAGGCAAGCCACTGGTTTTGACTACAATAAACAAACAGCGAGTCAAGTGTGAGAGAGGACGGTTACACTTCTTTCTGTTTTTGTTTTTACAGGCACAGGCTCCAGATGACCTTTCTGTACGAAGAGGCGATTGGATCTATGCAGATCTCAATAATCAGACTGTGGATGGGTGGTTGTGGGCTTATGCTCCTAAGACTCGAAAATATGGCTTCATTCCTAAGGCTTATGCGCGCCCTCCAGCCATGACAAGTCTGTAACACGCATGTAGCTCCTACAATTAATATTGCCAAATACAGTTACAGGATTTCAACATTCCTGTGTTGCACAGTGAGCTCTTACAAGGAAGTTTAAGGTCCTAAATTGGAATATATTTTACCTGCACTGTGTATAAGGTACTTCGCTGATTTAACGAAAGATATTAACATGCCACTTGATTGGCACCAGTGAGAAGCACAGACGGTTGTTACATTTCAGCACTGTAGATGGCCACACAAGAACTAGTGCAGAAAGTTTGTGTGGATATTTTGTCATGAAAATATAAACTTGGTTTATTTTTGTTGTTACAAAATAAGGGTGGGAAATGTGTGCAATGATGTAAAATAAATATATCGCCATTTTACTTTTCGTCCGGTTCTGATGAATGCATCTTCTTTTCTCGGTTGTCTATTATGCACGTATTTAGTGTAATTATAATGACTGTTAATGTGTCTACAGGCTGTTCTGTACTTTATGCATCACTGTAAACAGTAGACCATGTTTACAAAAGCTGTACTAAGCTACCAAAAAGAAACCCATGTTAACTTAAAGGTTCATTGTTTCTGGTATTACTTCCTGAGTGACTGAGTTAAATGTGGCGGTTGCATTTTAGAATTTTAATGTAGATTCACATAAAATAGGTTTCAATAGTATGCTGTAAGTACATGCTCCATTCTCTGGAATCACTTAACACTATGTCTCTGATTCTGATCCTTGTATTTGTGTATCCGTGTTTATCTCGTGTGTTAAGTGTTACTATTGTAACATGCTGTTAATGTTGGTAATTACAGAATGAGAAAGAATTGCGTAACATACACAAATAAGTATCACCGTTTTCTTTCATGTCAATTGTGGCATCTCATTGAATTGTTCAGAGGGTTGTAACAGTCGTGAATGCCATATAATCCTTCTTATTTATATTTATTGTCTTTTGTTAAGAGGTTTAGTAAATGTTAGGTCCAAAATATTTATATGTACCATCTAGAATCTAGATGCCATTAGAATTTGAAGGTGCCATATTTGTATTCTGTAGACAGTTAATCACATTGAAAGGTAAATTTTTTGAGAGGTGGCATTTATTAAAGCAAACTATACTGTATTAGGGGCAAAAATATTTTGTACTGTTACTTGGCTTTAATTTATTATCTTTTCTTGTATCCTCGGAGATTTTACAGCAGCAGTTTGTACTAGCAGTGCAAGTGTTTGGTTTGAAGTGTGCTAAATGTAGGACTAATGGTATGTTTGTCTCAAAGAATAAGTAGAGATGGCATTTTTTACTGTTAAGATATCACATTATTTGTGAAGTAAATACCACTTTGCAAATTACATTGGTCAGTGTCAGAACTAGGGTGGAGCAGTTGCAATGGGTACAGCATTGTTTGCTTGCTTTTGGTTTATTTAATGATGCTTTCAGTTCTCATGATTGTGCAGCATTGAATGATTATATGATTGGTTAATAATGAATTGGAAAAGATGCGGAATGAAGCGGTCATGACCTAATTTGAGGTACTATCCCAGCATTTACCTGGAGGGACTGAAGAAAATTACAGAAAACCTCTAGTCAGGATAGCTGGTTTCCAGGGTGAGATTTGAACCCAGGATCTCTTGAATATCAAGAAGTTGAGCTAACCAATCAACAGCAGTGTTTGGTTGCCCTCTTTTAAAAGGTGCAGATTTGATCATAGAACCCCATATATCCAAGAATAAACCCATTTAGTCTGAAAGTTTTATCCCAAAAATGTGAGTACCATAAAATATGATTTTGTTTTAAACTTGAGTATTATTTTCTCATGGTTTTAAAAATTAAGGCCGCACAATTTATGAAACTTGTTTCAGGCAATAAAATACGTGATTTACCGTATGATTTTGGCATAAACATACACTCCTGCTCTATTTTCATATAATTGGAGTTTAAAATAACTGCATTTGCCACTACAATAGTAAGAAATTCATTTATTCCCGGTTGTAATTTTAGTCTTGTTTTATATGGTATTAGCATTATCATTGACTTCCAGTACATTATGTTATCACAGCATTCTGTTCCTATATTGAAGGTTAGAATATAATTCCTGGAACATTTTTTGTATTTGTTGTTGTTATGATGGAAGTTTACATAATGTTACAAAAATTTGTTTTATGTAACTGGATACACACACATGAATGCAGCTGTGTTCAACAAGTCGTCTGCTAATGTGAATGTGTGAACAATTTTATTCTCATACTGTTTGAGGGATAACTTTTGCGATCTCTTCAAGTTTCAAAGTTTAAAGATTGTGCTTGTGTGTCCAGCCTCTACATATCAAAGAACTCAAATATGGATAAATTAATTTTCACAAAATGTAGTCATAGTGAACTAACAAACTTCATGGAACAGAGTCTTTCTCGAGAAGCTTAGTGTTTGTCCATGTTAGAAAAGACTGATATTATATATTTGTAAACATTTAATATTTGGATTTCTGTATCGAATCTAATCCCATGCATTGTAATATCAACTGATTGAATCACTGCACTTGAAAACTAAAATTAATTTTTAAGAATCTTTTTGTCTATTCACAAGGTAAAACATTCCATTAAAAATGTAGAGTGTACTGAGAATCTCATTTCCAAATGGACTTGATGTTGAAATCTGTGATGTTGCAGTAATATAGTGCGAATACACCTTATTTGGAATACGCAGTATAAATTCACTTCCTCAAGCTTAAAAATGTCATTGTACTTGGTTAACCTTGATCAGGTGGTAGCTGATATTTACCTGGTAAAGAAATTTTCTGTTGTATAACTCAAAGGCACATCACTGTGGTCATGATAGTCTGCCATTGGATCTTATGCTATAAGATCTATTTAAATATTATTTGTCATCTCCATGCATACAACATGCCTCATCCATCATATCCATATGTTATTTGACATTCCCTCTTTCTGATCTGTCTGATCTAGAATCAAATGGATTTTTATAGTGGAAGCCCTTATTAGAACAGACTTATAAAATATAACCTCTCTACAATGAGTAATACTGTACTTGAAATCAAACATTATTTCTTGCATTAAATATTCACAAAAATAACAAGTTACAAATTATGGGATTATACAATGTGTTATGTTCTTCTTTAAGAAATTATATTAAACATGGCTTAAGTGGATGATCACATACAAATGATGGGTAATTGCATGATATTCAGGAGAAAAATTACTTGATGTAAAAGTACATGTTACCTTATTTATTAAAAAAAATCCTTGTACTACTTGACTTGCCTAGTCAGTAACTTGCATTAAATTGTGGATACTGTTCAGATTTGAAATCTTATATATTTGCATTTATGAATATTTGAAGTGCTATAAAATTCCAGCAATCATTGTGACAAGAGGACAATTTACATAACTCTGTATTGGCCTACCTGTAAATGTAAAATGTTAATAGTGTCATTTTGCTGTATATGTTAATGTAGGTTTCAACATCATATATAAAGATATGTAAACATTGCAACAAATTAAATTGTTGCAAGTCCTGTTAAAATATTCCGTTATTCATTTATCAGTTGTTAATGGCAATTAAATGGTGATGTTGTCTTTGAAATTAGACATAATTATATACATTTTATATTAAAAGGAGAGTATTTTTGTTACTTGCGTGGTAAGAATGGTTTTATATTTGTATTTTTAAAGTTTATGTACTAAGGAGACTTTTTGAACAACTGTTTTTACAATGTTTTGTAAGTACTTTTATTAAATTTTTAATCAATAAAATATCTTCATAACCTAATTCTTTTTATAAATTTTCTCGTACAACAGTATGTTTGCATAATACTCTTTTGCAGCACACAAGTATCCACATATTTGGAATAGGTAAGGCTTCTGTTAACACAGCTGAGGTAAAGTTTTACTGAGAGTGAATATTTATGGAATTGCCCTTCAGAAGTTTAAACATTTTTCTATGTTCCAGTCTGTACCCCAGTATGAGAGCATTTGTGAGGGGAATTTGGGTAAATTCACATTCCTATGGAAATTTTTCAATATGAAATATTCACTAACTCCTGATCGTCCTTTGAGCTATATTTTTGAAATATATTTTGTATAGACTCCTATACAGGTAAATTTTGGTGCAACTTTCAATTTTACTCATGTTTCCTTTCCTTGAAAATTGTTTTCAGAATAATGATTTGAGAGGGTGGACTGGATTCATCTCTTTCAGGACAGGGACTGGAGTTAGACTCCTGTGTACATGTTAGTGATCCTTCAGGTTTCACGAAAACCAACATTTCTCGACTGCATGTACATTTATTTTTTCAGCATAGAGACTACTCCATGGAGTTAATTATTTATAAAAGCTTATGCACGCATGCAAATAGTGGTCAAGGTAGGTTTGTTTATAATAGAATACTAGACTCTGGTTTGTTTGATAGAAAATAGTTGAGTGATCATACTATATTTTTTATGCAAAGGCCATACATGTTAAACAGATTTTATGCGTTTTGTAAATAGCGCCATTGAAGTAATTAGTTTGTATCCATTAAACTAGGTGGAGATAAATAGGTATTTAAACATACATTTATAACAACATGGTAATATAAAACACGTAGTAACATAAAAGAATGTCTTACTTTTGATTTTAAGATTGCATGAAATTAAATTATAAATAATTTGTCATCAAGTAATATTTTTCAGTTGATGTCGTCTGCTGTGCTACGAGTATGATGCTTCCCTCTATTGTGTTTCGGCCAAGTTGCTGGTTCAACGGAGACGTAGAAAATGGGGGCTTACTGAAATTTGTGGTATCTCAATGGAATAGGTTCAGGGCCCCCAAATAAACACTTATTAATGGTAAATAAAGGAAACTAGTTATGTGATACTTTTTATAGCTTCATGACTAAGTTTTAAACGACATATACCATCATTTGAAGGTATCATTTTCGATTCGTATTATGTCCAATTGAAGCAAAATTTTTACACAAGTTTGCAGTGTCTGATGGTAATTCACTATACTACCAACCTGATAGTACAATAATTGAGTGTACTTTAATATATATCTTCAAATTGTGATTTAACCAAGAGGAAATTTAAATGGTGGGATGTAGAATAGAATTTATTTACATTCCATAGATCATTCTTAGGCCTAAGCCATGAATGTAGATCAGGTCATAGCACAAATACAAGACTTGTTTCTAGTACAAATATAAATACATAGTTGTAACAGCTATTGACAGATTTTTGACACTACAGTATTACAGCAAAATAATTATGATGGGATACCATCACCATTATTACTTACATGCATTTATAAATTCTACTGTGTAGAAGGAGTAAGATGAGAGATACGCTTTTAACTCTGGCTTAAACATTTACTGGGTAGTGGAAGAATATTAAAACTTCTTAAATAATTCCCTACAAGAGGCTCTCCTTTTAGTGCCTGCCATTATTCTAATGATCCTCTTTTGAATGTAAAATACTTTCTTGCTGTCCACTGAATTTCCCCAGAAAATGATTCCGTATGACACGATTGAATGGAAGTAAGCAAAGTAAAATAATTTTAAAGTTTCTGTTTTCATGAGTGCTGCAACTGCCCTCACCTGCAAAGACGTTCGAGTTTAAGAAATCACTCTGTTATACATAATTTTTTCAAATATTTTAGAGATTTCTGGTGCTTTCATATGGTGTTCAGTCAAACATAGGATATGGGGTGAATATGTATTATTTATGGACATTGATAATTCATCAGTTTTGTTTGAAAGTCCTCTAATGTTCTAAGGATATACTATGAAATTTTTATTTTGATTGTGATCTAAATTTGGAACTGGCTTACTACAGTGACTTGGATATCTTTCAGGTATTTAGTGATAAAATTTGGCTTTAACCTAAAAAAGGCCTAGGTCTTACACCAGTGATTACGGGAATCTTACCAATATTTGGTTTGCACCTAATCTTATTGGCAATGAGTTGCACAAGCTTCTCCTTACCCCTTGAATTCAGGTGCAATCCATGTCTGGTGTGGTCATACCTATTCACAGATGACACGTCAATTAATCAAATGTGCGATCTGTCCGCATTCCAAAGCGCATGCTCAAGTCTCACATTTGCACTCTTCACCCACTTGCTCATATGTAGACATGAAACGTTTGTAATAAATAAATTACATTTGACACCAATTTTAGATTGCTCTGATTCTTTTACCATTGGATTGAACTCTCAGGGCTTTGCAACAAAATTGAGGGGCAATGAATGCTGGAACTGCTGCACATGGTTTCTGGCGAGCAGAGGACACCAGTTTTGTTTTGCTGAAGGGACTGCTCCAAGTGCAGGTTCTTATAACGTGCAGGCAAGTATGTGGTGACACGTTTGTGAGGTTTTAAGAAGATCGTTGGTCATGTTGTAGTGACAGATATTTCATCGAGTGCTTTGGTGAATTTATGAGACATACAATTTATCCATTTCATCCCTAACAGGCAAAATCTGTTTTTCTGTCATTGTCACATGGACTTACCACATATTTCTTCTAGGTGTTTTTCATCAACTACTTAACTTCTGTTCTGCCTACTAGAATAGAACAGAATTTATTTACATTCTATAGATCCTTCATAGGCCTAAGCAGAGGATGTGGAACATGTCTTAACACAAGCACAATACTTATTTCTAATACAGATATAAATGACATAGTTATGACAGTAATTTACGACTACAGTATTACTGGAAAATTAATTACACTAGAAGGCATAACCATTATTGCTTACATGTATTTATAATAGCTAGGAATTTTTGGTTGAGGTAAATTCTTCTATTGAGTAGGAGTGAGGTTAGAGTTGCTCATATTGTACTGGCTTAAATTTCTTATTTTTACTGAATCTGTAGAAGAAAGTGTTGTTAGGATTGTCATTGCAGAATGGCTGCTATGGGTAATTTTTTTATTTAACAATGATTTTCATCTTTGATTTGGTAGAACGTATGTAAATTATGAATTGGGAAGGATGTGGAAGGAAGTGTTATTGGAAAATGGCAGTGAACCTTCAGGCTCTGTAAAGGGCAGGAATTCATCACTAGCTTCACAATCATCAGATTTTTGAGGACTTTAAAAGTTATATAAAGGATGAATTATTGTAACTCTTTTTAACGGTATGATGCCTTAGTAGTGAAGTTTAAATGGATTACATTGCCTGTATTAGGTAAGTAACCTGATGTTTACACCGATGTGTCATCTGTGCATTTGTGACTGAAGGAAATAGCTGTGGTGAAGACAGGTTAAATGAGGGAATGAAAGAATGTGGAATATAATGTTTCTGCAGAAGTAAACTTTGTAGTTATGTAACGGATTTTAAGTGACATTGCAGTGTATCGTACGACACTTACATATGAAGTCTGAATGTGATGTTATAGTTTGTGATAATTATTTGGATATTGCTTAGGATGTATTCACAGTTATGGAATGATATTGTTCTCAATGCACATGCACCAGCTAAGTAATTGTGATACAGAGGTCTGTTTTTACCAGGAGCTAAGGCATGTATTCGATTAATTGCCCAAGTGCCGCGTAGAAACTTTGTTAGGAGATCTTGGTTTAAAATTGGGGAGAGAAGGTTTTTTTCGAACTGACAGTTGGGAATGAGAGTTTACTTTAAACTAATAATGATAATGGTCTTGGAGGATTGGAATTGCATGGGACATAACAGCATTTGGTCTGTGCTAATGATGTTGATTTCATCAGTGAAAACATAAGATTGCCTGATGATGGAGGCAACAAGGACCTCTGAAACGTTGGTAAATTTCTACCAGACTACATGGCGCAACAACCTAGAAGACAGCCGTATTCTTTACGTAGTTAATGTTTTGGACTGACAACATTTTTCTGCTTGATTTGTTTGTGGCTCTTTATATTATCTTTACTTCAGGTTGGAGTTCAGTGGGTTAAAGATTAATTTGTTTTAAAAGCAGCTTCTTTTTACAGTATACTCCAAGTTAAAATAACAGGTGTGCTCTGCTAACCAACAGGTAGAAATGCCAGGCAACAAGTGGCTCTGTGGCCCCTAAAGGTAAGGTGTGCCACTCTGCCAGCATGGGTGGAGCACTGAGTAATTTCTTCCAGTCAGGAAGTGCACTTCTGTCAGCAGGTAATCATCGTGGTGTCTCGGAACAGGCGCGCAACAAAGTGCACATCATATTTGACGCTCTCAGGGCCAATCCTAGAGTAACTGTTCAGAGACTGGAAGGTCTGCTGTCAGAAATACCAAAGGTGAGTCATGTAAGAATTCTTTTAATGTTGAAAACTTTTCCTTCATCTGTATTTGCCATTCATAGGAAGGTTATTTAAAATGTATTTTTGTTTCACTAATTAATACCCTCAAGTATGTAGTGAGGCATTTCCCATAACTCAAAGTATCCTGTAAGCATTATGTGATCAGTGAGAGTGCATTTAGTAGATCCATTTTTGAGTGTGGTGGAATGAATATATATGTAGTTATATATGACTTGAGGCTTTTGTGGCGACTAAACTCTGTAAAATCCTCTTGAGCGGCAAGCCACATCAAAATGGAGCTGTAGTCTAACGTTTCAGAGACATACTCTGTCTCCATCATCAGGGAATGATGGACATTATAAAATTAAAAATTTTCCAAATTAAAAGTATAAAAAAATTCACCGATGATGGAGACAGAGAATGTCTGAAACATTGAACTATGGCTTCATTTTGACACTGCTCGTCTCCCGAGGGGATTTTATTGAACATTTGTAATCTTTACATGTGACAGTATTTTGTCGTTTCCATTGCAGAATGAAAACATCATGTTAGTCCACAATGAAGAAGGATATAACCTCCTCCAGAAATGTGTTGGAATTAACAATATTGAAATGGTTCGGTGGATCTTGTCTCGAAATCCAGATGTCAACAGAGGTGCGTGCTCGTTACCATTGCATATTGCAAGCTTCAAAGGGTGAGTTAGTGATTAGTTGATTATGTTTTGGTTTACTTTGAACGCAAAGGTTATTCACGTGTCCTTTCACTATGTGACAGTGTTGAAGGTTAGCAAGCACGTTTAAGTGCTAGAATAAAAATATTAGCTCTGTCAATTTCCCACATATAAATGAGGAACTTGGGTACAGAGCTATATGTAAACCAATATGAGATTTGAGGCTTTAGTAGTGATAACAATTTGGATTGTGGTTTTCAGGGTCATGATGGCATATAACCTTGTTTGTGGCTGGCAACATTTTGGAAGAACAAATCACCTCCATCTTTGGGTTAGAAAATTCTTCACTTCTGTTCTGAAGATGGAAGTAATAGGTTCCTCTGAAATATTGGTAACCATGTACAAGACTACATGGTGTAAGAAGCCAGAAGACCAGAATCCAAAAAAATGTTAATCTCCTGTGTTTTGGCGCCTCGCATGGTACCACAGAGAAAACCTCATATTTGGCAAACAATTTTTGATGATGTTTTTGAGTGAAGTTCCTGTCACGTGATTAATGCAGTGAAGTGTTCGCAAATAGGTACGATGGCTGCGTGGAGATTCTGTTGAAGTATGGAGCAAAGGTGGACGTTGAATCACGTATGTGCTGGCCAGGTCCTCACAACCAAAACTGCGAGGAGAGAGGCAAATATTGTGTGCAAGATGAGTCCATGGCTGACAGGTCAAGTGATAAATTACAGGGTTCGCTTTTCTATGCAATTGATGGTGACCAGGTAGGCTCACATATTATGTTCTGTCATTAATACTGCTGAAGTTTGATTGAAGTTGGTATGTCAGTTCTGAGATGGTAGAAAGAACTGTGAACTGTTGAAGAACATATTGTTTAAAGCAGCCACAGCCCACCCAGGAATTGTGGTCCTCTTTTGAGTGCGGCTGATGGTAAAATATAGTACATATATAGGTGTTCCAGAGAGATTTGTATACATTATAATGTGGAATATTAGCTTTGCGTGTATACATATTTTTGGGACAACCTGTGTATTAAAATATTATAAAAAATATAATTTAATAGGAAATATACTTTATAGAAATCTTTAAGGTTCATTGGTGATTATTTTTTTGGCATTTTAAACAATTTGTATAACTTGGGGCCTCATACTGTTTCATTCACATTGCAGTCGCCTCAGACTAAAAGAATTTGGGAACACACTGTTCTAAAGTTTTCTGAGTGTTTTGTAGAAAGGGATGGTTTATGGTATTTTATTGCGTAATTACTGGTTTACCATACTGTTATTGTTTGTGGTCACATGAACGTTCATCTTCTGCATATTTATGACTACTGCAAATACAACATTGTTCGGCTTCATATATTATTATTCTGTTAGAAAGTTAAATGGATTTCAGAGAATAAATTTCCTCTTGAAGCTCTGTCTTGGTTTACAATTTAGGGAATAAGAATTTCTCCTTTGTTATTTCAAAATAATTAATACATCCACACGTGTGAGCATGTATCTTACTAGATCCTTCTGAACTCTCTGTTGATAATCTCATAATTCTGTGGGTCTCACCTGGCCTTTTCAGTAGTTTTGACTGAAAGACACCCCCGTCCCCCTATTTTGTGAGTATATAAAAATAACGTTTTCAGGTGGATACTTTAGTGGCATTATTAGAAGATGGAGAAGACCGCTGGTCACCATGGCAACAGAAGCGACCCCTGTTGCAGATTGCTTGTGAACGTGGGGCATTTAACTGTGTGAAGTTTCTAGTGTCACATAGGTCTGAAGAGATAAATCAGTGCTATGATGAATATTACCCCATCCACCAGGCGGCATTACATAATATTAAATTTCTTGATCTTCTGATAACGTGAGTATTGCATAAGTTGTAAAATTTTTGTTTCTGATTGATAGCAGTAATACTCATTGATGTGTTTTTAAATTGATTATTTACATATATATAATCAGGTTGTCACGTTTCCTGTAAATTTAGGAGCCACCACCAAAAACTAGGAGCCAGAAAATATATTCATATTTGTCGGAGATAGAAGTAATATTTTTGACATATCAAAATTTAAATACCTTCTCATTACTTCATAGATAAGACCAAGAATGGATTTAAAAGTTAGTACGTGGCACAAATTTTGAAATGTAACAAATTTTTGCAAAGGTGTGAAACCATCCCAATAATATACAGAAATTTATAGGTGCTGTCATGAAAATTTTTGGGCACATTGGTGTCTTGGCTCCTAGGATTTATTCAGGCCTGTATATTTTATTTTGAAATTTGAATTTAACTGCTTTGGTTTGATTATAGCTCTGGCGCAGAAACAAAGGTTCGTACTGCAACTCAGCAAATGACAGTGTTGCATATAGTGTTCCTTATTGGTCGAAAGTCTGCTGAGGACACTCTTCAAACCTGCAAGCTTCTTTTGGAACATGGTCTCCGTGAACTGATCAATGAACCTGATTCATTGGGCAACACTCCTTTGCATGGCCTGATTGTAAGATATGCTTTGGAAGAGGCACGCTATGGGTATGACCATGAAAATCAGCCTTGGAACAAATGGGATGTCTTGCATCTGGTGAGTGCATATGGTGTGAATGGAATAGGATGCTATGAATTGAACACATGAAAATACCTAGATTGTTTTAAAACTCTCATGGGGTGGTACAATATTACCCATAAAATGTATGCGATGTATTAGTAGGAATTTTATAGGTACTGCCACTGAGCTTACCTCTCATAACTGCCCTCGGTAGTGGGTTTAGGTTGCTTGGAATTTTTATACACTCTCAAAAATACAAAAATAAGAGAACTTTACTGATTAACTAACTCATATAACAGAGTATTTTTGACCAGCTAATAACCTGCTCAGCTAGTTTAGAAATTCCCCACCTTTTATGGAACCTGGAGTTTCATTACCATGTTCACAAAGACTGGGCACTGGACCATATCCCAAGCCAGATGAATCCAATCCACATCCTCACATTCTGTTTTCATATAAATCATCTTAATGTATGAACATATTGCTTCAATTTTCAGGTTTGAAGTAAATTAAGTGACTCACTTGTACCTTACAGAGGTGATGCATTCATCTGAATTTATTGATCAGCTGAGTAACTGTTAGTTTCTCAAGAAAGACTGCTCCATGGGGATAATATTATATTGCATTCTAGGTGCGATATCTTCTGCAGAATGGTGCTCGTCCTTCTATAAACCAACCTGGTAATAGTGCACTTGCTTGTGTATTGAGGCATGTTCGGGATTGGGAATTCCGTTATGAATTACTCAGTATGTTGCTTCAAGAAGGAGGAAATCCGAATGTTGTCGGAAGAGATGGATCTGTACCCCTCATGGTGTGTCTAGTGCCACTAATCAACAAGGATCCTCTGCATCACTTTACTCACACTATGAAAGTAAGTGAATTGTCACTTATGAGCTGGAAACCTTTTGCATTCCTTAAGTTAACTTTTATGTGGAACTCATCTGTTTATCTCTTTTGATTCAGAATTTATTATTACCTAAGCTAGTTATTCTGAAATTTAATTCACTGATGCGGCCGTCCACCGCCAGTTCCCATCAGCAAGCGTGCTACAGAGGACCAGATTTGTTACGCAGCAGCCCTGAGGATGAGAGCAGAGATTGCTCTCGAAACGTTGGCGGTAGATATGGTTTATTCACCATTCAGCCACGTGACGCGGATTGTTACCCGAGAGTCTTTCATCAACTGTATGTGTTTGTTTGCTGCACAGAAATGAAATTGAGGGAACTGAACTGGGATCATAAAACTGTCTTTTCTTCATCAGCTTTTACAGATTAGGGCCTCCAGCCTATTCTATTTCAAATTTGATTTTGAAAGTATGATTAGAAATTTGGTATAGAACTACTTGAATGAAGGATTCATCTTTCTACACAGGACATCACAAGACATTGCAGGGAAGCTTGGTCATACATCCATGCTCCAAGTGGGAACTGAAACTGCAGTCACAATGTTTGAGCACCTTTAGATCCTGTTTTCCTTAGACTGTATGATCACTGTGATTGTATAATGTAATCCTTAAAATGAGAACCTTTTGAATTTGAATTTTGCTTTTGTAAGGAAGGAAAGAAGTCCTGTTGGCTAGGACAACAATCCTCAGAGGTATTGACAGAAATTTATGACATATTTTATTAAATTGTAAAACTAACTGAGCAAGTTGGTAGTAATAAATGTAGTATCTTTGAATTTTTGTTTGAAAATGTATCTTCTAGTACTCTTCTTGCAATAAAAACTAATTTGTACTAACATTGCTTTCACAGGTTTGTTACCTGAACTGTGTACGGATTCTTTGTAAACATGGTGCGAATCCTAACTGCTCATCACGAAGCAATCTCACCCCACTCCACGTGCTGGTGTTCACTGCTAGTGAAAACATTGCTCTTAATCGTGAAGAGGAGAAAGCTCAGAACTTTGAATTCATTCGAAATCTTCTGGTACTGTTGTTACAGTATGGTCTTGATCCTAACGTACGTTTCTCTCAGAGAACTCAGCATATTCTTCAGTCAATCATGGACATGGTTAAAAAAGCTCGTAGTCCGTCGGACATTAATCATGTGTATGATCTGACTTTAACTTTAATACAGTATGGTGCAAATCCAAATATAAATATTTCAACTTCAGAATCAATGGCAATTTGTCATTCACAGTCATCATTGTTCTTGAAGAAGTCATCAAATCAGGTTCTGTATTATTACGTAATGTTGATATGCCGTAAAGAGGATCTTCTCCTGGATCCACAGCAGAGATTTGCACGCATAGTGTGGCTGTATTATTTGTGTATGAACCATCGAGAGTTATTTGCATGTCTTAAGGTGCTATATACTCAGCAGACTGGACTGGTGCCAGTGCGTGGGAGTGCGCTCTGTAATTTGGTGCGTGAATTATACGCACGACCAAGGACGCTCAAGCAGATCTGCCGTGTAGCCATCTGTGTTGCTCTAGGAAGACGCCCAGGAATGCATGTAAATAAACTACCTTTGCCAGCACCACTCAAAGATTACATACTCAGTTTTGAACCATAAAGTCATTATTTTCTAATTTGCTGCATTTCCCTTGCCTTCATCCATGTCTTATTTTCAAAAAAAAAAAAAAAACATTTACCGTATCACAGTGCCATGATTCATAATGATTTAACCATATTGTAGCTGTTTGTTCTTTTAAATTCCGTAATAGACGAACGTCTGGAATATACTTATTTTGTCCCCGAAATTGTGAAGCCAATCAAGTCTATAGAAATGTGCTTTGGATGCCTATAAATTTCACAAACAAAAATGCAGAAATGAAAAATGTTGTAAAATAAGGTAAAGAAAATTAACACCAGTTATAATCTGATGTACACATAAGCAGACAATCGACTATTTACTTCTGTGATGAGATGTGGGTCAGCCCGATATAAGATGAGATGGAAAGACAGTTTTCCTTGAAAGCAGAACAAGCCTATGATCCTATACTTTTTGGTCCATGATGATGATTTTTGTTGTGTGAGGACTGAAAATTTTATTTCAATCCCTGTACAAAACAAATATTTAAGCTTGGGTATAGTCGTACAAATATGTACAAGGTCTGACACTAAAATACTGAGGCAGATTCTGCAAGCATTTTTTTTATTGGTGTTATCACCTTCAACAAACTCTTCTGACTTCATACACATCCTAGCATCTCTGTTGTGCCTGGAAACACCACTGGAAATTATTTTCTGTTTGTGGTTTCAGAACTATCAACAGTTTGTACGGATTATCGTCAGTTGATTCAAAATACAATACTTTAACTTAAATTTTCAATTATGGGAGCATGAAAAATTCATATGGGGGCAAAGATCTAGTGAATTTGTTGGGTGTTCCAATTCTAGTATTTGGTTTTTGGCCTTGCCTTGTGGAGAAAGCTATATTAGAAGGTATGTTATGATGCAAAATCCACTTGTCCAATTATAGGTTCAGAAAATTTGTAATTTTGCTTTTGTGTTATGTAGGATGACCCACATCACATCACAGCCTACAGTTTCTTTTCCAGAACATTGGTTTTTCCAAAAAGCATTTCTGTAAAGTATAAATAAATTTCTTTCTTTCTCAGTTCTTACATATCACTAAGATTTTTCAGCTCTGTCTTTATGGAAGATATGTTTATGTACTAAGTTTTGGCCAGAATCAGTCTGACTGTTTCTGTTCTCATGTTTATTTAACTGTTAACTTTTGAACTGTGAGTTGACAATCATATCCCAGTACTTGGTACTTTTTGCACATTTGAATCAGTTCTTAACCTTGCTTGGTGGTTGGATCATTTATCAGCATTGCATTTTCTCTTCCATCTTAAAGTCTCTTAACATAATAGAATCTTGTGCTGTACACATTTCTTTTCCATAAACTTGTAGCATTTTGTAAAATGAAATTCTTTTTTTTTTTTTTTACTAATTCCACTATAAATTTTGTGTCAATTCTCTGTTTAAGAATGTATCATTCCTTTTCTTGAGAAAGGAACAAAACACTGCTTCAATACAATGCTTGTTGCTACTGCAGAATAAACTAAACATATGTATTTATCAGTTTCTTAATGTCACTGATATATTCTGATTCCTGATTACCCCTCTTTATCCACCTTCTGTCTTTTTTTCCAGTCCTCTCGCTGTCATTGCATCCCACGTGCCTTTTGTCCGTCTAACTCATGGTCTTCTCCTCATCGCCCTCCTTGGTGGTGCCCGTTTCAGCTCTTTTTTGGGTATGTTCATACTGTTACTTGTTTTATGTTATATTCTTTCTTTATTTCCAGTAACAGTTTCATTATATATTTTTTTAGTTTTATGAATCAAGGTGACAAAAGCAAAGCAGCATATATTAGAATAAAACGTGTATCCAAACTTGATGTAGTTGTTGCTATGGGGTAAGACCATGTCTTTGTGGAACTACAGCTGTCAATAGGCCCATTGTCCAACCCACAGATGACACATGAGTGAATATGGAACAGTTAGAGAATCATATTGATGGGAAGACAAAAGGACTTGTAGAAAACCTGTCCCACTGCCACTTTTCCCAATACAAATTCCACAAGGACTGCCCTGGGTGTGAACCCAGGCTTCCATGGTAAGAAACCAGTGAGTAACTACCTCAGCTATGGCACAACTTTTACAGTTTTTTCACTAACGTTGATTAAATTTTATGTTCATGTTGTTTATCACAGAAAGAAAATATTCAGTAATAGAAATTTGATTGAGTTCAATATCTCATGTTTATCATATACTTGTTTTGTAGTGACTAAAAATTTGAAGTTGTAAGATTTGTGCTGCCATAATTCTGGTGTATAAGTTAGAACTTGTATGATCAACTCTTTGTAAATATAAACAACATTTGCAAGAAGCTGAACACAATTCTGTGATAAAAGAGTCCTCCAGAAGGTGAATCAGATCCTGCTTTCACCGTAATCAAATGTTAAAACATGCTTTTTTCTAAGTGGTGATGACAATGACGTGTATGTGTAAAATTGCAGGTAAGTCACAGATGGTCATTCACTACCTATTTATTCATTAACTGCATTATTATGTGTTTATACCCAGTGGTGATCACATACTGAAATGAGACTAATCACAGTAGAAGTCATATGACATCTGTCGTTGCCACTGTAAGGATAGCTTTGCCATAAGATTGTTATGTAATTTTAACGGTCCTTAATTGATTCATTTTGTATCACATCTATAAACACTTCTTTATGAGAAAAAGACCTAAAAGTGTGTATCAAGTATCAGTGAATTACATTACATACTTTACATAAAGTACTTATGATTTATTTAGATTTCAGTTGGAATTATTAACTATGACAATTTAAAAGTATTACATGAATGTTTTACTTCTTTTATCTATTGTTGAATCCAGCTTTATGCACCTTTAAAAATTATAAAATGAATTGCATATTATAATTGAAATTTTAATTTTTTAAATGTTTTTCCCATGTGATCACAATACATTACACTGTAGATTAAGTTTCAGGTGAGTGGTGAGGTGCTGTTAAAAAATTGAAGCTGTGTGAAATTCTAAGAAAAAATTGTTAATAAAATTGAGAGAGAATAATAATTATTGAGCTGGCCGAGAAATTACCGCTGTCAGATTCTCCGGAACCGTGGTTCCACTGTAACTTTTTGAATAAAAATTGGTTGACGACGACGACAAATCACGAATTTTTATAATAGAGATTATCACAGGTAGGAAAGGTAAGGTTACGGTTGGTTTTGTTAGCGTAAGTTTTATTGGGTTACGTTGAGTGAGTTCAAACCTCAAAATACATGGCCTTCAGAGGACTCATGAAGGCGAGTTTTAGGTACGTTACGGGATGTTGTGTTAGGTTGTGTCGAGACAGAATTGTTGACCATCCATTCTGTTTATGAAGTGGAAACTTTGTCTCATGCTGTATTTCGACACATATAGGCACTACTTAAGAAATATTGACAAATATCTGACCATAATTACGTTACGATAAAGCACATTTTTAATCATCGTGTCCAATTCCGCGTTTCTTCCACCTTGGGACTTTGATATGTTCGTGGGACTTTATGACAAGATCCATGACATTATATAGTATGAATTTCATGATCTTACCTGTGGCATGACGTCCATACAAAATTTCAATAACCTCTTACCATTTATTCTCTGCTCTTAAATTCGTTCGGTGGCGTACCAACTGTTGGAATAATTTATTACATTTTTCTGTTAGAAGTTTAACGCATGTAGGTTAATCTGTGTGAGTCGTGTTCATAATTGGATCTGTTTCGAATTTTGGAATTAATTTGTGCTTTTGTTCTTATTATTTTCTTTAATGTGTTCTTTGGACAACTGCTTCAGTGTTTTGTACTCCAGGGTTTGGTCTGTTGTGTTGGTAAATTGGTGTCATAGGTAATATCGTAGTTTATGAATAGTATTATACTATCTATGAGCTGTATTGGATTGGTCGCATAAAGGATTAATGTGGACAGTTAGGAAAAGACGATAGTGCCAGTATCGGTAATGAAGTATTGGCATTAGTAGAGTATGTAAGTCTGTATGACAGAATGTTGGCAGTTTGGTGAAAAAATGGTTTGTAAGCTACCAGGAGTAGATTGCTCAAATTGGACAGTAAAATAATTTCATTGTAACAGAAAAAGTGCACAAATGCCCTTACTTTCTAACATGTTCCAATATGTAAGAACCATTGTTAGTTGTAATAATAGATTACTTTTGTTTAATTGTTCTCTTCTCTATTCTGTACTGATGACTGAACATGTAAGTGGGTTGTTGTTGTGTGAAAAGAGAACTATTATTGCAGTACCAATTTAGTTTTTAATATGTGTCAAAGTTGATTCTTTCACAGGTAAAAATGGATCTTATCCCTTTTGTTCTCTAATGTTGTTATTTGGCTCACATTGTAGGTCTATTTCCCAGTGTTATAAATACAGATATATAAGTATTAAAGCTTCATATAAATGCAGGATGGGTAACATGAACTCAAGAATTTTGAAGTTTAGTGGAACATTCACATTTGTAGACTTGAACAGATATAGTTATTATGGGAAATTAAAAGTTATGAATGCATTGTTATTTGGTTTAATTGTATGCATGCATTTTATCTAGCATAGATCTGGAGTAGAAGGCACTTATAGGCATATGCTGATAATTTCCCCAACAGCATTAATATTTCATATTATAAAAAAAATTTCAGAGCTGAGTCCAAATATTTTAAAATTGTATATATTTTTTAATTTATTACATCAGTTTTGGTTTCTGTGAGTCATAATTATCTTATATAAATAATGATATATTATGAAAATATGTATTCATTGGACTAAGTTGTGGGATGGGTAAATTGGATTTATGCTGCTGCAATCTGATGTAAAAAGAAAGGCACTGAGAAACTGTTGACACTCAACAAGAATTTAAAAAGAAACGTCTAGTGCTTACTTTATTTCAAATGAATTTGACTATACAAGGAGACTAGTGTGAATTATGAGTTAGTAGTTATACACTTTAGTCATAAATTGCCACCAGTAGATTCCAACTACCTAATAGTTGCCAAGCACAATGGCTTAAGAGTTTGCATCTCTTGGTGGGTAACCTAAAAATATATTTCCAAAAATCAAGGCCAGTTGGCCATATCCAGACACTTGTCTCATTTAAAATGTTTCTGCTGTTTTCATTTTAGGTCTTCTGTATATCTGGTATTGTTACTAATAACAGATCAGTATTAAATTGTTCAGACCTGAAAGGAGCCAATTTTAATTACTAATCTTTACATTATACCATTTCATTTTTGATGTAGTTGTACAAGAGAGACCATATTATATTTTAAATTTAAATAAATTTTAAACCTGGAACAGAACAAGATAGCTGTAAAATTGGCTGATTTTAAACTATCCCTCACACTAAACACATTAATTTCAGGACTGAACATAATGGGATTTGAAGTAAACCGATTTCAAGGTGAAGTCGATGAAGAATTAGTGTGTCCTATTTGCTCAGGAGTGCTAGAAGACCCACTTCAGGTAAGAAAAAGTAGAAATAACGTTGCAAGACAGTATCCATGTGGGTTAATATTAGCTTGCATCACCTTGCAGAGTGTTTATTATTTAATTAAACACATAGTTTAAATGAAATTAACTGAAGTAGGCACATGCACTCATCACAATGAAAATTTGAAATCTCACCTTTGTTAGTACAACCACAGATGTTTGTCAGTAGCATAAGTAATGTAAACATGCTGTTATAAAGTGTAACAGATCAGAACATCACGTGAACAAAGGAGGCATAAAAGTGTTATATTTTATCTGTTAAACAGGATGTTGGTATTATGCATACTTGTGTGTGTATTTAAATGTCTTCTAGTGTAGTGTTTTGTGGTGACCTACGACTCCTTCCTCACCAATCCTCGCGACTCAATCAGGGTACTTAAGTTTCTTCATTTGTTATAAATGATGCTCCAAACCAAAAAGTATGTTCTCTTCTGTAGGCTCCTGTCTGTGAACATGCCTTCTGCCGAGGCTGCATCCAGGAATGGATATCTCGACAACCAACATGTCCTGTCGACCGGCAAGCTATCACTTCTGCACAGTTAAGACCTGTACCTCGGATATTAAGGAACTTATTGTCGAGGTATCCTTATGTTTTGGTATGCGAAGATAGTGTTTCACAAAACTATACTTCACAAAGTCTTACCAGTGATGCTTATTAACATACCATCTTTATTATACAGGGTGTCTCAAAAATGCATACTGTAAGAAATAAAATTATATAACAAACAAGTATGGAAATACAGGTAATTGTAGTGCCAGCATGGCATTTTTTGCTTTAAAATAAAACTACATTACCTTTTTTCAGAGTCAGTGCACAGTAGAAGCAAAAGTTGTTCACTTTATGCTAGAGTTTTTAAGCATTCAGAAGTTCTGTGCTGGCTATAAAACAGCAGTAGTAATACGTGGCTGTAAAACCGACTCTTGTATGAAACGGGTAGTGATGTGGCCAGTGTTTTGTCGATGAATGGTGCTATAAAACAGCAGTAGTAATAAGTGGCTGTAAAACTGACTCTTGTATGAAACCAGTCGGGTAGTAATGTGGCCAGTGTTTTGTCGATGAATGGACCAGAACAGAATGGCTGTAATTTTGTCTCCTTCATAGATTCAGAATTTTCATACGAGGTATCCTTCCGTCTCTCTATTGTCAGTGACAGATTTTAACTATATCCTTTTCTTGGAAGACTTAATATATGTCACCTGTGGAGTACATAGGAAAACCTAGATATGAATTTTTACCCCCCCCCCCCAATTATTTTCTTTCGTAATAAGTTAAATTTCTGAAGCTTAATGATAATGTATTAAAACATATGCAAGGTACGTTTTTCTTCATCATGAACCAAGTTGCGCAAAGTTTTGTTTTTACAATTTTAAGTTTTTCGCCATGTAAGAAGATATTCTGAAAGTCTTATTTAGGTCCAGATTAGTAAGTCATATTCATAACTATTTAAGTTTACACAGAAATTAAAAGAAAGTCATAAGTTTTTTATTTACCCAATGAAAAATTTGGTAAATAAATGAGAGTTGATGTCCAAATCTATCAGTTTTTTTTCCCATGTGTACACAAAAAAAGAATGCAGTTACATAAAACCGAATGTTATAGCTGGAAAAAAAAAGTATACAATGGAAAACCAATATTACCATTGTGAGATTTGGCTTTCATGATGGTGAACATAGAAGGCATATGGTCAAGGAAGAGAAGGCATCAAAGGTAGGAAATAAAGAAATGGAAGTAAGAGCAAGGGTAAGGGATGAAAATGTGAAATAAATTATTCTGTGTTGAATTTCATTAGGTTTTTACACTAGTAATATTATAATGTAAGTCCCGCGCCATAACCGCGCAGTCTGAGGTATCATGCTTTGGACTGGTGATACAGAATGCGCGCAGGTTCGAGTCTTGGGGAAAGAAATTTCTCATGAGATTTTTGACCGGTGCCAACCCAGCATCGTGTGGAAATTGGGGAGTTACAATGGGTAGCGTAATCCGGTCATGAAAACTAGCGATGGCTGGGGGTTCGTCGTGCTGACCACACGTCACCCTATATCTGGTTGGATGATCGTTCACCTCTGCTTAGGCATGAGAATGCAAGGCCAGCAGCCAGCTAGTCAGCTTTGGCTCTCAGAGGGCTGTTACGCCACGGATTATTAATATAATAATGTGTTTGCTGTCTTGTCAGACTCTGCATTACGTGTGACAATGCCAGCTATGGGTGTAAATCAGTTATGAAGCTGGACACTCTCCCTTCTCATCTAGAAGAATGTGAACATAATCCTAAGCGACCAGTACCGTGTGAACAAGGATGTGGTCTGATTATTCCAAAAGATGAACTCAAGGACCACAACTGTGTCAGAGAACTTCGTGCCCTCATCCACACCCAGCAACAAAAAATGGCTGACTTCCAACAAGAGATGGCAGAACAGCGCTTCCAAATCAGTGAACAAAAAAGGGAACTGCAACTTCTGAAGGTATTCTGAAATGTATTTTGTGTGTTGGTTTGTTTGTAGGAGACACTGTAGAAACTTGGACTTCATGTAGACTTGTCATTGGAAGAAACGAACAATTTTGATCATGTCTAATGGAGAAGATGGCTTTCTTCTGGTTTGTAGCAACGTGTAGTCTGGTAGAAGTTTACCAGCGTGTCAGAGGTCATTGCTGCTTCCATCATCAGGGTGATCTCATCGCCAGACCACACAGCGCTACAATCCAGAAGACGGCTATCTTTGGGATACCACCGCGAAAACCTAAAATCCTGATGACACATATAATTCCACGTCATCTGATAATGTGACATATACAAATGTCTAATTATGTGAAAAAACAAAAATTAAGCTGTGAAGGTGATTTTCTTCTGAGATACTACAGCATATATTCTGGTAGAAATTTGCAGATATTTCAGAGATGCTTACTGCTTCCATTATCAGGGCAATGAGTAAGATGATGATGAAAGCATAAGCACGTCTGAAATATTGGCCAGTTTCTACCAGACTTCGTAGTGCAGTATCCCAGAACACAGTCGTCTCTGTATCGTTATCTGAAATCTCAATTTGAATATCACTAATTTTCTTATCAGGACTTTATGCGAGCCATGCGTATATCAAATCCAGCCATGCGAGCTATTGCTGATCAGATGGAACGTGATGAAGTATTACGATGGTCAAATTCATTGACAAGGGCACGTGTTACAAGATGGGGAGGAATGATTTCAACCCCTGACGATGTGCTTCAGGTAAAAATTATGTTTAAGAAATTGTTAAATTATGCATTGCTCTTAATATGACAGGTGCCTAGGTAGTTCATTTTGTATTACCACTGTAGAGAATTTTTTAAAATTGTATGTTTTTAAGTTAGAATAGTTTTCAGGTGTCTCGTCAACTGCCGTCTACATAAGGAAATGTTCTTGTTGCACTGAATTCTTAATTTGGGCCAGGAGTGGACAAATTTTGAGTAAAACTGCCACCGCAAGAGTATTTTATCTGAAATGTACCTAGTAGTGGGAATTTGTACTGTTACAAGTTAAGCACAGAAAAAGATCCGCCAATTTCTGTGTAGCCTCGGTAAATAGAAGCTTTTAATGGACAGTAGGCTTTCAAGTTCTTGCTACAACTGACTATTAAACTTATCATTGTAGGATGTTTTGCTTTGAATTCAATTTATTTTTATGTATTTTAATTTATTATTAGTGTTGAAAATCACGAATCTGAATGTAATTAATATTGAAGAATTTATAAATTTCTTTAATACCTAGTATTGCATCTGTATTTTGGCCACAGTGTTCGTTTATGTGTTTCATACGATTTTCAGAATAGCCAGCGATTATTTCCTTAAACGGTGTCAACCAGTTGATCTTTGTAATAGAGATGTGTTGTGGTTTCTTTAATGTAGAACCTGAATTTTTAAATGTTATTTAGACAAGTTAATGGAGATGTGTTGTGGTTTCTTTAAGGTACAAACTGAATTTTTAAATGTTATTTAGACAAGCTTCAGGTTAAAAGAATTAAAAGGCCGTAAGAAGTATGGTTTATGTAAATAAATTTTATGTATGAAGATTTCTGTCTTCTGGGTTGTTGCGCCGTGTAGTCTGGTCGATACTAACCAACGTTTCAGAGGTCATACTGCCTCCGTCATCAGACTACACAGCACAACAACTCAGAAGACAGAAATCTTCATACTCACCACTGTGAAAACCTCAAATTTTACAAATTTTATGTAACCAATCATGCCAGATGATATAAATAGAAAGCATGTACGTTTTTAAAAGTTATTTTCTCTTACACATGCAGGCAATGATCAAGCGTACCTTATCTGAATCTGGTTGCCCACCACATATTGTGGATGATCTAATGGAGTATGCTCATGAACGTCGCTGGCCACCAGGTCTTTGTTCGCTGGAGACACGGCAGAATAATAGGCGGCAGTATGAGAATTACGTGTGTAAACGAGTTCCTGGTAAACAAGCAGTTGTGGTACTTCACTGTGACAACAGCCACATGAGCGATGACATGATGGTAGAGCCAGGACTCGTCATGATCTTTGCACATGGTATTGAATGACAACAATGTATTCCCACTTCCATATTTCCTATTAAAAGTGTCATAAAATATCTACCATTCTCTTAATTGAGAAATTTCAAGATATAAAGGAATTGCTATTTCTTGGCAATGTAGTTACAAATTTCCATTGTATTACGTTGGGAGAATATGGATAGCCATACTTTTTAAATTGTTTTGCATTGAGAGCTTGTTCAATATTAATTTATTTGATGCCTTAATTTGAACCTTGTAAACGTTACCAGAAATGAGAAATTCACATTATGTAAATAATGAAAAAACTTTGGTTGCAAGAAGCACGCAGATGAAGTAAGTTAAAGCTACATCTGTTGAAGACCATAAAGGGACAGGAATTCAGCTTTTATTTATAAATACAAATGCCTGTTTCTATAAGGTTATTAGCAAGTTTACCTTTTAAAAATGACGTACGTGTTTTTACATTTCACCGACAACTTTTCTCCCTGTTTTAATAATGTAGTACAGTAATTTAGATTTTTTTTATTACAGAAAGTGTATTGTAATATTGGAACTCTGAATACAATTTGAAAAGATCATTGTTTTGTAAAGAGATAAAGGGCAAAACTGAAATAATTTTTGTTGCCGTTTGCCAAGTTATAGCAAGTCCATTGAAATGGGGAATTCCACACCACAGTAGCTGACGTCTGCTTTGCAACATAAAATAAGTAATTGATATTAACTTGGAAATGCCAGAGTGGGGAATTAGTGTAGTTTATATAATAAAATGTAAAGGCAGTGCTTTTTGATCTGGCTGTGATCCGTTAACTAATTTTATGTCCCAGTATACAGTACGTAAATTGGATCTACCAAGGAGAAAATTTTTGTATGTGAAAATTCTCCCAACATTCTTCTGCCATTGGTGTGTGTTGTCCATCTTATATGATGTTGGGTATCTTTTTATATATATATATATGTGAAAATAATTTTTTCTCCCATCTTACTGTTTACTGGAGTCTCATGTTTAACATGTTGGGTTTATTCTTCATGAGAAGTCAGTTTTGTAACAAGTGTTATTGTGTGTATATGTTTCCAGCTCTTATATGAAAGCTGGAATTTGTAATTTGCTATCAGAATTGGATTTTTCCTTTTTATGTAAAGCTTAAATTTTTTTATTATATTTGTTGTAGTCTTGCGCTTGTAGTGTTGCACACAAATGGTTTTTAATGTAAGTCATGATCTCAGTTGTTTTAAGTAGCTGTAACTTTGTGAGTTTCATATTTAATTGTTTGAAATTCAAAATTAAATGTAATGAAAGTATATTCCACAGATTGATTGTTTATTCCTGTTGTGGGCACACTCAGGATCCGTGGCTACTTTTTATGACATTTTTGTTTAGAAAAACGTGATGGGGAAGTTATAGAATCGCAAATTTTTTGTACAACTCTTTGAAGCTAAACATTTTGGACCTTTAATAATCCCCGTAAACAATGCACTGTAAGACGAGTGTGCTTAAAAATATATATTATTTCAAGTGGCTTTTGTTAACAGGTATACAATTGAGCCAGATTTGTGGGACAATTAACATGTGTTCTCTTCATCATAGTCAGCATTAGTAAGATAAGAAACTTTGCTGGGATTGTTGCATCCTTACTGTGCATTGTCAAGGCACTGTAAAAGTAGAATTTTTTTAGATAGTCATTTTATTCTACTTTAAAACAGCAATCTACTACAATTTCAGGTAGCCCAAATGTGAATAATGTAAATCAGTGTGAAATCGCAGAATTTTCTTCATCCCATACATATATAGATATAAGAAATTACCGTGAGAATTGAAGTCCAGAATCGAGAAGCATTACGACACACTCGTCTGGTCTGAATGCCAGTCTAAAATATCAGAGAATCTGTAGTAATTAATTGTATAAGTACAGTATAATACATTGTACACTTCGCTGAGAACCATTGAATTTTTAGTGTAAAAGGTATAACATTATTACTGAAGACTGCATAAAATATTAAACATAAAAACTGAGCTAGTCCAAAGGTCCGTGTGAAGACTTCCAGCATTTAGAAGACATATCGTTTGACAAAAATTGTGTGCCGCTTGATTCCTAGTAGACTTGTAAATCAGAAAATATAGTTTACTTACCTTTCATAATTTCATTGCAGAAAAGAATTAGACATTGAAAATTAATTGTTTTATTATACAAAAGTGCATAATTTCGAATGTCTAAATTGTTTTCTTAAATTAGGAGATGACATGTACTCATTGAAGAATAGCATTAAATAATAGGGCTGTGCCATTTTAAATGTCTCTGATCTGCTGAAAGATATAAAATACTAAAAAAGTATCACTTGCATTTAGTGAATGACATACGAAATTTCAGGTTCTCATGGTGGTGAGGATGTTGGTGTTCATCTTCTGGGTTACGATGCTGTGTGATCTTGTAGATTGCATTATTTCAAAGAAACATAATGTCTCTATCTTCAGTTGAATGTTGAAGATGGAGGGAGTATGTTCCTTCAAATGTTGCTATCTGCCTACAAGATCATGTGACACCAGAACCCAGAAGACAAACACTGACATAAATCGCAGCTTTCTACACACTTTACTCTGTCAGGGCTGTGAAATGATGCTTCTGTACTATGAGCACTTTAGTTTTGTTAATTAAAATTGATAGTTTTAAAAACATATAAAGCTTTAAAGGCCTGTGGCATGTTCGGATTGACACACATTATAGATGTGATAGTTTTTATTAAAACAAAATATAAAAATATTTTGTATATTTGTGTCGATTCTGTTGTGCATGCCTTTATGTTAATTTGGCTGAGATTTTGTACTTAGGTTCAGAGCAAAATAAAATAAGGCCACTGTTAGGAAATAGTTAAATTAATGTTCCTTAGAATCTTTCCTTCTATAACATTAACAAATTTGTTACTTTACCAGTTACTTGCAGGAAGTTAATTGATCAGTTATTTTAATTTATGCACAGCCCTGTATGTGGACACTGATATTTCTCATTCAGAATAAGTCCAGTGTTATAATGGTTTAGCTTTCGTAGAGTAGGAAAATAGTTTCTGCTGTAACATCGCCCAAGAAGTTAATGCTGTTTTGTAATGTGTGTGTGTGTGTAAATATATAACTGAAGCAGATTACGATTTTGTTCCTAATGTGCAGCGGTTTTAAATAATAAGAAACAAAGTCCAAAACAAGGTGAAGGCCTGCATTTAACCATTTTTAACATTCTCAACATGTTTCTGCTAGTCATTTTTTAATTGCAATTCCTGACAAATTTTATATCTAGCTTTTTTTAATGTTTCATGCCCGAGTACAGAACAGCTTCCAATCAACAACTGATTTAAAAAAAATGTTTCTTTAGATAAATATCAGGCAGTACTGTCTGTTACAATGTATTTTAATTATTGCAGTTCCAAATAAGAAACACACCAAGAAATTTGCTTGTGATAATTGTCCAAATAATTGTTTATAAAAGACTAGTTTATAGTAGCACCGCTGATCTAGAGTGAATACTTTGTTGGATTAATTGTGGTATGCTTATTAATAATGAATATTATGGGCTTCAGTTACAAACTGCTGGTGTGAAGATATTTGAAGTTTTGTGGCAAATGGCAATTTTAATATCTGTCTTTTGTGTTTTCTTTATGTATGTTGTATTTTTAGGATGAATCCTTTATCATCTTGTGACATTTGAAGTTTTTGTTGTGGTGAGGGTGATGATGGTGATCTAGGTTTTGGCACTGCGTTAACTTGTCGGTGGATGCCATCATTTCAGAGAAACGTTGGCGTCTAGTGGTCTTCACAGTGCCATAACCCAGAAAAACATCGTCTTATTCTACAATCTTATCCATTTGAAGTAATCTTCAATTAAAAATGATTTATTACATTCAGTAAGTTCCCAGGTATATTTTAAGATAAATGGCTGCATTTGTGATGTTACTGGCTTTAACTGCCTAGCAAGTTAAGGGATGAGATGTCATATTTTATGCATTTATATTCCACTGCCAGACCCTCAAGTTTGAAGTCCATGAGAAAGTAATCTGCACATTTAAACATCCCTTTCACTGCAGAACGTCGCTGTATACTTCTATCATTTTGTAGCTGCGGCAGTAATTCTCTTTGTCAGGCTCCAGATGGGGATCGGTTGTGGGCTCTTGTGAACGTCATAATGAGCTGTTAGGTTCTGTAAAAAGCAGGGAATTTCTTGACTAGCTGAGTGACTTAGCTTCTCAGGAAAGACTGCTCTGTGGAGTTTGTAATCTGCTGATTTTGTTTAATCTCCTCAATACTTAATCGTCATCTTAGTGGTGCATGGTCTTGAAGATGAAGTAATTTAAAGTGTTGCATCTCTTTATTTCTTGATTATATTATTTTCTGCTATTAGATCATCACATATGAATAGATGTGGACTTTTTTATGATTAAAGGATCAAAAGTCATGCTGCTAAAATAATCCCATAGAAATGCATATAAAACCAGAACAGTGTGATTTCAGGTAGATGTGTTTAGTTCAAGATTATAAATGTAATTTTTAACTTACGTTTTATGATGTTCAAGGACTTGTTGACTTGCCACTGACGCACGTGGCTGAAACATACGGATAATTAATGCTTTATTCCAAATATAAATTACAAAATTTTGATACTAGAAAAATCGTGTTTATTTGCCTTTAACAGTTCACAAGATGTCATTGGGCAAGAGCTTTGCATATTGTAAATTAAATTGCAGTGGAGTGATTTAAGGAATCCCATATAGTATATTGTGTTTGTCATGGAAACCATCAATTTGGATCAGAGAATTAGCTTCATTTTAAAATAATTAGCTACAGATTTGTGCTTTGATCAAAATCTACTTAGCTTTGTTGAAATTTGTCCGAAGTATGTTTGATAATATATGTGGCAATTCAGGAATTTGATCTGATACTTCTAATATGATTACTTGTCATAATTCACACTTTTCTTCCTTTCATCTTGTTTTATACTGACTAATGTGTGTGGGCATCAGTTTTTAATCTAGGTAATATGCTATGAGGTGGTAATATTTTTATTTACCTCTGATACTTGCAATAATGTAAATGACGTAATTTTCCACCAGTTCAGTCCGTTACTATTGGACATGATCCTGAGACAGTTTCATCCACCTTGCATCTTTCCTCAAGATTTTAGCATTATTCTTTCATCTATTTCTGAGTCTTCCATGGGCTCGCTTTTCAAAAGTTGCACTCGTTCCTAATTTCCACTTTTGTCTTACCTAGTCCCATATTTTCACTGTTCTAATAACCTGTATAAATAATGTAATTTGTCATTGTGTGGTGTCTTTTATTCCTTGTGGTTATAAATGTTTTCCTTGGTGCTAAATTTTTATTTTATATTTTTCTCTCAAGATAAGAGTCTAGCTTTATGACATGCTCTAATTTTAAATTCCTTTGGAGCATATTGCAGTAGTAACTTGAATCTACCGTGTTTACTGGACAGAAAGGATGGGCAGTTTTCACATGATTTGGAGAAAATATACAATAAACCCTTTGAACTTCACTAGAATGTTAGTAGGTGGCATGAGTTCAACTTTTTATAAAATCAACATGGTACTGATGGCTTTTCTAGGAATTTGTAACAACATTTTTATGATTATGGACAGGCAGTTCATTTGTTTATCTTCTTAATAGAACTGTTTGATATAATTTGCTTGTATGTACCTACCGCTTGTTACATGAGTATCTAGAATATGTTAATAACAGCATGAATCTCTTTTATAATTAAGGGTTGGACATTAATGGGTGGAATTTATTTTAAAATATAGCATACTATGTCAGTCTTTGTTGTGCTGTTTGCTAGGTCATGGAGTCTGTTGCATGATTGTAAATATAATATGTGCATTTGTATAATTGCCATCAAAATTCTAATGTATGCTGTACTTAAATTGTATGCATCCCATAGAGTTGAAGAGCAAGGAGTGAAAATAGTGTAACGTCTGTGTAAAAACTGTCAGACAGACAAGTATCATGAAATAGGTAGTGTAAAAATATGTTAATTGGATACATGAGAGGGGGAGGAGTATTTGAATAAAGTCAATAGGTATACTGAACAGAGCAAGGAGGACTTTTTGAAGAACTTTTTCAAAATGTGTATCTATTGACTTATGTGCTAGTAAATGCCCCCCCCCCCACCAATATTCCTAAATAATGTACGTGTTAAGCCTCCCTTAGAATATTTTTCAGCGTAAATGTACATGTGTTGTAGGTATACACTTTACTTATTTGGATTGGACCTTCTACACAATGCAGTGTTGCCAATTTACAACCATTTGTGGTCCCTCAACAGGTTTTAACACGCCACTTTCATGACCAGTTGGCCGCACTACCGATTAAACAGCATTGCTGTTATGAACGCTTCTACGCAGAAAGTGCGGCCAATAGCATCGCCATAGTCAGTTCTCTGCCAACATTTGTTTGATGATACATTGTGTTTTTTTTGCAATATTAACTGAATTTTTAATATTCATATTTAGACATGCTCTGTACTTCATACGATTAATATAGAGTGCACCGACAAATTTCTGTTCACTTTTTTTTGGTACACTCGGCTACACAAATGTAGCATTGCTGTTGTTCCATTATGAGACTGACTGTGGTGACATAACCTTGGTCAATGGTGAATTGCTGATTCAAAATAGTTGCATCACCATGGTTACTCCATATATAACCAGCCATAGAGTTATGATTCAGCGATTATGTCTGGGAATTTAAAATATAATTAGTGTATGTTTCGTTATTTGTTACAACCATCAGTCACCACAATTCCTGCACAAAAGAGTACCTCTGGTCTTATAATTAACTAACAGTATTTGTCCTTGTATATTTTAATACTTAAAAATGATGCAACCTGAGAGTTTGTAAAATTCATGGGACACTTGACAGGAAGATTTCATAGATTCTCTCTTATTTGTGATGTCTTGCTGTATGAAAATCAAAATGATGTCTGTGGTAGAAATTTCAGATTGCCAAATAATTATTGTCTTTGCCCGTCACAAGAGTATTTTAGGTTAGAACTAGAAGTGTTTTATGTATATCTCTTTTTTTAAAGTGAGCTAAGAGTTATATTTAAAATGGGTTTATTTTTAAATCTTCATGTTTCCGCTATGCTTTTGGGTGTGTGTCAGTATATGCTGTATTAAGATATTTTGTTTTGCCAGTAATTGCTGAAAATGCATAGGTTCTCTTTTAATATTGGAGCATCTTTTGTTCAGATCCATATTACATTATTCTATTAGAAATTGTGTTTCTAGAAATATTACAATATAAAACTAAGTTTTATTTCTGTGGGCACATTTCAAGCTTGAATTACCTGTCTTCCATTGACATATTAAGTTGAATCCATTGATTTACTTTGGATATTACCAGATTCCGATCCATTTTGACAAAGCAGGGGTAACACTTGTACATATTCAGAAGGTCCTCAGTTTGGTGGTTTGCTGAGACACCAACTGACAAGTTTCTCTTGGTTTTCCTCATTTTATTTGGGCGGGGATAATACTTTCAAATAGGTCATGACCTCTTCTTTTGTTTGCTGTCGCTGAGTGATTTTGGTCAGTTGCTTAATGTCTGTGCCTTGCCACCCAGGTAACAGAGCAACTCTGACACCATCTGTACATTTTATAGTGCAACATTGTTCTTGTTACGGGAATTGTTTATGATGTCTTGTAATTTGAGCACAAGATCTCATGGTCTGTGATATTGGTACACCCCTGAGCCAAAGTAAATCCTTTGCTTTTAATTGCCCCTGATTTCTCTTTCAATTAAAATAAAAAGAACAATGTTAAATTTGCAGACCTGGGTGAAGAACAAGTATTTTGGTCACTGAAGTGGATCTGTGTTATTTACTGATGTTTAGGGTTTCAAAGTACTTCTAGTTACTGAAGAAGAAATAAATCATTTGTCTATTTATTTTGTTACAAGTGCTGGGTTTAATCAATGGTTTTATGTTGCAGGAATTAATATCTTTCCTGGTTTGCTTGATATAATTAAATTATGTTTTGTGTTAAATAAGAGCTTGAACAAAAATGGGAGTGATCTGTAATACAGAGTTTATATAAAAGTGATAAACATTATCGTATAAAATAATTCCCAATTTAAGATGCAGATGAATGTTTCGTACGTTCATTGCAAATCTTAGAATTTTCTAGCCATACATACATAATACAGACGTGAATGCGTATTACTAGCTGAAAGTTTAATGTGTTTGGATAACTGAAGCTCTATAATAACATGTAATTATATCAAAACTTGTATATCTTGAATGTAACAAATTTGTGTGTTTAAGGATCAAACTTCAGTCGAGCAGTTGTGGAAGATATTGTGGACTGAGCAGTGTTCAGCGTTGAGATCCAGCCATCAGCTGTACAAAGCACTGTCCATTACTATTACTGTAATAAAAACGCACATTCATATCTCTGAGTTGATGTAAAATGAATGGATTTTTCTTTGTTTTTTATTATTTTTTGATGGATGTATCCGGATCACTGGTCTAGTTCTTCCTATGTGCTGTTTTAAACAAATAAAATAAATATGTTATTTCTAAGGGAAAAGTATTTCTGAACCAGTATATTTTCATAAAGTTGGCTGTTCTTTGACAAGCCGAGTATGCAGTCGACTTTTCAAAGAATTTCCTGCGCCGTAGACCGAGTGTGTGAGTGAGTGTATTTTCATATTGAGAAGCTTCCTTCAGATGAGTACAAAGATATGAGATTGTACTTTTAAGTGCTATACATCACCACTGGTAATAATGAAGATATATGTGAACACTTCATTTCATATATTGACATTCAAAATACGTCATGCCAATTTTTTAAAATGATGAACTGTTATGTTAAAATAAGTTGTCAGCCAAGCATTCTGCCTTCAAGTTTTGGACTGTTCCTGGCAACACTTTTAAAAGAGACTAAGTCTTTGACCAGACAAGTTGATTTTTGCATCTTAATTTGCCTTCTGATGGAGCACTTTCAATATTGAAATTTTTGGCCTAAAAAGTAAATACAATAACCATCATGCTTGTCTTGATTTAGCCCCATGTGACTTTTTCATGTTCCCAAAATTAAAAATCAGTTTGTGTTTCCATTTAGTATCACTTAAAAGGCATTCAGAGTGATTTGACAGAACTTGAATTTCAGAAAATTACTTCCATCAGTGTTTCCAGGCATGTCAGAAAAGTTGAATGTCGTAAGGTAACCTCATTACAGGCTAGTTGCATGTATATGTATGTAAGGAAATTAAATTGTGACCAAACAGGAGAACTTCAGGAGGTATATGACCCATATTTGAGTGCCCTGATACATGTATATCGTTTTACACAAGCTGTAGAATTATAGTGTATTGGGTTTCCATTGTCATCAAAACATACAAGTCATTTGTGAGAATATAGTAGGCCATGATTGTGTACAATCTGTGTGTAAGATTAGTGATAGTCATGGAATGCCAGTTAGTTCGAAGATGCCCGCCTAGACCAGGTCGGTGATACCGTGTGCATCAATTCTCAAATCTGTAAGTAACAATCTGAGCAAAATGAATATTTGATGTGTAGTTATTAGGGCGACAGTGTATGCAATTATAATTGGTTGAATTCACATGTCCACGAAGTTTATGAAACATTCATTTATGCTTCCTACTGATTCCAAAGGTGTTCAGTAAAATACGAACGAGTGTGGCGAGTGAATGTAGCGACATTAATAACCTCTGTTGTACTAATAAATAAATATAAATACTGCGTGTGACTCAGACTTAGTAGGTAATTTCGTCTTTAATCTTCAGTTTGTAGAACGTCGCCCTAGGTAGGTAAGTTTAACCTGTACATTAACACTATCAAGAACGTCTTCGCTTACATGGTGGACATTAACATTTCTTTTACGTAAAATTTCCATATAATATGTGGTGTGTAGAATATATTATAGACACATTAGCCAGACGTTCTTCAAATAAAAATAGTAATTGTAAGTTCAGAAATAGCACCTGAGTTACTGCTTAAATAAGCTTACGTATGACTTAGAACGTCATGTATTGTAACAAAACCCTAAATGTATACACACTTGTATAAATCATTTTAATCATTATTTGTGTTCTCCAATGGCTGATTAGTTTGAATATGTGAAATGCAGTTAATATTTGTCATGAAATGCTAATTATTTTATAAAGAATTGGACGATTTAAAATAAACAGGAACGTAAGATGTGCACGTAGACTAGGTCAGTTCAGAAAATCGTGTTAAACTGCTGTAATCTAAATCGCTGCTTTTACGACGTATTGTACATTACCGAAACTACTGTATAAATAAATGCTGGAATAAAAGCATGTGAATTTTGTGCAATGCACGTAACTAAATTGACTGTTGCCGCATTGGTGGAGCATGACTCATTCAAAAGTGTTGGACAGATCACGAGGGAGGGGGTGTGTGTGTGAAAATGTTGGTAAAGGAATATACAGAATGTTCAAAAAGTCCAAATACAGTCGGTGGGAATCGTTTTTGAACGTGTTAGCCGGCTTAACGCTCCTGGCTGAGGGATATGTAGACCTACACTTACTAATTCGGCAAAGAGAGTCGCGCTCGAGTGGTTAGTATGTTTGTAAGATCTGAAGTTGTCACGGTTGTGAATACAAAGATAAATGTTTTGTGGCTTGTACCACCGTGTGGTCAGTCTGATAGAAGTTTACCAAGGTACCAGAGGTAGCACGGACCTTTGAAACGTTGGTGGCGTATGTAAAGATACTTCAGAAACTAATTTAAGTGATAAAGTGTGGGTTTCCTTTATATTACAATCATTAATCATTTACGAGTTTGATCTATTCGTTTTCAGATAATGATTCGATGTGAGATACTTCAGAGATAAGAACAAAATTATAATCCGTTCTACGATCAAAATGATGAAATAAGTTTTAAATTGCTGATATCTGTTGTTCTGTTTAACTGGAGACATCGTCTGTGCTCGACAGACAATCGGTGTTAAGATGGACGCGGATAAGTATCGTGAAAAACAAACGGAAACATCAGCAGAAGTAGCCCAAAAGGAATTTCGTAAGTATTAAAAACAATGTTTTGGCAACAGAAATAACTGATAAGTTGTGAATTAACCCGAGAAAAGTGGCTTTTGTTTGTTAATTTTAAATAGACAATTTCGTCTCCGTGGACCACGAAAACCTGCCTAAATGTTTGTGGAAGCGGTTAATTTATAACTAGAATATTATGTTGGACACCCGTCTTTTCGAGGCTAAGGGATCGAACAGCTGTATTTATGATTGACATAATCTTACGAACGAAGGTCTGAGCAAGCTTACTCCTTCATAATAATAAAATTATCAGCTTCATATTCGGGAGGTCCAGGGTTACAATCTCGACTCGGATTATGGGTATTCGTATTGGCTTGACAATGGTTTTTCGTACACATTAATGACATAACACATTTCATTATAAAAAACACTTATGAGGGATTTATTAGTAATGTTAAAGAATTCATTACAATAATAATATTTAATTTTAATTTTTTATTGTAAATATTTTGCATTTTAATAACGTTTGACGTCTAATTTAAAATGATTATCGTAAATAATAATAGGCCTATAATTTATAATCTTTTGAAGTCGAAGCATTTAATAACATTTAAAAATTCAGTCCGTACCGCAAAGAGAACACAACACTTCACCATTACGACGATCAATTGGTTAACTCTGATCGATGTTTACGCTGAGAATCATATGAAAAACCTAAAAAAATGCACTCTGTGGACAAAATAACAAGTTATTGAATGTTAAAACAGTTGGTACATGCAAATACTATTAGTATTTAAGGGGCAAAGTTCATGGCTACTTTAGTGTGGATGCAAAACAGCTGTTCTAAATTTATGTATTGTAAATGAGTCCGGTAAACATATTTAATTGTTTAACTACGTAAAACTGTTACTAGTTAAGAAATAAAATTACTTTCTTGTTTGTGAGACGTTATAGTACTCATTTCCTAAACATAATGGAGTTTAGAATTCAGACAGGTGCCATAGATCTGTACTGGCAAGGTCCTGATTTCGAGTCTCGGCCCGGAGACCAATTATTTTTATCGAAGTTTTTAGTTGTTTTTTATCAGTTTACTTAGGAACGACCCGTTCTTCAAGTGCCTGAGCACTGCGGGTACCAACTTTTCGTTGGCTCGATCTATAGACATTTTGGTAGGACTCCTTAGACGAGGGATCGGCCCGTCGCAAGGCCTCTACCTGTACACAGGACAGCACGACATCTATGGCTTGAGTGGGATTCGAACCCACGGTCCCAGCGACCAATCGGCACGAGGCCCACGCCTCAGACCCCTTTTATCAGTATTTCCAAACAAATTCTAGGAAATTATCTTAAATTAGGCCACCGAAGTTTCCTCTCAATCAATCAATTAATAATCCTATGATCCGGCGTTATGTAGTCTGAGCTACTTTTGTTCTAAACTAATAACATACGCGTATCAGGTAGGATCAGTACAATGAGTTGTAAGCATTGACAAGTTAAAGCCCTTTTTTATTGATATGCTGAAATATTAAAAATATTATTAAAATATATTAAAATTGTCCGTCAATCACAATAAAGTAATATAAGATAATTAAATGGTTAAAATATTATCCTTTGTTCCGTATCGAGTACTCGATTTACATATGGAACATTCTCGACATGTTTCGGCTTTCATAGAGCCGTCATCAGGTGTATGTGCAAAGAGAAAGTTACAAAACGTTATAAGCGAGACGATTAAAGTGTAACGTATTTTCCGTGTCTAAATTCCGACCTCCTTTTTTTTTATCAAAGATCTTTATCGAAGTGCTTTGCAGTATCTCAGGTAGATAAAGTGCATATTTGCGTAGACAGATCTAATTGAATGAGTTCAATGTGCCAGGGTTCTTGACTGTCGTTCCTCGGTGGGGCATTAAATTGAACATTAGCGTGTCCTAATTGGCGTGCATTACGCCGATGCATTTCGATTTATTTATCAGATGTGTATCAAAATGTTTGTTCTAGATGCAATCCGGTATTAAAATCGTAAGAGAGAAAGTTAGAATTTGTTTTTCATCTGAAATGACTGTCACATACTAACAAAGGCCAGTGGTTATCTAGCCTGTCGGGGCGCTGAACCTTGGACTTTAGGTTGCGTTAAAAAAATCCTGACGACTTGTTTAACTGCATGATATTTCACAGATTTGCCAAATAAGAGCACATTTATCTGCTTCATGAACTGATCTGATAGTCAATCTTCCCACAATGACCAGCAGAAATACAAAATATGTATTTTAGGATCCATTATTAAGAGGTGACTGCAATGAATTTTTTTTCATAACTTGGGAAACCGTATTTCTTTCAACGACGAATTGTCTCTCCAAGGAGAACATTAATTGTATTTACCTTTTTCAAGGAGAGTAATTTACATTTTGTTGACGTAAATACGTCTATACGGAAGGGTCATTCGGCAAAAACAGTTTTCGTTACGAACATGTGTAAGATCCATACCAAAAACGTGTAAATTTTAATTTATTATTTTATTTATTTAGTGTTC
>NW_019059833.1:0-62597 GCF_000696155.1 Zootermopsis nevadensis
CTGTGCCTCTCAAACATACTCCCGAGGTTGTGACGTCAGTAGAGGAGGAAGGCTTTGCGGAGAGGACCGATATCGCATTTCCTGTAACGGTGCAACTAACAGAAGGGGGTGTGACAGGGGAATCAGCCGTTGAAGTAGAATCGCTAACTGCGGACAAAGAAGAAATTTATGAAATTTTAGCTAAACGGGAGGTCTCGGAAGAGGGAGAATTGTTTGGAATGGAGGTTGGTATTAAATCCGCAATTGTAGTAGAAACAGTCGAATGCTCTGTCGATGTTTTAAAGGTAATTTCGGTAGAAAGCGATTCTGATTACTTCGAAGGTTTTGTTGAAAATGAGGTGTCGAAAATCGGATCTTATAAGAGAAGTAGTCCTGAAATTTTCCACGTGGTATCTAGTAATGAGGTAACACAAGGAGTTGGGGAGGTATTCGTCATAGAACCATTATCAGTAGAGAAAAGTGAAGATGGTAAACATCCACGAGAGCATTCGGAGCTTAGTGATATGGAAGAGATGCGGATAATATCTGGTGTGACTGGGGAACAAGATCTAGGCCACAGAATTGGATCTCGTGATGTCATAGTGGGGGTGAAATATGGCGGTGATCGGGAGTTGTCTGCAATAGTGTCGGCGGTCAAGGAATTGACGGATAAAGCTGATTCTGATGAGGTGAATGTAAAGTCAGCAGATACCTTGATGGTTACCAAAGAAGAAATTCTCGATGTAGAAGAAACTGACCCTCGCTTAGAATCTGCTGGAGAAAGGTTTGTTAACCAGCTTTTGGAGGAAGGGCTTGGTAGCCAAGAAGGGGAACATGAGTTTTTGCCGGAGGAATTTTGGAAAACGGGTAAAATCAAACCCCCGACGGAAAGACCTGGGCGAGATCTTCGTGAAGCTGAAGAAGATGGTTACGATAACATACCTGTGGACGGAACTCCCGACTTTAACGAGATCTTCGTGAAGCTGAAGATGGTTACGATAAGATACCTGTGGACGGAACTCCCGACTTTATTTTGCCGGAAGTTGAAGCTTCAGCTGGTGCATTTGATACTGAGTATGAATCTGCACAATCGTCTACTCTTTATTCGACTGACGAACAGATTTCCGGCTTTGTTTCTGATTCACGGTCGATCGATCGTTTCTCGCCATTCTTATCGCAGGAATCACATCGCGAACGTGTGCCTCATATGTTTGAAGCAGAAAAAGAAGTGATATCTGATCCCGCATTGGACAATATTTTTGTGAAAGAAGATACTGGATTGGTAGACGTATGTTCTGGGGAAACGTTTGGCGGTTTTGACATTGATGAAGACCATGGCGAAGATACAGGTATTGAAAAACCTGAAGCTTCGATATCCGATCACATGCAAGATAACCTTCTTCCTAAAACTGTTAGTGTTCTTCCATCACTTTCTTCTCCAAGCAACTTTGCAAGAAAATTCATTTCTGATGCAAGGGAAGAGATGGGCCACGTTACACAAAAGTCGCGTAAGCAAAGGCTCCTCTTTGAGACTCACGTTACCGAAACAGAAGTGAAGGAACTCATGTCTGAGGTTAGGGAGGTTACACGTCAAATTAAGCAGGAAGTTCGAGAGCTGAAACCAGATCTAACGCCCACGCCCGAAGGAAAAGAATCTTCAATTTTACCACCTTCTGAGTCGCGCGAGTTTGTAGAACTGACTGATCTTGGTTGCATTAAGGAAGAACAAATCGTTGATTTTCACGAAGAAAGACCTCAGCGTCTTTTCATGTCTTATGAAAGAGACGATACGGTTATTGGAGCTGTTTCTGTAGAAGAAAAATTGCCTGTTCCTGGTGAAGAAGAGGCTGATATCTTGAAGATCGTGAGTGATTTAGAAACAATTCAGAGGGTGTCACCAGGTACAGAAGTACTGCAGAAATTGGGTGCAGAAAAACTTGATTTGACTGGAGAGAATGTAAGCACCTCACCTGTAGTACGAGGTAGTATTTCACAACCCCTAACACAATGGATGCAAGGAGGAGACGGTATTTTTGAAGAACAAATAAGTGATGTATCCAGTACATTCATGGAACTGAACCAAATGACTTCTGGCGAAACTTATTTTGAGAAAGAGAACATGTTACACAAGTCATCTACAAGTCTCATGGAAATGCAGGAGGAAACTCAGACACGGAGCACTGTGAGATTAGATTCTGCAACATGTGCTATTTCTGAAGGCGCTGTTGAAGTCTCAGACAAAGACAACGATTGCCTTTTTGAAACAGAAACAGAAAAGCATCATGCCTCGTTAAATGAATCTGAACGAACACATGTTTCTGAGTTTTCAATGAAGCAAATACCAGCTAAGTCAGGTGCTGAATCTGTAGATCTGTCTCCCAGTGAACATGAAGGAGCATTGCCTAGCAAATCGCTGAAGAAATTACAAATGCGTATGTCACTGGACATTGATATACTTGACAAGCATAGTTTCACAGAAGATAAATTTGAAAAATTACCTGTCCTGGAAGGAGATACAGAGCGGTTAGAAGGAGAATTTGTTCAAGGCGTTCCAAATGTTTTCGACACATTGGAAACAACAAATATTGCATTATCGGTGATGGATATATCAGACGGTAATTTATACCACGATGGGTATGTTGGAGAAGAAATTATTCAGAACAAAGACTCTGAGGTTGAATTTTCAGATTTCGGAACACTTGAAGAGGAGACTTCACTTTCATACGGTAGTTCAGATTTCGTAACGCTGGAAGAGGAGACTTCACTTTCATACGGTACAGTTGCCTATGGTGAAGAGGACATAGAATCCCATTCACCTGGCCCAGACGGTTCTGTCATTCATGAAACGAATCTCGGTACAGAAGAAACCGGTTCTTCGGTAGTCGTAGAAACATGTGCTGAAGTTGAATTTTCAACGGAGATACACTTACAGGAGATAGAACCGTTGTTACCGGTAGACACAAACATTGTAGAGGGAACACAACCATCCTCAACTGGAAAAGACGTAACTCCCATTCTGCAGGAAGAACATGTGGACAAACTTATGTCTGTTGTAGAGAAGAGTTCTTCAACTCCAGTCATCTTGTCTCCTGGTCTTGTTTATCAATCGGAATCAGGGACTTTGTCTCAGCAAGAGCTATCTTGGGAAACAAGCAGGAAGAAGGAAAGTGAAGGTCTTATAGCAACATCGGATTCTCTGTTCGGAATGTCTGCAGATGACATAGTGATGAAAGACGATTTACTTGAAGTCACTGTGACAGCTGGAAGGACTGATAGTGTTAGAACCGAGGGAAAATTATTTAGAACAGAGTCTGGTTCTACATATTTGGAATTTGAAACGGGAGGTACACATTCTCTGTGTGTGTGCGAAGACATCGTTACCAGTCAACCTATAACACTACATGGTCCAGACCCTTCCATCATTCATCATGCTGAAAAGGTTAGACAGGACGCATTCCACGATGAGAGTGGTAAGACAAAAGACTCTGTTAAATCCACACCGAAGAAAAAACGCTCTGAGAAACAAGTGCAAACTGCAAAGCGAGCTACAAGGGAACCTGGCACGAAAATTCTAGACGATCGCAAGACAATTACGCTTCGTTCCAAGGAACCCGATAAGCCTGCACAGGTAACTGCAGCTTCAAGCAGTGGGACAGCGTCCAGATATCGAGGTTATATGGCATCCACTCTATCTAGAGATCTAAAAGTTGAACGTTCGGTTACTGAACGTAGTTTGAACTTTAACAGAGATATTTCAACGAAAAAAAGGGTCACTGCAGACCGTGAAGACTCACCAAGTACCTCATCGCCGTCCAAACCGCCTGTCCCAAAAGAAATATCTGCAGGGGCTGTACCAAAATCTCCCCAAATGATTTCGAAATCAAGACGTGTTGAAAGTAGGAGTACATCGGCTGAGAAAGAAGTTCGGGAGACAGTGACCAGGAAACAAGTTAGCGTTTCAAAACACGTTAAGACAACTAGGGAAGATAAACTGGGAAACATTCGACTTACTTCGAGATCACTAAGCGACACCACCGTCCGTCAGAGGGACACTAGTAGCGGTGACTCAACTTCATCCAGTGTAAGACAATCACGCCTCCATTCCACTGTAAGAAAAACAACAGCAGAAACTGAAGCATCTCAGGAGCATGGTAGAAAGAGTAAACGTGAAGAACATACAAAATTAATGCGCACGAAAACATCTGATGTGAGGAAAGACAGAAAGAAGGCGGTCACTGACCTACCAACAGGCGAATGTCCTTCTGGGGCAATTGCCGACTCGAAGTCGAAAGCCAAATTTAAGGAAACTTTATCAGAATTAGAATCAAGTAGCGAGATCGATAGTGGAGTTGTTTTTCAAGCCACGCTGCATTCTACAGAGGTAACTAAAATAGATGATACAATGGAGGTACCAGTTCCAAGTTGTGCTGAGATACCTACGGCTGTAGAGCATGGTATAACCACTTCCCATATCACAGATTTCAAAGACATGCACATTGCACACACAATATCTCTTACCGTCCAGCCCAAGCCGCATGGTCCGACAGACGACGACGACATCCCAGCTTGGTGTCACACAGCTTCTTACTTCCGAGGTTTTCACGCGTACCGTTGATACCTCCGGCTCCATAGAAGTTGTATACCGGCAACCTACATCGTGTGAACCCATGCGTCGTGTCGCGGTCGTGTCCGGTACTCGGTCCAGTCATGACACTGTCCCTAGTGTTGGTAACACCGGTGCGGAAGGAGAGGTCTCACTCATTGACACTACTGATTCTTCGCTGTCAGATTCGGTAGCACTCCCATCGTCTTCTTCGGATCATGACCTGAGCGTGGACACGCGGATTCGAACCGGAGGCTCCCCGGCTTCACCCAGACCTACAAGGCGGTCGTTCGATATAATACATGATGGTGCAGGTCCTAAACTTCGAACATCGGATCTCTCTCTTGATTATTCTGCTGTCTCCATTGCTGAGTCTCAGCATCTGGGTCCAGGCTTGTCCGTCCCAAGGCTTGAAGGTTCCTCGTCAATAGTCCCGCCTGATGCCGTCCCCAGGACTTGGACCTCTGTCCAGATATCTGAGGAACGCCTGTCTCCAATCTTGGACGTTCATGCGGTTACACCTCCTAGAGTGAAACACAAATTCCAATATGAAGATGATGGTGGAGAAGAGGAAGCAGTTGCTGTTTTCCTGTCCTCTCCAGGTAAAACAGATCATCTGTCCACAGCACCTACATTCAACCTGAATTTGGCTGCTGCTGCATCTGTTCAGAGCATGGCTTCAGAACTAGAGCTACTATTACAAGAGGTCCAAAGGAATATGAGGTTAGATGATCACTGGGATTCGGAATCAGTAAAACTTAGGGTAGAGAATCTACATTCTAAAACTAGATTGCTCAATCAGTTTGTAAATAATGAACTCTATGAAGGTAAGTTTCATGCTGGAGATGATAAATATGATGAAGTTAATGGTGTAGAACGTACTGTACCAGAACTGCGAGCAATAATGAGTTCAATAGAGAGAGATAATACAGCTCTAAGTGATGCACACTCCGTCTCGACATCTGTATGTGTTCATTCTAATTCCCAAACAGTGTGTGACCAGGTGTCTGGAACGCGGTCCTGTGTACAAGGTTCCAACTACATTCAGGACACAGTCCGCAAGCAAGACATTATGTGTTCATTCCAATTCCCAAACAGTGTGTGACCAGTTGTCTGGAATGGGGTCCTGTGTACAAGGTTCAAACTATATTCAGGACACAGTCCGCAAGCAAGACACACCGACACATGGAACAGTAAAGTTCAGCTTAGCCATAGATTCATCAGACTGCTTATTTAATGAGGATGATTCTTTTGATCTAGCCGAAGAGGATATTTATACCCAGTCAACTTCAGGTTCAGAATTTGACTGTGCCATAGTAGAATCTTCTTCTAATCCTCTTGCAGTGATAGAGGAGGAGGCTGCAGCAGCAACAGATGAGGAACAAGAGTTAATTCCTATTGATGACATTCCTTTAAAAAAGCAGCATATTGACTGGGAACTTGATGTACTTAGCAGGTGCTGCTCTGTCACATCTGAGAGCAACTCTCTGAGTGACCAGCCACCAAATTTCTCAGTTTCAGATAGCAACATGGCACTCAGACCTGGTGATGTTATGCATTTGATAGAAACCACACTTGATGATGAAAGTGACACTGATGTGTTTATAACAAGACAGCTTGGTGACACAGTCACAACATCTATCATCGCAGATGAGCTTTATAGTTGTACAGGGGAATCCAAGAACAGTATTACGCCATTGCCACCAGTAGATGATGGGTTCAGTGACCTTGTGTTTCTTGAGGCCTCTGATGTTGATGAAGAAGGTAATGGACCATCAGTGTTCCCTAAGATGACCAGTCCTAATGGTAGTATGTTATGTTTCCCAGATACCAGAGAATGTAAGTCTTGTAAAGGACGTAGCCAATCAGACATATCAACCATTGAGACTTTTGTTGAGTCATCTAGTGGGTTCCATAATGTGCACAGTAGAGGAATCTTTAATCTTGCAGACATGGAAGATTTTGAAGCTTCAGCAGACAACGTTCATGGCAGTAAATCACACGAATTTGAAAGTACTGAGTTCCTTGATAAATTTACATGTGATAGGAATACTGTTTATGTGAAAGGCAAAATAATTCAGTCTACTCAACTTTCATCATCCCCAGCCATTTCTTCTGACCAATTCTCAATTGAAGAATGTATTTGTGACAAACTGAGTCTGTCACCTTGCCTTCCATCTCCAAAGAACAATACAAGAAAGATTTCTCTGGCTCCACGACCACCATCAGCTTCTTCCGGTGATAGTGAAGTTCACCTGTCTGATTGTGATGAGAATCAGCAGAGTAAGCAGGGACTTGGCCATTTCAAGACAGCAAGAGCTTGTTCCTGCACTATTTGTGCAGTCATGGATATTGATGGCCTTGAGTTATTCAAAAATAACTTTTCCACCCACCAACAGTTACCAGACTTTTTAGATTGTGGTGCTTTTACTTCATTCATCTCCCATGAACCACACCATAAGCTTGACTTAGTTTTTCATTCAAAATCAGATGAAATTGTCCCTACAGATCTTTGTAAGTCTTCACCGCGAAATGTACAAGATAGATTTATATCGAAGCTCAGTTTTTCAGAATTATATGTGGATTCCCAGACTAATATTGAAGATGATGAGAGTACCTACAAAGGTACAGACAAGGGAGGACAAGTCACAGACGGTATTAAATCTGTTTTTGTTCTCCCACTTACAGAAATGGAGGAACTTCATGCTACATTATCTGTGGTACATAAAAGTGAAATGAATGTAGTTAATTTTACACCTACTTACATAGCGATGAAAACCACACCTTTTACAGATTTGGTGCAACTTGGGTCAGAGGGAAGCAATGAAGCTGTCACTCTAAGAATTGAAAATTCACAGTTAGGGCAGACACCTGTTTCTGGAGATTGCACTGCTGAAGGCAATCTTAAGGCCAGTGAAGTGGATATGAGATTCAGTGAAAAATCATCTAATTGGAAGAAAGAAAATTATGATGTAAACTTCAAAGAAGTTACTGGTAAAAACTGTGTGGTGGTTGAACCTTCAGACAATATCTTGTCCATGACTACAGAGCCCACAACAACTAAGAACTATAAAACCAATGTGCTGGATATGCATGTGTCACATGACAATTTGGAATCAGAGAGCAATCCCAGTTTCATCATTCTTGATACTGAAGGTGGAACTGTAGCCCCACCAAAATTTGGTGCTAATGAGTTGACTGTTACAGATGATTCCCATAAACTGTTAGTGCATATATCATTGTCAGAGACACACTCTGAATCCCATGGGCTATTTAGTGATGTCCAAAGTGGATTCTGGAAAACTGATACTGTGGATCAGATAAAAGGATCAGGTGATGAGATAGAGACCATCAAAGAAACATCTCCAGGTATTTCTGATACTGAAAGAAGTACTGTAGAAACTAGCAACATAATGATGGTTCAGAACAAGTATAAGCACATTCTTCCTGTAGAAAACAGTCAAGAACCTGAGACAGATGCAGATGACCTGTATTTGAATGGTTTCTCAGGTGGTAGAGATCAAAAATCAACAGCAAAATCAAGCTTTATTTCAGTTATAAGAGACAATCATTCTATCGCAGATGTTAAATATCTTGAGGTGAGTGATACAGAGCATTTAACTCAGCATTCAGCATTCATTTTTACAAAAAAACATGTAGACACAAACACAGATATCAAGGACATGGACATGTGTGAGGATGAGTACCATAAAAAAGACACGTCCATTATTTCTGACATTGTCAGGCACGTGGATTATGACATAGTGGCTATGGAGGCTGATGGACCGGTTCCAGCAGAAACTCGACAAGTGCTATCTGCAACATTATTTGGTTCACCCACTATAGGAATGACTTCCCCAGATATTGAAATGTATAGTGGCAGTTCAACTGACACTGAAGGCATTGTTAGATCTGAAGATGCTGAAGATATTTTTTGTGGTTCTCATGCAGATACTGCAACACCAGTGGATTTGGATTTAGGCACTGAGGACCATCTCTTGTCAACCATTCACATGCAACACACTCATAAATTCAATATAGTTGCACCTGAAGAAGCTGGTCATGTAAAAGGAGGTGGAGACATTCAGGAAATTGTCACCAATGATGAAACATCACAACAGTACTACCCTGAAGACCATATTTGTGTAGTAGATGTAGAAGACCAAGTGTGTGTATGTGTTGCTGCTGAGGATGTCACACAAGATACAGTGTGCATCTGCATTGGGAAACATCATGGTGAGCTGACAATGGAATGGAATGCTTCCTGTGGGTCTGCATCATCTCACAGTGGTAGCTGGAATGCCACTCAGGAACATGAAGGTATAGGCTGCATACTAAAATTGTCCTCTACTACTTCTTGCTTTCCTCCCAGTTGTATTAGAGCAGATTCAGTCCTCTATGCAAACAGCAGTCCCACATTATAATCCTACTCAGCCAGCTGGTAGTAACCCTGTAGCCTGCAGTTGTGTAGTCAGGATACTGAAAACAACCTGGTAAACATATCTGCTTCATCTTGTATCAACAGCAGTCAGTGTTAAGTTATTTCCACACCACTAGAATAAAGAACCCTTATGAACCCTCATGTCTGATATCACTTGTTCAGTCATGGACCATGCTTTATGTAAACAATCCAGTCATCTTTGAAATGACTTCATATTTCAGGCATGACAACATTTTTTCCTTAACAACAAAGGAAGTTATTGTGTATGGGGAAAGCATAATGTCGAGAAGAAATTAAGAAATCAATTGTTTGTTCTTATGCATTTGTCTGGCAATGTTCTACTAGACATGAGAGCTATAATAAACTTCCACAAACTTTAACTTACATCACTGCCGTGAAGTTGAAGACCTAGTAGTGTTTCTAACTTCATTACCTAGTTTAAAAATCTCTCTGTTCACAAAGAAATGCTATTAAATGTACTGAAGCCTCTGAATATGGATCACTGCAGACTTCTGGATCAGTCTTCAGACTTAACTCTGACCAAACAAACATGAATAATGGATCTACAGTAAACAGATTAGAAGAGATGAAGGACTACTGGCATTATAGCTGTGTATTTTAAGCCCATTGTTTAATTATTTCTCTTGAAAACTACATTCCACCTTTCAGAACAAGCAAGTGGTGTAGAGACCAGACAGAAATCGACGTATGAAAGGATTCATGTTCTGAGAAGCAGAATAATAGCATGACAGCCACAATTATGGCTCCATGCTTATTGCTACCTGTAACACCAAGAGATGGAGATTTTACAGTGAATTGGAATCACTTCTTGAGTGAAAATTCTGACACAGGTATCATGTGATGAAAACTGTCATAACTGGTCAATAATTATGGGATTCTGCGTGACAAAGAAAAGTCAAAGTAGCATGGAGTAGTACTACAGTGAAACCTCTATCAATCGTTCCCGGAACTATCGTTTTCCCGGATGCATCGTTGTCAAAGTAGCATGGAGTGGTACTACTGCAAATTCAGCATAGAATCAAGATTGTTTTTCTCTTAATGGAAACATTAGCAGAATTGGAGAAGAAATGCAAAGTGAAGAATTAATTGACTGTAACTTGTCTCACTTAACCGACTTGGTATATATGTAGATCTCTTGGGAAACAATTAAATAATTACAAGTACCATAATATAGTTGTGTTATGTAGTGTAGGTAGAAATCAATAAGACATTGAAGAACATTATACCCAAGTACTTTGTTGCTTACATGCTGCTTTTCCAGCTAGTGACAATGTGTTATACTGTTGCCTGAATTGAGACTTCGTATGTTCAAGCATTGTGCCTGTTCCATGTATTTTATTTATGGTTTATTAAATGAGCTGTCAGTACCTCAGATTAAAAGGTGTTGGCCAGTATGAATAATGAATAGTAAAGTATGTTGATGGAAGCAATCCTGGCCTACTTTAGTACACTTTCTTGATATTTACCTACAGGGACTGGGGAAAACATGTAAAATATCAGTGTATTTACCTACAAAGACTGGGGAAAACATGTAAAATATCAGTAAGGATAGTATTCTCAGGTCTGATACTTGAATCCATAAGCTCCCAAATGCAAAGCACTTTTGTTAACCAGTCAGTCATGACATTTGGTTGTTCGCAGACGTTACTTTTTGTATGGTGTGTTGGAAAAATTTGGTTTCTCTCTTCCAGTTCATATTGTTCAGAAAATACAAGATGTATCGTTTCTACTGAATATCCTCTTCTACTTTTTCCATGCCACTCACTAGTCCATACCATAGCAGGCGGTAAGCTACCAGCTTCTCACCATGGAGGCCTGTCCATTTGGTATTTGTTGTGGACAAAGTGGCACTGGGACAGGTTTTTCTCCAAGCCCTTCAGGTTGCTTATATTTGTATCATTCGACTAGTACAGCGGATTCCGGTTAATTGGGACACATCGGAACTAGAACACTTTGGCCAAATTAAGCGGCTACCCCAATTATGCGAAGTTCCACATAAAGAGTTAAAAAGGTTTAAAACAAAACACAAACTCCCATTTATTGAGATGATTTACTGAGCAACAAAAATACTGTAAATGAATTCTGGATCAAATGGTACAGATCAGAGAAAAATATTTGCGACCAACCAACACTCCGATGATTCACTAGTGTTCCATGAGATTGATGAAGGTGTTCCACCACTAAAATCAAGGAATGGCTATCTTTCCAAACTGGAATTTCATCATCATTTGTTGAGATACATAGACCATAATATAATACATAATATAACACATAATATTTTACATTGATATTGATATTGATGCTAGCTTCAGTGATGACATAGAAAATCTATTTTTCATGGTGTTCTGCAGGAAGCACAGTGACATTCAGGTACTCCACTAACTGAAGGGTTTGGACACCATTGATTTATAGCATATGTGTGTGAGATTCTAGCACAAATATGCATGCATTAATGAATTATAACTTGTTTCCCACAAGTTTATAAAAATAGTGGTGCTCTATTATTTTGTGCCAGATCCTTCAGTGGGAATGCATATAATTCATTAGCACTGTAAGAGTAGCACAAATTAGAGTTCAGGTTTGTTGTGTACTTATACATTCCATTGGCATATAGCTTTAATATTTGAACAACATGGTGAGTACTTTGCATGCATGGTCTGCTTTTTGATATGTTGTTTGTAGTGTGCATGTCTTTGGTTGAGTAAGAATAATATTCACCTTTTCCTAAGTAGATGTTCAGAAGATAAAAGATTGCTAAAACTGTACATTGAAAGAAAAGAGGTTATATTTTCAGACAGTAGTCTCATGTGTCTTATTGATTTCCTGTTGCAGAATGGGCTGCAAAATCCCAAGAAAAAGACAAGCACATTCATTCTACAAAATCAGGTAAGGAACCAAGATTAGAACTCTTACCTACACATCTGTAATAATATGATATTTACATGCAGTCTGAAATCAGAGTCTGTGTGATTATTATGTCTTAAGAGATCATCAACTTCTGGATGTACGTTTCTTTATCATCGTCACTTTTATAACATCCTGTCCAAAAGTGAGATACTTTTTCAAGTGGATATACCTTGTCATGGATAGAAATTCGTGATTTTTTATGGACCTATAACCTTACTTCCTTTATTAAAAGCATATGTACAAATACATGATGGACTTTCAAACTACATAAATGTTTATCAACATTTTAATGACACCTACACAATACACTATATTAGTTTTATATGATTATGGATATTTTCAGTGAAAAAGTGAAAACATTGGTTTATCTTCTGTGCTCTTACACAGCTGACCTATAGTGTTCATATTTAAACTTTATCATTTCTGCGTCACACAGTCAGACACATTACAGCTGGACATGCTTTGCCCTAGCATACTGCTAAAGTAGCCCTTTATTTAGCGCCATGTTAAAGCAGACATGACACAAATTTTGTTCACTGCTCTGTACAATATTCTGTTACATATTTCAGCTGTAATTTATTTATCATTATCAACTTTTAAAGGTTATTTATACCAAAAATTTGTGAAGTTCAATTTATATAGTCATGACATTGTCACACATTCAAGTTCTTGTCAGCGGCTTCTGAATGTAAGCTATAAGGGTAACAAAAAGGATGCCAAAGTAAATTATACTTCACTGATGTGTTTTTAATTTGGCACCTGAAGTATTTTAGTTTGTTGGCAGCAAGGGGATGGGGCAGTTGGTGTCTTTATTTTTTTTTTGGGGGGGTGAATAGACCACTATTAGAAGTTCTGAATAAACAAACTACCCTACAACTTGTAGTTTGCTGCACCTACTGTTTGTGCTTTGCTGGTGGTGAGGCAGCTAGTGTGTTTTGACAGTGGTAGACCAGAACACTGTTAGAATTTTTCAGTACAGGAATTCACATATGTATTCTTGTTAAGCTAGTGGGAACTAGTGAAGAACTTAATTTATTCCAACAGAATGCAATGGTCTTTTTGTAATAGTAGGGCAAATTTTGAGGAATGGAATAGAAACATGCTGTGAAAACCTCAAATCTTACAAATCATTTTTCACCTCCTGGATCTATAATAGTTAAATAATTCTAACCACCTGTGATTGCAAAACAGGCCACTGAAAGTGTTATATGACTTTGTACAATATTTGTTGGAAATGAGTGAAAGGAAAGTTGGACTTCAATCCAGCTCAACAGGAAGACCAAACCCATAAGCCAATCAAATGATTCTTCTCGAAGCTTGACACACCAGAGCCTGGGCAGCTGTAGGATTATTCTTACATCACTGTCTGTGTTCAGTGTATAAAAAAGAACAACAAATTTTCAGTACTGTAAAGTCAGCTTATGTATGAACCCATGTTTTCATACTTTCCAAATGTACATGCATATGCTTATAATCAAACTTATCTGTGTATGAACCCATGTTTTCATAATTTCCAAATGTATATGCATATGCTTATAATCAAACTTATCTTACAGTGTAGGAATATATATGTTAAGAATAAGTATTGTACATTTTATTAATGTATTTTGTATTTAATTTACCTCAGAAATCTATAACATCTTTGGGTAAAAGTATTTTGTTGTATTACAACCTAGAAATGGACAAAATATTTTCTTCCAAGAACTTTGTACTACAATATTTTACAAGTAATAGTATAATAGATATGCATATTTTGTCAGTACTAATACTGTTACTGGTTCAAACCACCAAATTCTATTGTATAATGTATACTAACAGATAATCATCAGATTCTGCTTTTGGTCTTAGAATATATTTTTTACTGCATATGTACAAAATATATTGGTACTTCTTTGGTTCTGAATCAACACAAAACCTGTGTATTAGTTTACATCTCATTTAATTTGTTTTACAAATATTTGTTTCTTAATTATTACACTGTACATGCACTTATTACTTTCTTCACATAACAGGACTCCTTACATGACTGTATCAGTATAAGAAATGGCAACCACATAATTTAATGTAATTTCTGTATTATATTAGTATCATCAGTACAATAGTAAGTAATGATTTCTAGACAATGTTGATATATATTTTTTTAGTTTGTTTTCCTTTAAGAGAGTAGTGCACACTTCATATCTGCATGTGTATCCCTCATATTCAGTTCATCTTGTATCACTTGCAGAACAGATTCCTCTTCACAGGACATTTTAAAGTGCACTAATAATCATCTTTGTTGTGTTTACCTTAGACTTGCAGACTAAGTCATGCTGCAGTTATTGTTTTTTCAGTAATGTGGAAGGAGTTAAAAACTAATGCAGTATTACATTAGAGATCTGAGTTGAGATCACATTTATCTACCAAGTGGGCCGCTAGTCTAAAGGAGCCAAAATAATATTAAAATACAATATTTTGACAGTTTGTGTGACTAAAATGTGATTTTCCACATTACATAGTAGTATAATATTCTGAGACACCATGTAACAAATGGTGAGTTTCAGTAGGTCTACTTCTACTTGTGAATTAAGCTCTGCAGTGTGGTTGCTTGTAATGTTGATTTTGTCATAGCCTTAAGGAATGTTCAACCTGAGAGTACCAGCTTTTGTATTTTTGTATTGTTTATTGTCTCTTATTTGAGACATAGAAGATTGCTTTTACTTTATGTGTGACATGCAGTTAAAAAATGTAATCATTTTATTCCTCTGATAGTGTAAGCTGACTTCAATTTTATCACATGATAGTTTCAATATCAAGAAACAATAATTAGTGAACTTATAATTAAGTCAACATCTTTTGTACATATGCTAAGTGATACTGATATTATTGGAGCAAGTTGTGACTTTTCTTGCTAGCATTTTGGTTTGATATTGAAGGTGAAAGGTCTTATCACTGAAACACATGCGCCTAAACTGTATTGTGTTGAAGCAAGCCTCGTTAGTTATGGCAGATTTTTTGGTGCCACAGAGAGTATATTTCTGTAGATGTGGTTTCACCCATTGTAGTTGATAGCGATAGCACATCGAATTATCTGTGTAGCGGTTTTTTGCCCTTCTTTTTCTTGAACATGGTTATAACAAATATGAACCCCTCAATGTCAGTGTATTCATATCTGTTAACTGTAGTCTTAAGAAATGTCCATACCAGAATTTAGTTGCACAAAAGTAATGAGGGTAGTACTGGTGTTTTAAGTGTGATGTTCCTTGCTGCAGTGTTATTATACTGCAATTCATAATAAACAGATCTCAGGTTATATTATGCTACTCAAAAGACACTTTTTATGGTATGTTTGAAGTGACAGTAATCACAGCTTGGTTCTGTGATGTATTTTCATAAACTTTCAAACAGAACTCTCTTCAGCTATTCACTGTGAGACTCTGTGCTGTATTTCATGTTCTCTCTCTTTGTCTCTCCACATTTCCATAGAACGAATGTTTGCATTCGTCGTCAAACACAGATTTCCACTTGCAAGATTTTGTTTTTCTACTTTTTGTAATACATACTTGAGACACAAATTTTACTTTATGATTCTTGCATTATTGGATATTCTTGATATCATCTCTTTTATTTTCTTCTGTTATTTGCTCAGGTGACTAAATGTATACTTCTGTTAGACCTAGCTATGGCCACCCTAAATAGCGTTGATCACAGTCCATCTGTACTACATTCAGAAAATACCATACTTAATTTAAGTTTGTCACCATATCATATCTCATGTACTCATACTCACAGCATATTCTTCTCTTATTATCCATAATATACTAGTGAGAATGTTTCTAATTGAAATAAATTAGGGAAATAATCTTTCTGCTCATTTTATTTTGTTTGCATGTATTATCTAATAATGCTAATATCAGCCATCAGCAATAGTGTATGCTGGGCAAAGGATATGCTTCTAACAGCATGCTGTACTGATAATTCGGTGGAGTATCGTTATCAATTACCATGCATTTCATATAACTAGCTGTACTTCCAGACACTGCCGTATGATATTAAGATGGTCATAATAGTAAGCTAAACCTGGCATCTGTTTTTGTTCTTTGCTGCAAGAGTTGGTCTAATTGTAACATGCTTTCATTATTATTTTTATATTGTATGATACTAGTCTTTAAATAGAGCTAACAAGGTTTAAGTGTGCCACTGTTTGGGATTTTATATATCTTTCATTATTGTCTTCATTCAAGGTTTAGTAATATTCATTCGCAGATTGTGTTGTGCTGCCTTGCAATACTAGATGATCATAAATTTTTGGCTTAGAATAAGTTAAACTTGGCATCTCCATTTCTTCTCTGATGCAGAAGTTTAAGTAGTTCTAATGGAAGCATTGATTTATTAACTCTTGTATTAAAGGCAGGAACAGTTATTAAATGGAATTAACATTGTTATAAGTGCTTATAGTGCCAGTGTTTGGGATTGTTTCCTTTCTATTAGTTATCGTAGGTTGTTTTTGTTAATATGAAGTTATGTTAAATCCCAGATTGGATGTTGACCACATCAACAGGCGGTGTTGCAGTTAAGGGTTGGGATGCTTGTGGCCACACAGCACAAAATCTCCTCATCCTCCACCTAATCAACCTGCGTTATTAGATAGATATTTATAATATCAGCATAACTGCCAGAAATATCAGGAAATTTGCCTGTTAAGTGTAGATTCTTCAGAAAGTGTTTTTTTCACAGAATCAGAAGTGAAGTATGAATTCCAGTTACCAACAGTCTCCACTCAAAGTCAGGAGTCTGAAATCATAACCCAAGTTGGAATAGTTCAAGAACTTTTACCGTCTACTGACACAGAATCTGATTCATCAGCAGAAATAGAAACATTCAATATCAATTTTCCTAAGCATGTGCCATTGAATTTAAAAAATAATGAACCAAAGGAACACAGAAGCAGTTTGCACATTCAGCCAGAGTCTGATCTTTTTCAGTTTTATCCTGAGGTTACACCATTAAAGACTACTGATATCTTTAATACTAAGCCCTCTCAGATGCCTGTGGAAAAAACTGTGTTGAGAAAGCTGAGTGGAGTTGAGTCATTGCCATCAGATGCATATGCAGAGATTTCAAAGCCCTTAATGGAACCCAGAACTACAAGCAAAATAACAAAAACAAAGAGACCGTTAATGATGACTGCAAATGTGTTATCAAATCAAGACAAAGAGTTTGTGTCCCCACAGGTAGCAAGTAATGATAAACCTGTCAAGGATGTTGTAATTCCTGCAGAAATTACAGATGAATTTAAGGAACTCCAAACTGTTGGTTCAAATTTCACCGAGCCTTCAGTTTTCAGAGATCGTGCTCAGGTGGAAGAGTTGGAAGCTGTAGTAAAACAAATACTGTCAGAGGTTTCAGTACAGGGAAATCTGTTGGAAGAAAGTGAAAATTTAAAATTTCTTTCAGAACTGAAGAATGGGGTACATGAAGTTCCCAGTACAGAAACACATGTGAATATCTTTACTGTGCAGCCACAAGAAGAAGCTGTGATAGAACTGTTACCTCGAAAGAAAACACTTGCCAGAAATGGAGATCAAGTAAACTCAGAACAAGGTGCAGAGGGTAGAGTGTTGGAGAGTTCTATAAACCTAGCAAGTCTTCATAATGTGGTTCAACAGCCTGATTTCATTAGCCATATAGTTGAACCAGAAAGCACACATGAAATGAAAGTAATGTCTGCCACTCCAGTGTCATGTTCTGTCAAGCAGAGGGATGCAGCAAAGCACAGCAATAAATCTGAAGAAAACAGTGACAATTTTTATGACTGTAAGTGGTCTAATATATGTCCTGATGAGCTGCCGTTCTTAGTAGCTGATGATATAATGTTGCCAATGTCAAATGAACAGTTAGAAACTATGCATTCTACAGATGACACATGGTCTAACATATTGCCCATTGATTCATTTGTTCATATTTCTGACAATCCAGAGGAAAGTGAAAGAATGGATTTCCCCACATATTTGTCTACTGGTGACAAATTTAGATCCCTTCATACTAAAAATGATAAGAATGCTGTGGAAAAGACAATACATGTAAGTGATGATGATGATGACATTGAGGTTAATGTTTTTGATGAAGACAACCCAAGACATAGTCTGCATGAGCTAGAGGAAACTGTTAGCCAGTTGGTATCAGATATGGAGATGGATGAGAATCAACTATTAGAACACTTGTCATGCTTAGAGAATGAAGGTGTTACAAGTTCAAAGGCAAGTGATAAAGATGTTTTACAGAATGGTAATTTGAAGTTAGAAAATACTATGTCAAACATTACAAGCACACAGTATGAAAGTTCTCAAAAGCATGGACCTCTTGAAGACAATAGGTCTATCAGAGCTGAGATTAAGCTTCTCGTTAAAACATCAGATACTGGCAAAGAGGAAATAGAAATTCGCAGTATGAGAGAATATTTGGATACGGAGGTGTCACGTAGACAAGAATATGTGCCTTCTACATTCAAAGGAGATCCAAAGGCTTCTGAGGACATGTTAAAGACCTTTCAAGAGCAAGTAAACCTCCCTCATCATTTGAAATTGTTAGATAGAGAAATCTCATTGAAGCTCAATCAGTCACCTGGGTTTAAAAATGATGAAAGCATTCGGCTTTCACATGAACTCCTGCAAAGTGATCCATCACACAACATAAAAATATGTAAAGGAACTACAATAGGAAATGACCTTTTAAAAAATACTGAATGTATACCATCAGTCCATAATCTAAAACCAGCATATACTTCAGTTCCTTCAGAACATCAGTATTATTCCACAGAGAAACCCCTTCTTTGGCCACATGATATTAAGCTGATCGGTGATTCTGCAACACAGGAACCAAAGACACACAAGAAAAGGCAACAAGAGAATATTCTGAACGATAATAAGCACCATTCAAAATATTATCAAGACCAGCAACATGAACAATATCAATCAGTGAAAGAAGAATCATGCAAATATAGCCAAGAAAAGACGATAAAACAGAAGATAAGAGAAATTAGAAATAATAATTTGGAAATGAAAGTAGAAGAGACAGAAGCAAGTGCAAAATGTCCACCAAAAATAAAATCTTTAAAGGAAGGGAAACACACCCAGAAAATGAAGCAATTAGAGAATAGTTCTGAAACGAAGTTAACTGGAAGATACCAACAGAAAGTAGGGCACAAACAGTCAGTGGTGGAAGAAACACAGATATTACAAGAACAGAACGCAGAAGAGACAGCTGAAACAATGCAAGGCAAAAGTCAAATCAGAAAACCCAGACTCAAACCAAAACAGCAGGAAGGAAAAGAAGAAAACAGACAGCTTCAACAGATTCAGAGACTTTTCATTCGTTCACCTGACTTTGTATTATCTGAACCAGTAAACCTGTTGCCATCAGATGGAGGCACCAAGCAGCGTAACTCACCTGTTGTGGGTGTTAGTTCAGCCACGAAGGAAAGGTCACACCAAATAAAGAAACTTCTTGTTCGATCTGTAGATTCTGAAAATTGCATAACATTCCCAGAAGTATCACCCCCATCCACCTTACCATCAGGCTTACTTCCCATCTTAATTACGCCATCTCCACCACCTCAACAACTGCCCAAAACAAGACTTTTTGAAAATCTTCCTCAAGTACCCCTTGCATCTGAAGAAGATCTTAGATCTCTGTCTTCATTGAGCCAAAACATCCCTTTCCAGAACATTCTTTTCTCATTTTTACCAATGGATAATCAATCAGACATATCAGACAGTTCAAATACTTACACTCCTACCACACATTACTTATCCATGCCATCTCTCTTGGTAAGAGCCTCATCAAATACCACCTCATTCAATCAGAAACCACTCTCTTCCTCCCTTACAAAGGTTGCATCAATGCCTTCACTTCAAGACTCCACATCTATAATTACTAAATTCCATAAACCATATATGTCTTCATCTCACAACAGCGATGCAGAACCAAAAGACTGGACTTCTCTGCTTGATAATGAGGATGAGCCTTCTGTCATTATGCAGGGTTCATTGAACACCAGTCAGATATATTCACCCTCATCAGTGGCAGCTTCCACCTTTCGCATTTCAGACACCCATCAATCATTTTTGCAACCAAACCCCTCTCCGCCTAGGTCACCAGGCTCTTCCATACATCATAGTAAGTCGCCGTTCTCATCATTCTCTTCATTTCACAGTGAAGTGTTAATACCACATAGGTCTCGTGCCTTTTATAGACATGAAAGAACATCTCCAAATATATTTTCTGACTGTTGCTCAGACCCTTTAATAACAACCTCACCTAAATCTCCAGGAACTTCAAAACAACACAGACACAATCAAAGTTCACAAGTGAATACCATTACTAGTTGCCCTCAAACACTTTCATCTAATGCACAAGCTATTTCAGACCCTTGGTATATGCAAACAGAATTCCTTCTGTCCCCTTCAGCCATTCCTTCAGGATATTGTACATGGGTTTCAACTCCAAACCAGCAGACGTACAGCAGAGGTAAGGAAGGGGTGGACTTTAAAATTTCATACTTTGTTGACAGATAATCGTTAGTGATAACAACTTAACTACTGGAATTCTAACGATCTCTTGGCTTTCCAGCTTAAAATGTTTGTGCATGTGGTTATCTTATGACCTCCAATGTGTGACTTTTACATACCTATAACAAGTATCAGTGTCCATGTATCATTCATTATAGTGTGGTGTTTCAACTGACATTCAGTAGTTTTTAAGGAATTAGATGAATTAACCTTAACACATCTTATCTTTTAATATGGATAATTTACATATGCAAATCTTGTTGCAGTTTGTTTTTATTTTTAATACTGAATGCTGGATTCTTAGTCTCTGTTATCTAATATTATTAATTGAATACACAAAATGAGATTCCTTCATATTCCTGAAGCTTCCATTGAATCATAATATGTAAAGCTGTGGACACATTATGTCAGTTCATGTTTTAAGATGTTATACACAGAGAGTTTGTGAAGGTTTACTGACATAAGGCAGCTGTCTTTTGGGTTGTAGCATAGTGTAGTCTGGTAGAAGTCTCGTAAACGTCTATCAGACTTCATGGCGCTACAACCCAGAAAACCACTTTCAGACTGACCACCATAAAAAACTTAGATCTTGTTTATTGACATGTAGACACAACATATAATTTGGTTGTGGTCTTTGGGTTATGATGCTGTATAGTCTTGTAGGCGTTCACTGAGCTAGTGTTTCTGTCCAGAGGGTAGAAGTTAGGGATGCAGGTAAGTCGAAGGTGGAGCTGATGGTTTCGAATACCAAGCATCATAATCTAGAAGCCTACAATCCAAGGACAAGAGTCTTGCTGTGCTATCCATATCATTATTAAATTCTAGGTAAAAGAGGAATTTATTTTCAGGTATTATATTTGTTATCCTTACCTCATTACTTGTACATGCATGTTCATGTACTTTGAACACTGATGAAATAAGTGAATTGTATTACATACCACTGGTATGACAAGGAACATCATCACTAGGCCTGTTCTTAGAGTAGATATTCAGTTTTGTATTTTACATGCCTTTAGAATTTAGAATTATTGGCTTATGTTAAACATAAGCCATGTAAGATACTGACTGTAATATTACAGGACAATCACCCACAGATGTATCAAGTGGCGACATGGCCAGAACATCCCCCATCATTGTAGGGGTAATGGAGAAATCTGTTCTGAAACATGATGTCAAGAAGGAAGGTTTGTCAAGCACAGAGGTTGAGCCTACAGTGACAACAGAATTAGATCATGGACTTTACAGAGCTTCAGATGACTTTATAGCCGAGGAGATGAAGTTAATTCAAGGGGCATTTTGCATGAAAGCAGCCTCTGAAGAAGTGAATACAAAAACTGATACTGTTCCTATTTCTGATTTAAGAAGTAAGGAAGAAGTTGGGGAATTGTTATATTTGTCAGATCTACCAAAAGTGACACATGATGAGTTAAAAGACACTAAAATAGATTCTGAACTCATAAATATAATAAAGGATGACCATAAAGTAGTGGCTGACAAGGCTACAAGTGATGCCACATTTGGAATAACAAGAGATGTTCATGATCAGGTCAAAAAAACAGAACATGGAATTACGAGAATTGAGTTTATGGCGGAAGATGAAACAGTAATCTTGTCTGAAGAAATGAAGGGCACTGTCAGCGATGACAAACTCAGACTCACAAAAGATGCTTATGGTCAACCCACACAAGTAGTTCAGGAAGATAAACAAAGGGACATGATTGAGATAAGTGGCAAGTCTGCCAGCGATTTTGAAATTAAAGAATCAAAAGATGATATGAATGACATGTCTCAAGAAATAATAGTAGACTGGAAGTTAAAGCAGTCTAAACCATTAATTTCAGATGAAAAATCAATGAGCGATATTATAACATTGAAAGAATCAAAGGATGCAGTGGCCATTGATAATGTGAAGGGAATGTCTCAAGAGGAAATATTAGGCACAGAGGGGAAAATGTTTAAGTCATTACTTTCAGGTGAAAAACTAGAAGAAGAAATTACACAGCTTAAAAAATCAAAGGGTACAGAAATCGCTGATGATTTAAAGGATATTTCACAGGAGAAATTGCTAGACAGGAAGATTCAGGAGTCTACATCGTTAATTTCAGATGAAAAAACAGACAGTAAAATTTTAAATGTTACAGAATTAAAAGATGCAGAAATAATTGGCAATTTAAAAGACACATCTCAAGGAAACTCAGGAGATAAGGTTTGGGAGTCTAAACAAAAAATTTCAGGTTATAAATTACAAGCAGATATTTCAAAAGATATAGTTAAATTATCTACAGAAGAGGGCAGGAAAGGTTTAGAAGATATTAAAGGGAAGGAAATAAAGCCAGCAGTGACTGCTGAGCCCTCTGCCAAAGTAAGAGAGATTCAGTCAGATACCAAACCCATTGTAACAACTCCAACACTGTCCCGACGAGGACTTGGGGGTTCACAGCGCTTGTCCCGGGACCAGCGCCCACCTCCACTTGATGTCTCTAATCTCAGGATGAGTAGTGAAGAGGGAACAGATGAAGACTTTGATGCAGTAAGATACATAGTGACTGAGCCTGGTGATGAGGATGTACCAAAACAACAATTCCAAGAAGAGAGCATTTATCGCATAAACTCCTCTCCAGATATACTGGCAGAGCCTCCACTTAGAGAAGCTTATGCTAGACAAATACCAACTGTTCAAGTCACAGAGGATATCAGAGACACTTCGGTGTTAGAGATTTCAGTTGAAGCAAAAGGAAAAACATCAGACAATGAAATTGAGCAAGAAATGGCTCATGTACCACAAGTACAGTCTCATATCTCAGAAAAGATTCAGACAGCAACAGTAAGTGGACAGGCTCATACACAGCTTGTAACTAAATCTCCTGAACCTACCAAACAAATGCCTCAACCATTTATGCCAGTGGAAGAGATCATTGAACAGCCCCTGATAACATTTGACACTGTAACAGAGTTACAGATACCCACTCTAGTGCCCATAGAAGAAGATGAAGATGAAGTGCACAGACACAGGCCAATGTTTCGCATAGAATCAGATGATTCCACAGACCAGGGACTGGAGGACATTGAAGCACTTATTGAAAAAGCAAATCGTGAACTTGCATCAGAGCTGGAAAGAGCAGGATTGAAGATGTCAGATGCTGGTGATGAATCTTCTGAAGAAGAGGAGGCAGACCTCAGTGTACATATTCCAAAATATGAGCTTGAGGTAGTTGAAAAGGAGGTTGTTAGAGCAAAGGAACCTGATCCTAAACAGGAAAAGAAGCTGCGTCGTGTGGAGCGGCGATTTGAACGAATGGCATCAGAAACATTGGAGAATGAAGCTGCAGTGGAAGGCAGCAGTACACCTGAAGTTGAGCATCGCCGTGAGGCAGAATTTGATCGAATGGTATCACAGCTTTCAACAGAAGAGGTTGCGGACTGTCAGCGAGAATACTCGCAGCTATGGGATGAAGGGGGTTTGACACCATCTGATGACTGGGATTCGCGTGATCCTGACACACCAAGTGGTGAGTTGGAGGAAGACTGCACCACTGAATCACCACCAGGTACTTTGGTGTGATGATTAACCCATGATCTTGGCTCTTTGACAGTGAAAACACTAGAATATGAAGGTTATTGAAATTTATTAGAATGCATTAATTTTCAATTACTTTATATAAGGTTATTGAAATTTCTTTGAATGCATTAATTTTCAATTACTTTATAACTTAATTAGAACACAAAAGCATTTCCTGAAAATAAAGAGTTTCTATGTACACATTCATGTTTTATGGTATACATTGTACCATCAGAATTGTATTCTCTTTTTGTATGTTTGCATACTCTATAACACCTACTCTTGAAAATGCTAAAGTGCTGAGAAAACTATGTGAAAATAAGATATACTGCATAAGAGAGTAATGGCCGATATGGCATGATTTGATTTAAGCCTTTATTATTCGTACCCTTCATATAATATTGTTATGTTATGGTTTTTGGATTGAGGAAGATATGGGAGGGGTCTACATGGGGAAACAAAAAATTTATACAAAGGTCTGGTTGGAATGCATGGTAAAAGAACCATTTTTGATATATGAGAGGTAATATTAAGATGGATCATAAATGTAATGGCTATGGGGAAGTAAAGTTGTTTGAACTGTTATACAGTAGTGGTCCATGACAGGTTTTTGTAGTGATGACAGTGAATGTTATGGGTTATGAAACAAAAAGGAATTTGTAGAACAATTTAATACTTACCAGCTGTTTACAGAACACCTTTTACTATGTAGTTAGATAGATGCACTACCACTCCTCTAGTTATATCGTTAAAAAATTTGTAATTACCAGTAAGAAATCAAAGTATGATTTTTTCAGATCTAATTAATAAACAGTGACGTTATCACTAAATTTATGTACACACACACATATATGCATATACACATGCAAGGAACCCCGTTCATCAGTAGACTGGCCGGCTAGAAAACAGTTCGCCAACTACTATTTTTTATACCCGCCGAACCGTCTGTCATTTCAAAGGTTGCTGGCATTTGTCAACAGCGCTGCTTTTTTTTAGCATGGTCAGTTGTCCTTGAGATAAGTACAAGTACAGGTCGCAGTGTTTTGAAATAAAGTTCGATAAGAAAGCATAGTGTTGAATAGAAATTATTCATATACGATACATTTGTACAGCTTTCTTTATGGAGGAAATGCCGTAGAAAGTTTTGTAGGAAGTATCCTGATAGTACAGTACCATGTAAAACAAAGATTTACAATATCGTAACAAAATTACATTCTGCGGAATCGGTTCTGGACAAAAATAAATCTCTAAGTGGTTACGTAAACAGCCAAAATAACAGATATTGGAGCACAGAAGAACCTGCTGTTTATCAAATGCCATTGCATGATTTAAAAGTTGCAGTTTGATGTGCAATGAGAATGCGGAGAATAGTTGGGCCCATGTTTTTTACGAATCAGACATTCCGAACGTTATGTGAGATTGATTCACTGGCCGTTCATCGATCAGCTGACTACAGAAGAAAATTCGTACATGTCGAGGATTGTGTCTTTCGCGATCGCCCAATTTATATCCTCGTGACATTCATTTGTGGGGCACGCTGCAAGAAAAAGTGAATGTGAACAATCCGTAAGAAATTTTCAGCTATTCCCGTACAGAAACTTTGACGTGTGTCTAGGAAAATTCTCACGATGTGAGGCATGCTTAGAAGAAGAAGGTCGTCACTTATAAAGTAAGGCAAGTTACACTATAGCGGAAAAGCGGGCCGTGAATAACCGTCTATCGCGGCGGGTCTATGCGAGAAGCGTGCCGTGTAAGCTTCCGGATCCAGTCTAACGATTAACGGTATGCACTGTTTATGTGTGTGTGTGTGTGTGTGTGTCACGCACATATATACAGAATGCATTCTTTCTAAGTGTGTGTTGCAGATAACATTTCTAGTCCAAACCTGTTTCAATTTTGCCAGAACAGCTTCATTATGGAGGTGTGTTGATAAAGTTCTCTCGGGCTATGAGCCGTGTAAAATAGTTAAAAGTCACCGACGTTTCGAAGACTATTTCTGCCCTCATTATCAAGGCTAGTCATAACTGAGAATTTTCCTGTTTAAAAATTCAGGCACATGTGTCCAAAAATTATATAATATAACAATAAAGAAAGGTTGTGAATAAAAAGAAATCTTGGCAAGAAAATCCCGGAATGATAATGATTTTTTTTGTTTTAAAAATTAGTCATAGTGGTCAGAAAATATTGTACCCTGTTTCTCCCAATAAGTGCATTATAGAAGGGAACATATAGCAGCCAAACTGGCATTCCTAGTATTTATCTTAAATCTGTGGTTAAAAAGGAATGTGATGAAGTGAATATATAGCAGCCAAACTGACATTCCTAGTATTTATCTTAACTCTGTGGTTAAAAAGGAATGTGATGAAGAGATACAAAAATAAAGGTTTTTTCAAAAAATTTATGATTACTTTTTGGAAAAAGAAGCAGTATGGTGCATGTATTTGTTATGAAGGTGTAAGGAGTACGTGCCATTTTTATAGTTATTAACATACAATGATACACAAAGAGCCAAGAATGTTGTTAATAGCAAATACAGTTGTTGTCGCTGAATTGAGCAGAGAGGCTGTCTTGTAGCACAACTCTTTTCTGTTCTGCTTTTCATGCAATAGGATTACTTGTTGCTATTGCTCTTTTTCTTCTTTCTCTGACTTCTTATTGCCTTTGCATCAGAATGGGGCAGTGTATAATTAAACTTCAAACAAATGAGAATGTCCAGCATACTGTTCAGAAAAGACTGGCTGCACATTTTAATCAGACACACCACCAAATATAGGGCAGTGTAGAGGATCAGAAGAGACATGTGTATTATTGTGTGTCACAGTGGCTGCTGCTGCTGATGAAGACAAGCCTCAGGGCTACTCCAGTAATTTTACAATACCCGAGATTGTGGTCGAGTGCTACGACACTCCTGACACCAAGTTGTTTGATCCGTTCAAGTATGATCTGTGGTTGGTTCATGACCAGACGGACCCTGACTCTTTCATTTCAAGTGATGAGGTACTGGATGAAAGTGATGACAAGGATAACAGAAGTGAGCTGTTTGATGAAGTTAATCTCGACCAGCAGCTACTTCCTGAAAATGGTTGTTCAAGCACTGATTCTTCTCCAGAGTTGGATGCTGACACACTGCCAAACTTAACATATTTCTTAGATCAGGCAGAAATAAAATCAGTGCCTCAAGTTAACACTACTGTTTGGTGCAGTGATCAGAGTATGCCCTCCGTTAGTCATGAAACAATGAAGACAGGCCAGAAGGCTGCTGAAATCTTGAAAGATGCAGATGCCAGTGAGAACAGGGAGCTGTGTAGGTTGCTGGATGATGCTAATAGATCGCACCAGTGCAGCAAACCATTCTTGTATATGTACTCAGGCCCTCACATTAAACGGGAATCTTGTAGACTTGAGCAGAGTCCTCTGGGTGAGTTATATATAATTTCCCTCACAGATGGTATGTAGAAGATTTCTTCTAGAAGAAAATACTTAGAGCAATCTCTAGAAGCAATCTTTGAACATGATGCTTGGTGTGACTAACATAGTGAAAGTTACTAACAGAAAACCATCTGTGCAGCATTCATAATTCTTTGTTCATTCACCGCATATTGGGTATGAAGTCTTCCAGTCTGTTAGAATGACGGTAGAATAGCGTTATTAACATGTGACATAGATTAGTGTTGCAGATCATTTAATATGAATAATTTAAAATTAAGATAAAAATGACTCATGCATTTTCACTTCCCATGTGTAGAATAGATTTTCATTTGCTGTTATTTGGTTAGGACCATGACATATAAATCCTGACTAGATCTTCTTTACATGTGGGCTTATTGTGATTTCAGTGTATGCATGTTGTAAGTCATCTTGTGCTCAGTGATATCCAAGTTTACTGCTTTGGAAATTTTGTACATGTTGTACAGCACCTTTTCACCTGCACTAACAACACACTATGTTCCAGTAGAAATGATGCACATTTTGAATTCAGACATGAATTCCATTGATGCTACATCATTTTAACAGAAAATAGTTATGCTGGGTTTTATAAATTAGAATGTTTGTGGTTTTGACATATTTCTGTAATATACTTTTTTACATTTGAATGGTTAATATGATGAGGAAATGGAGTATGACACTGATGAAAGTAACCATGTGAACATACTTTACACCCACAGCAAGACATGGTCAAGATTTCTCCAAGGTGAAGAACCAAATACTGTGATCGCTCATTGTGGAAGTATAAAATTTGTTGTGTGTGACTTCATTTGCAGAAACTCTTTATTTCCAAGATTTTCTTCTGTCTGTTGTCTTAGTAATAGAAGTGGTAATAAAACATCTGTAACAGCAGATAATAACAACTTTGTTAGAACTGACAACTCGCAATACATATCTGACAAAAATGTAACAGTTGCACTTTCAAAACAGTCTTAACTGTAAAGAAAGTTAAACCTGCTGCTCCTAGGATTAATACAGAAATATTGACGCACTGTTCCCATCTGACTCTTCTAACACTGGCATTATGTCATTGTTATTGTACGCTTTTATGCTTTGTTCCTGTAGTATATGAAGTAACATATTGTAATTATACTCACACCTTTATGTGAAAAACTGAGTCTGTTAATGTACAAAAGCAAAAGCTTTGCACACTAACTCTTAAATATATACAACAGTGAATTTAGAATGGTTGTTTGTGGTGTTAGTAGTTGGTATAATTGCTTTCGTACTGCTAAATTTGTTCCTTCAAGTTTACTTAATTGTTCACATCGAGTGATATGTGTCTTGGCACTGCTACTTCTTTTATTTGTGAAAGACTTCTTCCCTATACTTATCGCTCTTTTGGATATTTAGTGGTACAGTGTGTGCAGAATTATTTCATATAAAAGTGTCAGTTTATGAGTTCTATGCTTAGTAATCATTAGGGACATATTTATCTTTTACGAGAATTTAAATATTATATAAATGAATTTGATTTTGGTGATTCATTTCCACTTATGGATCCATAGATGGAAACATAATATGTATTAAGTATCTCTTAACCTATCTCAGTGGAATAATGGTAGATTTGTGATAAATCCTACCAGCGTATCTGGACACTTAGTGCTCTTCTCTGTTCCACCCAATTCTTACAATTTACGAACAGTTTGTATCTTATAGGATTTGAGGTTTTCAGGGTGGTGAGTATGAAGATGGCTGTCTTCTGGGTTGTAGCACTATGCAGTTTGGTAGAAGTTTATCAATGATTCAGATGTCCTTGCTGCCTCCATCATCAGGGCAATGAGGGTGCTGCAACCCCGAAGACAGGCATCTTAGTTTTTATTTCAGAAGTGTTCAGTTGATACAGAGCTGAATATTACTTGTTGTTGTAGCAAATGAATTTAAATCATACATGGTTCTATCTTATCATTGTTTTTAACTTTTGATACTTAAATTATATGTGACAATGTTCGTATCATTGTACTGTGGTCATGTGACTTACAGGTTTAACTGATATTAATATTTCTTTATTTCAACGTAATCTTTTGAAATAACCCACATTTAGACACTGCCTATTCAGAAATAACTGACCTTAACAAATAAATTTGTCATGCAAGAGGAACACTCAGGTATATTATATGTTACAAAGATGGATGAGTTGCTTTGGCTGTTTGTGTGTATGAATGTGTGAATACATGAGTGGGGTGAGAGACATGGGTGCCACCACAGAAGACACAACAGACATTTTATTTGTACATATTAACGTGTTATGTGAATGAATGTTGCCCCACTAACATAATTGCCCTCTCTTCTAGAGAGCACCAGACCACTAACAACAGAGTTGCCGGATCGCTGGGAACCCAAGGCGGAGGAGCCTCTGACCTTACACCCGACTCCAAGCCCCCGCCTTACTCCAAAACCAGAATCCCGGGAAGATATAACTTCTCACCCCCATACATCCCCGGTGAAACCAGTAACTCCTGGGATTTCTGGTGAAGTTTCCCCTGTGTCCCACATACCAGTTCACAGAGTCAGCATTGGGATATCCCCTTCTGAAGCACTAGAGGTTTCAAAGACAGACAAATTAAAACCAGAAGGAGGGCAGGATATTGAGGTAGACATCCAGAGTTACTCAGACAGGAAGAAGTTTTGGGAGAACATGACAACAGGTCAAGTAAAGACTACTAGTGACACAGTAATTAAACAGCATACTCTGAGCCAGGAGTCAGTTGCACCACCATTGCCCAAGCCAAGGTCTTCAGGACCAATTTCTTCACCATTAATATCAGTACTTCAGGAAAGTGATGTGAAGTCAGAAACAGAGAGTGATACAGATACCATAACTTTTAGTGATTCTACAATTCGTGTCCATCCTCCATCAGCCTCAGTGAGGAAGCAGTCCATGTTCACTGGCTCCTCAGACACTTCTAACCATGAAGGATCTGAAACGGAAGCCACGGACATAGCAGTGAGCCAGATCAGTGGTGTACCAACTACAGTTTCATCTGCAGTTACGGTGTTCACCCAGCAGCACTCTCACACTGAAGATGAGGAGGCGATAGGGAGTAGTGATTCAGAGGCAGAATATCTTGCCAAGTGTATGGACAAACCTTTAGCATATGAGAACACAGCCTTTGTTGAAGATGATGGAAGTAGCAAGCCCTCAAGCCGCTCTGGGTCACTAGATGACAGCAAGGAAATTCCAGTAATACCAGGGAAAAGAGCACTGTTTGAAAAGAGTTTGGAACAAACGCTGCCATTAGCGGCATCAAGCAAAGTTTATGGGAGATCAGCGTCTTTACCCACTGATGACCTCATTGCCTTTGATCACAATGGTGGTGTGCGTGCCAAGAAGCAGTATTTTGAGGCCCAGATTAAAAAAGAAATGGTCGTGGAACAGCTTATGACACAGCTTGAAGAAGAAGCTTCTCCAGAACACAAAGCAATCTCCCAGGCTGCAGTGGATCAAGATAACATATCAGTGGAAAGTGGAAGTTACGTAGGTTCTTTGATGGAAGATGTGAAGTTAAAACATATAAGTGATATCAGATCCACAAGTATTACAGATGCCCCAGAGAAATATGTTCAGAAGCCAAGTTATGTAACTGAAGATGATAAAACTGAATTAGAAGTAGATAAAGTTTCTGGAACGAAAGCCGTAAGTGTAAAGGACATTGCTAAAGATTTTGAAAAGGAATCATTTGCTCCTTGTCAAGGAGTGGTGGTGCCAAGTACAAGCCTTCATGAAGCTTCAGATTACACATTAAAGGGCGCTGCTGGAGACTTTGAGCAACAGATAGTGAAACCAGAACTACTACGAGATGTTATTGAAGAGGGGAAAGCAATGAAAGACACTGAGTCTGCTTTTGAGAGTAAGGTGCAGGCTTCGGTGCCTGAAGTTGCAGATGGATTGACAGGGTCAGCTACAGAAGATGATGCAACCATTATAGAGAATGTCATGGAAATGAGATATGATGTAAGTGACATTGATTTCCCCTCAGAAACCCTGGAGGAAGAGACTGCCAATCAGCTAGCAGATGTGATACACTTCAAGACTGAAAATATTACAAAACCATCAGATTCACTTGAGGTACATGTTGACAAAAGTGAAATTGAGGAGACAGAGAAAATGTGTGATATTGAGGAAGATATAAAAGGAGTAGACCCAAATAGAACAGAGGGTGAAGTGATACCGTCCATAACTGTGACCTTGTCTGGGAAACAGAAGAGAGATAGCTGTAGCCAAGGCGAAAGCGAAGATACGGCTTCAGAATCAGATGTCACTCCTGAGGAACATCCATTGTACCAACCAGAAGAACATGTTCACGATACGGTATGGGAGGTTCCAGTACAAGAACAACCAGAATCCTTACTTAAAGAAACAGTGGAGGACATACCCATTGAGAAACAAGTAATTGTAGAAAAAGATGAAGACGAAGGCAGCGAGATGTCACTGAAGATGTCAGAGGAAGAAGCCCGAATCATTGCAGAACAAGTTGTGGAGAGCATCGAGGCAGAAGTGGCTAAACGAAGTGACCTAATCGCTGACACAGTGTCGCCACCTGTTCCGCCACCAGAAACTGCCGAATCACAAGTAACAGAATATCTACGCCAACTGGCCAGCAAGGAGGAACTGGAACCTCAGGAGGTTCAACTAATGGAGTCAGTGCTGGCTCGAAAACACCGAGAAGAGATGAAGAAACTGTCCCGCACGGACACGGGTACATCTAGCATGGAGATTACGGACGAGGACCTACGCAGCAGTGGCGTCGAAACGGACTTATCGCCACTTGACAGTCACGTTGGACGAGTACAAGAGCGTGCAATGTCGGACGATACTCAACACGATGACGTAAGTGTAAAGTTACAAGGCGAGGAAGTTGTCGAGAAAACTTTGGCTGAGGTGCGTGAGTCTTTAGAAGCAGCGCAGGAACAACTCATTGAGCAGCATATGAAGAAGGAGGAAGTCGTTCAGAAGAAGGAGTCGCCCTCGGAATTCGAATTTAAGGTACTGACATTTGAAAAGACGCTTGGCGAAAGTATCAAAGAATCTCATTATGAAGAGGTAAGTGCTACTGCCGAGAATGTCGAGTCTATGAACGATGGGGTAACAATCAGCCAGACCACGGATATTGGTATGAAGGAGAAAGATGATTGGGTTACAGAATTAAAGAATGTCGAGAGAACAGAAATTAGTGTCGGCAAAGATGGCACTCAGAAAATTACAGACACTAAACAGCAGATACTCGATGAACGCGACGTTAAATGCAAGGAATCTAGGTTCGAAGATGCTGCAATGATGAGAAAGGATGAGGGCCTGACTGGTGAACACCGTGTATCTGCGTCATTTTTGGATCAAGAAGAGTTATCTTCATTATGCAAGATAACAGAAACTCAGACAGAAACAGAACATGGAGTTCAGGCAACGAAAGTCACTGAGAACAAGGGTGTTAGTCAGGCTGTGAGTGAGGAAAAACTTGTGATTGAGACCAAACTGGAAGAGGGTCATGATGGATCAGCGTATGAAAAAGAGGACATTACACGAACTCATACTGAAAGCTCGAAGTTAGAAGAGAAAGAGACGAAAATACAGGAAGGCACAGAAGAAGATCTGAAGACTGCATTCAGGGGTCAGACAGATTCTTGTTCGGTGGAAGAAAGAAAAGTGGAGAGGTTATCAACGTCTACAGTTGTTGACAAAAAGGAACGCAGTACCGAACGCGAGACTTCTGTTTCGGAGACATCGAAGTCAAATCAAAAAACAGAAGAAGCAACGAAGACGGAACGAAAAGTTGAAATTAAGAAAATTTTCAAAATGGATTCTGATGTCCTCGAAACGACTACGATAGACCAAGTAATGCCAACATTGACTGAAGGCATTGAACTATCGCACGAGTCTATCCGTTTGACAGAAAAGGAGATGATACGAACATCAAGCGAAGAGTCACAGCGGTCTCTGTCTCAGGACGAATCCACGAAGTCACCTGTGGACTCATCTTCATCTTCAGGACGTCGGGCCGAGACGGAGACTGTTCGAGTTGTTGAACGTCCAGATGGTACTGAGGCGATAGTAGTCGTCCTACGCCATCCCCAACAGTCTAAGCCAGATGCCGAATCGTCTAGTTCTGGAGAGAGAAGTGGTAGTGCGACATTACGCGCCGACAGACGTTCTGGTGCTGACTTCGAAGCTTGGTCAAGTTCAGGTGAAAGCCATTACCACTCCTTTGAGCAGACCTCAGAAAGCGGACGAACTTCAAGTCGCCCTTGTTCGTCAGATATTGAAGCTCTGATGGCAGGAGTTGGTACCGCTGGATCGTCTGAATATGAATCTGCCTTGACATCTCAAGAATTTTCAGCTCGTTCTGCATCTCATGATTACCACACAGCTGTCAGCTCTTTAAGCTCTCGAGACTCAATGAAATCTTTGGACTCCGAAAGTTCTGGTCACCTGGCTAGTATTGAAATCTCAAGTGAGGCCTCAGAAACTCTAGTTCCTTCTGCGTTAGAATTGGAAAAGGATATGGAAGGAGCCTCAGGAATGTTGGTCATGGATGACGAAGACATTGAACATCGGGAATTGGAATCTTCTCAGCCGCTAGGTATGGAAGCAGTTGTGGAAACCTATGACGAAGTTCCTCATATAAGCGATGGACGACAAAGCCCTTTCGAAATAATAAGTGAATCAGACGTACTTGATTACCATAGCGAGGATATAGGTGGGTCGGAGGACGAAGAAGTTGATATTGCTGAAAGCAAAGGAACTCCTCCAACTTTGTCAACTGATGAATCAGGAGAAGATGAAAGGCCACACTGCATGAAACGATCACATGAGATGATTTTCCAGCCAGAACCGATGCCTATCATAACAGATAGTCCTTTGTCTGAATCTGGTACTGAAGAAAAATTTGGTTCTAGTGTAGAGGAAGGTAGCATTCTCAGTGTGAGTCTGTCAAGTGCATCAGATGCCGCTGGTCTCAGGACAGTGATAGAGCTCTCGAGGGCGGATTCTGAACGTATGGATGTGTCGGTCACTTCAGAACAACTAACGGTGTCAGGTACCTCGGAACAGCTCAGTCTGGAGGAAATAGACCAAACGACACTCACAGAAACTCAATTTGTTGAATCTGGAACTTGCACTTTCCCCACATCGAGTTCAGGTCGCGACTTACACCTATCATCTGTTACAATCACCACTTCATCTGTGGATGAGTGTGGTGTTCAAAGCGTGTGCACTCAAGTGACATCTCAGTCTCATACACCTGTCCAGAAAGATGAAGACGATGATGGTAGTCAGGAACGAACAACGGAGAGACATAGTGATGACTTTCCTCAGAGTAATGGCCCCACCCAAGTTGATTACGTTCCAGAATATGATGATGATTACGACGAGTCTCGGAAACGTCACTTGGGACATCGCCGAAAGGAAAGCACTAGTAGTTTCATACCTTCTGTGTTGCCAATTATGACATCTGCTGCACCAGCACAAATAGCTAGGCCCTTACCAGATTTGAGTCCATTGAAATTTGATATTATTGAAGGTGTCGAAGACATGGCTGAAAGCGATAAATATAGTGAGACAGGGACCCTCACACTGAAGGAGGTTTGCAGTGATGAGAAGAAAGATGTTGATGAAGCTGAGAGACTGGAAGAAGAATCTTATCAGACTGAAGCAGACCAAGGATTTCATAGAGACCTTCGTGAGGGAAGAGTTTTACTGGAAGATGTTGCGGGAATTGAGGAAGATGCTGAGGGTGAACTTGACACAAGTAGACCACAGTCACAAGTCAGCAAGTCAGATTCTGAAGGGCATCGTCCAGTGTCTTCAGGCTTCTCTGATGATCGTCCAGACTCTGAACTGGCCGAATTGCTGAAACAGTGCTCAGATGGAGGAAAAGATCTCGAAGATCCTATTGAGAGGCCCCTTTCTCCCGAGCCAGTTGATGAATGTGAAATCAAAGATGACACACCTGAATTTTCCTCTGAGGCTCAAGCAAGTGTAACTGAGTTGGAAATGGAGTATTCTGGTGCATTTAGTCGTTCGGTAGAATATGCTTCTCATGTAAGTCCGATCCGTGAAGAGCGCATTGGAATGCAATATGATGAAGCCTGTAGTGTGATTGAACAACATTCTGATCGTGAGGATGATATGGCTGAAGCGGAGGCTGCATTTCAGATGACTGCTCATGTATTCTCCGTTGTACCTCCTTCCCTTCCAGCAACAATACCTGAGGATCTGGCTGCAGAGAAGCATGAGTTAGAGACCCGAGACAGGACTTTGAAGGAAAGCAGGAGACACCAGGATATAATAATGACATCTCCAGCTTCCATACCAGATATCACAGTAACCCAACATATGACTCCGTTAGTGGATCGCGGGTTTCACTACCCTGATTTTGAATTGGAAGATGAATTAATGGTAGCCAAATCTGCCCCCCAGACACCTGCATCTGCATCAAGTAGAGCCTCTTCAGAGACTGAGACTGATCAAGGTCGTGAATATGTTTTAGAGGACGAAGAACATGATGATTATATTCGTGAGGAACCTGAGCTTGAACACAGTCAAGAAGATAAACATATCGAGTGTCAGTCCATGGATGAAGTCTCAGTTACTGAAGACAAAACTGTGTATGAATCCGAAGTCAAGGAAGGTATTAAAGCAGAGCCTGCTTCACCCACATCTGAATCTCCAGAAACTGATTCTTTTGAAATGTTGGAAAAACCAGATCTGACAGATGAGTATGTTGTGATTGAGGAAGTTGGAAAAGAAGCTGAAGAACATGACACAGAGGGGAAGAGTGTCCAGATTCAGAAGAAGTCTCAGGTTGTGAAGAAAAAGCATGACCCGGGTGATGAACTGATTTCTTCACCTCCAGCACCTGCTACACGCATGACAGAACTGAAGTATTACCCTGAGCCTGGAGAAGACATGGGTCCATTTCCATTTGATTCAGACAGCCCTCCAAATGCAACTGTAACCAAGAAGTCTGTTGGTGTCCGTGCTCATGATTTGGGCTATGACGGAGAAGAAGGTGAATATGATAAGGATGTTGAGGCTGGAAGAAAATGGATTGAGATGCAGTTTCAAGGTGACACTGCAGCAGCCACTGCTGTTGCTGGGTACGGCTATGAAATGGACTTTGAACGTGGTCCACTAGAAGATATTAAAGAAGAGGAAGTTAATGATTTTGACCAAAGCAGTAGTAAGGTGGGCAGCATGGGCAGCTACAAAGGATCAATAGGCAGCTTTGGAAGTGTGAAGGAGTCACTCAGTAGTACTCCAGAATATGATGTCCTAGCAGGACGGAAGTTTTTTACTCGTTCCGGTGAGCACGATGATGTATCTATGAGCTCACTTCAGGAATTTGAACAGTTAGAGCATCAGATTGCCTTGGAGGCTTCACGTAAACGTTCGCATGGCTCTCAGGATTCATTGAATGGAAACAACAAGCGGTGTGGTCGCAGTGGTCAAGGTGATGATGTGTCATTGTCATCTCTGAAAGAGTTTGAGGGCTTAGAAACAGCCTGCATTGAAGCTGCCAAGATTGAAACCCGGGCTAAGGAGGAAGAAGCACTTTTGTCAGAAATTGAAGAAGGCCATGAGAGTCAAGTGTCTGAGTCTGAGAGCTGTGAGACCATGTCTGTAAGTGATGGACGAGGAGTTTTGGGAGGAGGTGGTGAAAGTGTTGATTCTGATGACTACGAGAAAAGAATGTTTGAGATTGATGAGATAATCCGGCAGGCACAGTCAAATGTTGAGCGGTTTGTTGACCCCAAAGATGATGTAACAGAATCCGTTGGTCGTGGCGATTCTTTGGAAGAAGTGGCACGTGTACCAGAGCTTGATCTTGACCAACCATTGTATTTGTTTACTGGCAAAGTGACTACTGGTTGGCGTGAGGCAGGAAGTGATGTCATGTGTACCAGCTCTGACTCACTGGAAATGAAGGACAAATCAAGTGCCCTACATGCCAGCACAGACTCACTAGACCTCAAGACAATTGCTGATGTGATGACTACTAGTGCTGATTCTGTTGAGCTTCAAATGCAATTGTCTGGTCGAGGTGACATCATGACTGATTCTATGGAACTACCCGGTGATTCTGCAATGATGGCTACATCGACAGATTCCCTTGACCTTGGTGGAGGTGCTGCCGCTGGAGCAACTGTAATGACTGACTCTATTGAGGAAGAAGAAGAGGAAATGTCCGTGTTGGGGCAGGCAGAAGGCCAAGGTTCGGGGTCTGGAGGACATGATCAGAGCAGTTCCAGTGGACGTGAAGGTGACTTTAGCTCATCAGGAAAGGATGACAATAGTGCAGAACATGGTCGTGTGCCACCACCTCGATCAGATATGATGCTTGGTAGCACAGATTCTTTAGAACCTTCCAGTTCCACAGCAACACATGCCACATATCAGTATGAAACAGATTCTGTTATGTCATCAAGCTTTACTAGTGGAGGCTCTAACACAATGGTCTCAAGCACAGACACTTTGGACCCTACAGGAACTGGAGCTGGAGGGCTGGATGCTATCGATCTTGCAGCAGCTGCACGTTCTGCAGGGGTTTGGTTTGATGATGTGAATGGCAGTGGAGGAAAACCTTTTGTTACAGAAGTCATTGAACCATCAGAAGAGGATGAGTTTTCTCATACAATACGGCGTACTGTTGAACTCCCACCAGAAATTAGGAAAGTGTCTTTTCATGGGCCTGATGCAGAGAGGGCTTTAAGAGAATATGTAGAACGTTTTGCCCCTGGTGATGATGTTTCTGAAACTCAAGAAGTTGACAGTGAGGGTAATGTTCATATCAAACGTGTTGTTCAGCGTCGAGTTGTGGTCCGTTCAGAAGACATGACAGATACAGAATTAACAGGACCTGAACTTGAGGAATACTTGAGACATGTGTCCAGTGGAGAATATGAGCAGGCCTCAGGAGAGGATGTCCCTGAGTCTGACTATACACACCTCATGACTTCCATCACCGGTGGTGCAGAATCATTCACTTCTCCTCCTGAGGTGGTAACTCACCATACCTATGTCACACGTCACATGATCCACCCTACCCCTGGGGCTGTAGTTACTACCACCACCCAGCAAGGACTAACCACCACCACCACCCCCAACCTAACAGGTAGACATCCCCACTAAATGCCCTGTTGTAATAACTGTAGAACAACCAAGATAATCTCTGTTAACCATTGGTTTCCAACATCAGGATGCAACCAGAATTAGGGAGATGTGGTTTTTCTGGAAAGTAGTGATGAACTATCAGAAATATGTTTTCTTCTTTCTTTCTTTCCAAATGCTTAAAAGTTCTTGTTGGTAGCAGATTTAGGATCATGGCAGAAAAAGGTTGGGATACCCATAATGCTGTGCACATCAATTGGTTACATTTCAGATTATCTTGATTAAGACATTGATTAATTGGAAAGTTCAGCATTCATTTCACATACATTATGTACTGACCCACTGTAAAGAACACGATGCTGAGCTTTGTATAGCAGTAGCTTGCTTGTATTGTATCTATGGAGTAAAACCATAACCTCACTGCTACATTGTATGTTGGTAGTCATCTTATTTATTCGAAGGAAGAAAGTGAAACTGTGTCACAGCTGTTATCTATGTGTCCACAGCATAAGGTCAGTGCCCCTGTCCATTGTCATTCCTACTGGTTCAATTCTGCATGTTATACAATCCCTGCAGGGATGTGAAGGAAGTGTGAGATTTGAGGTTCTCACAACAGTGAAGGTGACAGTGTTGTCTTCTGGGTTGTGATGCTCTGTGTACTTGAAGGTAGTTATATACTGTTTTCATCTTCAGGGCTGTAGATGGAGACAGTATGTTTCTTCATTATGTTGGTCGTCTGCCTGTGAGTTTGTAGTGTCAGAACCCAAAAGGAGAACATTGTCATGTTAAAGTGTGTTTTATAAAGCCTTATTTATTTTAAATAATGATGAAATATTTTGAGCCGAACCATATATCCTGTATATTTGAGTCATTTGTGTGCATGTTTGTAATATGTCTGAGGAACACTGTTTTAAAAACTCATGAAAAATACCAATTTCAGCTTTCACTTATTGTGTTAATTTTTAACAGCATGAACAATGCATGAGTTAATTTTTTTGTTTGTTTATTGAAGTTTTGCAATATGAAATTTAAAGTATAAATTATCATAATGATGCTAATATCAGTCTTAGTACCCAAAATGAAAGCAGAAGAATGCTTTTCATAACAATTTTATCAAATATTTTTATTGATGCAGTTGACATATATTCACAAATATTAAAAGTATTTAGTCCAAGGTAATTTTATCAATTCTTATACAGTAAGGAGCACATTGCAATTATCTAAGCTACTTAGTACCATCACTAGTAAGTTTAATGGCTGTCTAGTTTTTAACAGAGTCCCTTAAAGTTATACAAAATCTTCTTGTTCTTGTTTCTGTCGTCACCCAGGTGATTTGGTGCTTGGTGATTGGGAGCAGCATCAGTCAGTAAGCAGAGAAGAGTCAGGCATGCAAAGAGGTTACTATTGATACATTTCTTGTTGTCTTTGTTTGGAATGTTATGTGTGTAGACCTGCCTCACTCTTCAAACAAATATGTGAATCATTTCTAACTGCCCACTGATCCCCATAATACTGCAGCTACCAAGTGTGTTTATTTTGTTTTCTACCAATAAATTAATCAGGTCTGTACAATAGTATCCATGTTGTATTAACCTGTATATTGCTGACAGTAAGAATAATTACATAAATTATCATCATATATCAGATCAATCAATAGTATCCAGTATGTTTACCATTATGTATTCCTACATGCAGCTGTCCCCTGGTTCTATTTTCAAAATTGTATGCCAGTAATTGCAGAAAATATAGACATTTGATGTCTAAATAATCAAATAAGGAAATAAATTAATTTTAATTTAGAGTTTAATAAGAACTTTGTAACCACCCAGTGGCATGTTTTGTGTATGTAGAATCTTTGAAGGGCAAATTTGTATAATTTCTTTAGCTTAAAATCATCCACCAATTATGAGTGGGGCAATAATATTGTGGCCACATATTTTGTTTAAATACTCCCTGATTTCAGATGTCCTGGAAATACCTAATTTTCTAAAGTCACTGGATATAATTTTACCTCCCTGACTAACATACAATGACACTGTTCCATTTTGGCATTTTCATGAAACAGGGGTCACTGGCATGATTCTAATACACACTGTGTTTCTTTCATAAGTCTGTGTACTCAGTTGCAGATTCATTCATCAGTTATTGCTGCCACCTAATGTCGTTAGGAGAACCTATTTATAAATATATCATAATACGATGTATTAACTTAAAAAATATGACAGCATTCATACAGCAAGTATCCCAACCATTTATTTAAACATATGTCATCTATTTTTATCCAGTTTATTTTGAGTTTTATGATCATTAGAATTTTACCAAGGATGTAATTTTGGGTCCATTTATTTGAACATGCTATTACATAATGACTTGCTAAAATTTCAGGGTTTTTTAAATTGTCAGGTTCAGTCTGTCTGACATTCAGGCAGAAAGTGATTTGTTGAATGTTGGAATGAGTCCAGCCGACAATCTGAAACAGTTAAATTACCATTCCTTTTTCATACCACCAACACAAATGGAGACTTGGATATTAAATTGATACTAAATTTGTTAGTTTTTAAAATACTTCACATGAAATTATTATGTCAAATTGTCTTCTCTTCATGCTTGAAAGGCATATTCAGACAATTGGTATAAAAACTGAATGCAGAACTGAGTTCACATAAATATTTTTCTGTGTAACCATGTTTCGGTCACTTGATATTTTCCTTCATCGCCATAGTGGATCTGGGATCCACCTAACCTGTTAACCAAAAGGTACTGGAGCCTCTTTCTCCAGTGATACAGCAGCAAAAAATGAAGCTGGTCATTAATTTGCGTTTAATGCCAGGACCCAGAATGTGTGTTTGTTCACCACTATGTCCTGTATATGCTTTCATGGAAAGTGAAAAATTGTCAAGGCCCAGATCTCTGAGTGTTTGATGTCATATACTTTAACACACAAAATTCCTTTAGTATGTTCTTTTGAGACCAGTAATTGTGATACAGAAATTTCTCAGTCTCTGAAATTACTTCTTGTGGCATAATGTTGACACATTGTGCACCACTTTTATCTTAGTGGGTATGACATCTGAATGTCATGTCTTATTTACAACTCCATTAGAGTGTATATGACAGTTTTTGGCAATGCAAATGTATATAGGGCCTTTATTACATGTTTTAGTGATTGAAAGCAGTCTTGAGTTTGAATCACTGATAGTTGACATTTTAGCAAGGAAATATTAATGTTTAACTTGTGTGAAAGGGCTGTGTATATGAACTGTGATAATTGGTCTTTCTAAGAGAAGCCCAATATCCTTGTACCCTGCAGTGGCATAAAAACTGAATGTAGGGCCCTTTCTTTATTACATATCTACTACCAAGTTACTTAGTTTCTTTCAGTAAACCACATATTGCTTCTCCTTAATCATAAGGTTTATACTAACATTAATTCAGTTTTCTTAATAAATTTCAAGATGACTGTATTTTTAACACATTAACTGACAGATCTTAAAGTACAAACTTCATCATATGAACCAACCAGCCATTTTAACAAGTACTGAATAGATCCATTTTATTGAAGAAGAATTAAATTAATCTCCCAAACTGGTTGGAAATAAATTATTCTGTTGTATATAGTGAAAAGTCAAACATATTTTGATTCTCCTAACTTTTGGTGTGGCCGTCTTTATTTGTTTTCTGTCAATTAGACACATTCTTTTGGTTAAAAAACAAAATGTTGGGTGCTCAAATTACCTGCAGGCTGGATGCCAACTTCATACATAGTGGTAGACTTTTACTGGAAAAAAATTATACATGTTTTTTCTGTGAAATGTATGTTAATTTATTTTACAGACGGACTTCTGCTTCTTTACAGACCTTACATATTCAGGTTGTGTCTAGACACATGGCCAAGCTGTTTTCTTGACTTCATAAATTGCACTGTGATTTTCTGTATTCTGTTAGCGCCTGTTCATGTGAACAGAACCTTATCAGAAAACAGAAACACTAAACCATTAGCAACACTGGATCCTTGCTTCACATTCTTGTAGTTTTCAATATTTCATAACTATAGTTGTAATCGTTTAATTTTGAGATGTAATTTGTTTTGTCATACTACGTTGAAAAGCAAAGTGGAGCAACTATTTTTTGGTGTTTCTAATTGAGCTCTAGTGTTATTGAATTTAACACTGGTCACAGTATGCCTTATTGTATATTTTTTTCAGGAACTTATCTGTTTTATGATTTTTTTTCAGTTACTATTAAATGGCACAGTGAATCAGAATATTTTCAGCAACATTCACTCCACACCAAATCCTTTACAAAAACATTCTGTTATAAAGCTCTTTCTTGAAGTTTATACTACCATTTCACCACCGAACCTAAACCTATTTTTTATAGTAGTATATCACCTGTGAGACATCAATGTGTTCGTCTGTGGCATGACTTGACATGACATGACATGACATGACGTCTTCACAAGCAATGATAAATCTAGTATGTAATGATACAGCATGGGATAATACAAGTTATTGGCCATGATTTAGCAACAAATAGGACTTCCTGAATGAACCAAGATGTTTTATGCTTTTAAAGAATGCTTGTGTGAATGATATATAATATATATTCTTAGTAGTAAATGTGCTAATGTAATTTGAACTAATTTCTGCAAATCAGTAGTACATTCTCTTGAGAAAGAGTGAAGAGTTTATAGTTATTAGGATTTAGTTAGTAAGCCTGATGCAACAAAGAACAGGGATTTAATGCTTTGCAAATGTGAACGTATGTTGAAGGATAGAAACCCACATTACAATAAAGGGTTACCTCTTATGTTACAATAATGAAAGGAGAAAGATTGCTGTCATACTGTTTAATAATGTAGTAATTATACATTATTTATATGTTGTACAGGGGCAGTACATTATAGTAGATTTTGATTCAGGGGATGTTTTGCTAGTGTAATTTTGTACATAGATCCACAAGTCATTTGTATTGTTAAAGTCAAATCAAGGATAACCTTCACTGGTGGCCAAACCTAAATGGCAAATGGCTAATCTGACAATTTGTAGTGTTATATGTGCTGTGTCTCTTGGTTCATCATGCATAAATTCAGTTAACACCATTCTTTCTACCTTGTGGCCATTAAAATCTATCATAACAAGACATTTCAAACTTTCTTCATGAGTATCTTCTTGAATTACTGACTGGGAAGAAAAATGACAATTTGTCATTCCTAGTTTGTAAAGCCTGAGAATGAACGTGTTTATGGTTTCCATTCCATTTGCCTGCCAATACTCGACAGGGCTTACTGACTGCATGTCTGCATGGTGTTAATTGGTTTTGTAGTTAAACAAATGTGATTCCAGCTTTATCTTCAAGGGAGAGCCAAAGCCTGAGATTTAAAAGCTTGATTTTAAACAATGCACATGAAACTTGTGGGTAATTTTAACCCTTTCATCAACATTTTCAAACTTGGTCTGATATTTGAGATGGTTGTTTTGATCCATTTTCAGACTGCAAAACTTAACATTTAAATAAATGGGCCACCTGTGTTGGATTCATTGTAATATTTGAAAAGGCGTGATTTAGTTCTGTATAGCACTGAGTCTAATAATTTTAAAACTCTCAAAAAATAAACTGGGCATGGTGAAGTTACATATTCTAAAATGAATGGACATCAGTCACAATGCTAAGACACTTCTGGAATCTGTCTTTAAAAAGATACTGAACAGAATTAATGACATGTAATTTATATATCTAAGCCCCATGATGTTCCTCTGGTAGAGGTCTCAAAATTTGAGGCTTTTAAGTGGATATATTCACAGACTACTTTCACTTTGTGTTAGTAAGTCCGTACTTCTCAGCGTCATAATATAGAAACACATTGTGTCATCCATTTGTCATAACTGTTTCTCTTGGTTTTGTCTTGTCATATACCATGTATAATTTCAGACCTAAGTAAGACATGGGAAAGTCTTAACCACCATGTGGACCCAAAGATGCACAGAAATACACAATGTAATGTAATCTTGAGTGTTTTGCACAGAAATATAAAATAGGTACACAATGTAATGTAATCTTGAGTGTTGTAACACCATATTCATTGTTACAACTCAAAAGACATTTCAAACAGGTCACCATGCATACAGGCTATATTTATCCATGGCAAAGACTGTTCAACGTAATACATTTGGAGAATTCTTTTATATCCATTGTTGCATCTTTAAGTCTATTTGTTGCACATGAAAAGCTAGTCTTCTCTACATAATACATTTGGAGAAGGCTTTTATATCCATTATTGCATCTTTAAGTCTATTTATTGCACATGAAAAGCTAGTCTTCTCTACCTAACATTTATTTAAATTTATCAAGGTGTAACCCATGAAGAAATGAATGTGTTATTAGACACTTCATGAGAACTGAGATTTCAAGGCTTGCGAAACTATAAGTAATATGTGAAATGTAACCACAGGCATCAAATAATAGAACTTTTTATTCTTCTTCTTCTTATTCTTCTTCCCCAGTGGCATGGTTTTCCAGTGCATGTTGCTGGTTGTCATTTCTGACTTTGGAGTCCATAAACTTACTAGTACAGCTGTAGTAATTATCCCTCAACACACACTTGCATGAACATGACTTTATCGTATATGATTTATACTGCTTTTATAATTATTTTTCTGTTTGAGGAAGTTGCTCAGTCCAGTAATACTATTATATTAACAGTCACATTTTATAATTTCTTCTTTCCTTTTCAGGTGCCTCACAGTAGCAACATTTGAATAATTTATTTCTAAAAACCTGTAAATTGAGGAGAGCTAAAATGTTAATGTGATTTGTCTGCCAAAGAAAAACTCATCCAACAAAAAGGGAATAGCAATTACAGAGTTTGGGTTTGATGCAAAAATATTTTAACTCAGTTTTGTGAATTTGTGTTTGAGCTGTCCAAAGTTTAAAGCTGACAAAGCTTACTTAATCTTTTGCCTTTAACTTTTATTGGCCATGCAGCTTGGCTTAAGCACAGTCCAGCTGGCCGTGTGTCACAATAGCATATTACTAAAGCATTAGCCCTAGAGTTGAAGTCCAGCCAGTATCCCCTTAGTACAAGGGTTTAAGTACGTTGGTTCCATATGATGAAGATAAGAACCACCCCATATTAAGTCTGGAATAATCCTAAGTTAAAATTCCTTCCTCTGATGTTTAACCATTTCATAATATCTAGAATATGATATTGTCCAACATTTATCTAAGACATTTGGAAATCAAGTTCCGTCTGCATTCCTATCCTGCTAATATGCATGGATTGTTTTATGATTTGTTCAAGAGGATGTTGGGATATTTAACTGAAATAAGTCAGCCGCAGTCCCAAAACTTCTCCATCATGTAGTAGAATATTAAACTAGAAAATGAAATGGGTATTGTTAGCCTAATGGTAAAATAATGTGATAATAACCATACATCAAACCAAACTCCATACAAAGCCAATTTAGTTAAATTATGACAAAATAGTAAGTGCAAGATCTGGAAACATAGTGTACGGGATGTCACATCTCTCAGTCTGTCCATCAGTTTCATCTCTACAGGTTTTGATGAAGTGTATTGTTTTGTATGATCTTAATATTACATAAGCTCATGTGAAATTTATAAGACTTCTCAAAAATGGCTCATCATAAAACAAAATACTGAACCTAAGTTAATTTGAAGCATTTTTGATGTTTTATATATTTAAGCAAATACAAAGGAAAATACTTATGTCTCTATGCAATTAACATTTTTATTGCTATTAGCTGTGACAGCGGTAAATTTGTATCTGAAACATATGAATGTCTGGAGCAGTGAACAGTGCAGAATCACAAAACATTTGGATAATGTATGTGAGCCTTTCCACTCTTGTTGAGCCTACCAAGAAGAACTGTGGGTATATGATTCCATTGAGTGGTTATATACTCCTTTGTGTGTGTTTGCTGTCTGCAAAATGTGAGACAGTGATGACACCATAAAATGCAAGGTGCATGTGAGTCTCCAGCTGCTTGCTTGATTGCTTTGCTTGCACCTAACCTAACCCAGTGCTTGGTATTATGTTGGCTGACCTGCATTGTAGCTACTCGTGGTGTCCAGCCACAACCACCATGTCGCCACCCACCACTGCACGACATTAGTATTGACGAGGATGACACAGAAGTGGACTTTCATGAGCATGACTGGCGCTTCGTCTCAGAGCCTACGCCTGAATTACCTGGTCAGTCATTCTTTCATGGTACTAATAGGGCTAAAATGAGAAAGAATACAGTTGTGTTACCTCAAGTCCATTCTCATACTACTCTTAGTTACATATGGGAAAATAGGATGGTTTACCGCAAGAGCAGATACAGTTGCGACCAATAACATGCATGTTAGTGGGTGGAAGAGATGATCCATGGCACGCAGGTAGTGAGGACAGATAAGTTATGCAAGGAGAGAGCAAAAGCTGTTTTTTGTATGGGTGTGAAACTTGGCCTTTGATGTTAAAGGAAAAACATAGACGGGTACTTAGGAGAATATATGGACCCAAGAAGGTAGAAGTGACAGGAGGCTTGAGAAAATAGCATAATTAAGAGCTCCTTAATTTTTGCTTGTCAGTAGATATTAATAGGATAATCGGATCAAGAAATATGAAATGGATGTGGCATGTAGGAAACATGGGGAGCTAAAAAATTTAATAAATTTTGTTTGAGATATCTGAAGATAAGAGACCACTCAGAATACCTAGATGTAAATGTAAGGATAATATTAAAATATATTATGGGGATCTCATGTTTGAGGGAGTGAATTGGTTTCTTGTCTCTCAGGATAGGTACATGATAATGAACCTGCAAGTTCCATGAAAGGGACGTAATTCCTTGACTGTTTGAGCATGCTATCAAGAAGGACTCTGCTCCACTTTGCACACTTTCAGTCTTGATACTACTAAAAGAAAAGTTATCATGGCAGCAATTATCAAGATGACTATGTTCTGAGATGTTGCACCACATAGTCTGGTAGAAGTATACTGATGCTTCAGAGGTGCTTGCTGCCTCTGTAAACAGGGAAATGATGGAGGCAACAAGCACATCCAAAACATTGGTAAGATTCTGCCAGACTACATGGTGCAACATCAAATTCACCTTCAAGTTAAATATTACTTGGACAGCTAGCTGTATGTGAGTATGTTTTATGTTTCAGTAGCTCTCAGTGTTGCTCCTTACTATATTTGACTCCTCAGTTTTGTAACTGCAGACAGGTTTCGATTCCTAAATATTTCAGGGGAACATAACAGTTATGGGGAGTGCAAAGTATTCAAGTATGCAACTTGGGTTGAATGTAACGTAGGCCTGCTAGCTGCAGTATCATAATCGACAAAATATGCTCTGGTAACTTTTAAGTGACAATTAAACGTGCTTCTTTCTTTTATTTATTGATTGACTTCATTTCTTTCATTTAGGGGCATTCTACTGCTTTGTGTTTTCAAAATCTGACATGTTTGTTTGATTCAACAGCAGTTTAACATTAATAACTGTTTTCAATTCCTAGACAATATGACTTACCATAACATGAAATTTATTATTATGCATAAGCACCTTGCCATGAAGGTAAACCACTTTGCAATATCAGCATTGATTCTATATAGTGGCAAATGTTCTGGCCACCTTTACCTCGAGACTAAACATTAGAGACTTGTTCAAGATCTTGGACATTTAATCTTTTATAAACTTGAAACTGAACAAGAAAGTCCAAGAAACAGTAGACATTTGGCTTTGCAGATACCTTTATCCTTTCTGGGCAAGCATTCTTCTGGAGTTTTTCTCTAATTACGATTAGAGTGAAGGTTTGCACCAGTCAAAGTAATACCTCATGCATCCAAGATATTTTCATTAGTATACTTCTGTAAAATTAAATGTACTTACATTAAAAGTTATTCAAGCATGGAAGTTCCTGTAGATGGCATGAAATTTGCAACACTTTATCCCAATTTTAACCCCATTAGCAAAGAAAACATTTAGGGTTACAAATTGTCCTTTTCTCCCTCCTCAGTTTGTTAGATACTATTTGAACCTGGAAAGTGTGAAATAACCCAATGAACAAACCCTGCTTCTGTCATTGCCAGTGAGCTAGAAACCTGCAGGAAGACATATTTCACTTTGTCCCTTTTTCTAGCTGTCATTTATTAATAAATGCTTTGTTATTCTGATTTGTTCACAGCAGAAGAGGGTGAAGGGATTGCGCCTGGAGATGCAGCAGAGAATGTTTTTGAGACAACTCAGACACAGACCAGGTATATTTGAGTTGATTTTCCATCTATCAGTAGGCACATTCTTTGATACTCTTTTCATTTCCTCTATTGAAATTGTCTCAGATATTTGAAAAATTGTTATAATCCAATGTAAGATTGACTCTAGAAAATTTAAATCCAAATAAAATAAACTGAAATTAGACTGATGCATGCTGTATCTTCAAGTAAACGGACTCCAAACACGTTCTCTGTCAACTTGGGCCTAGCATTCAGGTATAGCATTCCATTTCAATGCTAGACCAAGTCTGACAGTTTCTGAAGTCATATAGACTAAATTTAAATTTGACTTGTTCATATACATTGAACTGAAAACCATCTTAATTCCAACATTTAGGTTAGGATGAGATTTTGATGATGGTATTTTTATTCTGGGTTTGGCAACATGTGGACTGGTCAACAGATGCCAATATTTTGGAGAATCAGCATCTACTGACCATTCCATACAGTTCAAAAACTCAGAAGAACAATGAATTATGTATGTGTTGACTATTGAATGTTATCCAGACATGATCATGGATATTGTGCTTGTTTCTTCCTCCGACACTCATCTTACTCTGAACATGGGCCAGTCCTATGTTTGTTATTCTTTTACCTTGTTGGTTCTGTGTTAGCTCTTGAGTTATTTGCTTCCGCAAGTTTATTTTCCCATCAGTATAAAAAAAATCCATTACCTCTCGAAATAAAAATGTGTTAATAAAGTTAATTGTTTACCCCAAATCAGATATGTTAACAGTTTACATTTTATGTTTCAGTTATCACAAAGTCACCTAGTTTAATTTTTAATCAGGTGCATAACTTTATGCCATGGAAAAATAATATTGAGTTAATGTGCTCTAGATACAAATAAGTTTTCAGGAACATATTATATCTGTGACTTAGGGAGTAACTGTATTTTATTAGAAACTTGAAAGGAACCGAGTATTTTTCTGGTATCTGATAATATCAAACATAGAAAGAAGGGAGCTCACTTCACAATAAAGCTCTTTCATTTATTATTTGTGTGCCTTATATCCCGCATTTTTACTATGCTAATTATGGTCAAAATACAGTGGTTATGTAAATCCTAGAAATTTAACTTGATTTGCAATGGGTCTAAGGCCACTGGCTATAAATACATGGAAGAAAGAATCCATAGCTGTTTCAAGGTGCTAGTTCAGCATATTTGGATGTGATGGAGAAAATCTTTCCTTGGGAGATTTGTACTTGGTACTTTCTGAATGCAAAATAGAGCCACTGTTGTTGATGCAACCTGCTCAGTCAGGAAACTAAATATGTAACCCTTTAATGCCAAAGTTTATCTAAGAAATACACTTAATAATTCAGTTGATATTTCGAAGAAAACACAACATTTCATCATTACAAAGATCAACTTATTATTGCTGTTTAATGCTTTGAAGCCAAAGCTCATCTAAATAATAATAATTAAGAATAAAGTTGATACCACAAACAAAACAGCCCTCTACCATTGCAGATATCATCTGGTTAATGCTGTTTGAGGAAACAATCACTGTTTACACTGAAAATCATACAAATTCCATAAATACAGAATTGAGTTATTGATTTTTGGTGCAGACGGGGTATATACTTACCATTCGGCTTTAAAGGTTAAAGGAAATAATCCCTGTTTACAGTGAAAATCATACAAAACTCTTATGTACAAAATGCATAATTATTTATTGTTAAAGCAAGTGGTGCATATAATTACCACTGCACTTGAAATGGTTAATTAAGCCAGTCATATCATGTTATTTGTTTATTTTTTATAGTTTATTTAATGACACTTTTCAGTAGCTCAGACTATATGGCGTCTAATGAGAAGATGATAGTGTATAATGAATTGGAAAGGATTTGAAAGGAAGCATTTGTGGTCTAATTTAAGGTACTATACTGGCATTTGCCTGGAGGGCCTGAGGAATATCATGAAAACCCCAGTCAGGATAGTTTGTCTCAGGGCCGAGATTTGAATCTGGGACCTGCAGAATACAGAGCAGGAGTGCTAACCACTCGACCATGACGTTTGTTCATATCATGTTAGTTTTATTTAATAACCAAGTAATTGTGAAGAATGCTATGAGAATCTTGGCCATTTGTTTATAGTTTGTTTTAAATGTTACAGATGTATAAATGCTAATGCTTTATTCTCATGCTTTAAAATTTGTTGCAGAGTTGTTGATGGCAAAACAGTGACTACAACTACAACCACTAAGACAACAAAGGAACAGGGAAGCATGCAGGAACATCATGATAAAGATTCCTTTGATAAGGATGATTTAGGAAAGCTGAAATAAGTCATCCCACTCTCAAGGACATTTGAGATGGGTTTCTACCACCAGCATCAGCCCTTACTAGAACACTTCTCACATTTCAAACCAATGTATATAAAGTTTGACATTGTTTAAAGTTGAGAAAAGAAATTCCACAAACAGTACCAAGAAATAACACTGGTCCTTGAAATAGTACTGTCAGGAGTAGATGCTTCATTTTTGCTTCTAAAACTGCCAGTGGAATAATAGATATATAGTTTGGGGATTAGTGTTATCCCTTCTTATTCAGATTTGACATATTATCTTTAATCTCCATACAAATATAATACTGCCTGGCACCCATATTTGGATCATTTTTACATTACTTTTTTTAGTAAGTATGTGAGTAATTAAATATCATCACTTACAAAGGAAAATAGGGGATATGCCATACCTGAGTCAGCAGACATGTGCTCTTAGTATTGAATCCAGAGTTGTTCTATTCTTATCGAATTACTCATGTGATGAGTGTATTATCAGAACAGAGGCTGTGTAACATATTTTGTTTGTCTTTTGTGTTTTTATTATGTTCTCTTCCTATATTTATTATATAATTACTTGAAAACTGTTCTTCTGTCCGATTGGTGTGCAGATTAAAGCATTAAGTGAGAAAACATACAAGTACCATCTCTGATTCATATGAACAATTTGTGAAAATCATGGAGAGGTCTAGACCAGTTGCAGCTGTGAATCTGTTGTCGCAGAGATGCAATTATTTATGATTTATTTTTAGACAAATGCATGCACATCTTAATATTAATTTTGAATCCCTTTAATTTTACATCAAATATATCTTAATTTCAGTAATAGAAATTTAAATGATTGTGTATTTATTTTAAAACTTTGGAGGACATATTTAGCACGCACTTTTCTTGAAATTTACACATTGTGTAAACTGCAAAGCTTTATGCATTAAAAGGAACATTTGTCATTTCTAGCTTGATGAAATATAATCTGCTAGTCTCCATGGTGATCATTTACTAACAGAAGTCATGAAACGTTTTATCACATGGTATTGGCAGTAATGTTCACTTTGTTAAGGAAATGGCCTATTTTACGCTGGAGAAGGGATAATATGATTTTTCTATACTGTCTTGATAATGTAATAGTTCAGTAAATGCGTCTGTTTTCCCCTCTGGGAAGTTTATATATGCCCATTGTGATTTCTTCACTGATACGCAGAAATTCCTAACATGACGTCTATTTATGAAAGACATGTTGCCAATGACATTACAAAGAAATTTCCCTGATTTGTAAATAATCATCCCTAGATGTTGACAGTTACTGCGAAGAAATTCTGAATTTCTTCATATGAAATATCTCCAATTTAAAACATAATCACATTGACAAATATTGCAATGAACACTGTGAAGAAACATCCTTTACTTGACATTGTAACTATCACTCCATATTTATAATTATTGTAATGATTATCATGAGTACATGTTGTCTTATATAAATATACTCATTACTCTATAGTGATGTTAACTGTTGTATTATATCTATTATGTACACAATATTTTCACACATAAAATAACATGAAGAGACTCCCCTGATATGATGAAACACATTAATTGCTCTTACAGCAATGTTAAGTGTGTATACATCCATATACACAATATTTTCACACTAAAATAACATGAAGTGACTTCCCTGATATGATGAAATATACTTAAGCTACTGCACAGGAATCATATACAAATATGAATTCAAATTTGAGAAGTTGTGATGGCAGGATCACATCTCTCAAATCTGAAGAGCGATATGTATACCTACTTCGTACTTTAATAGAGTTATCTATTAAACTACACCTGTATTTTTAAGAATGGTGTTCTGCCACTTGGTGGTAATCATGTTATAAATGAATTATATGAGTAGCCCACCTCTAGTACCATAAGCCTCTGGTTTATGACAGATTCAGGAGTGATAAGCTCAAATCATAAATTAGAGATTGGGATGCAAAGTTGCATGAGTGATTATAAAATTCAGGTGTGCGATAAAAATGCTCCTAGTCAAACACATTATTATACTTGATGAATAGATTTGAGGGTAAGAGTAATAGTTACCTTCAATAAGTCATACTTGAAAATTATAGAAAATTAAAAAATGTACCATATATTATGTAATGTATAAGGTGAATCATGCAGAATGGCATAATGAGAATATGACTGTAGGCTTCAGGTACTTATTTATACCAGTGCAATGAAAATATCCCATGCCCTTTTCACAGTGTTGCTACTAACAAGTGCATTGAGACATGGTCTGTGGTCATCAAAATAAAATACCGCTCTGCAATCCTTTACTCCTTTCATAAGAAAAACTGAAGAAGAAATTAATATTTTGTGGCCAGTGCTTCTAACTATTGTGTTTTGCTTTTATGCTTGTACAGTGACTTGTCATTTAAATTGTGAGCATTATGATCTTGTATGTCCTAGTGTCATCACTTTTGTTTGTTACTCAAGATCTGACAGTCCCCATATTGCTTTACATACTCTTTAAGATTTGAATGTGTAGTTTAAAACCATTTCCACAAAACAGCAAAATGCTTCAAGCTAGTTGCTGCTTTAGAATGGAGGATTTTGCCAACTGAAATTTGCTGCAAACATTCTAGATGTCTGCACTTCTTCTAGTAGAGCTCTTGTCTTTGGCTTAGCAGCACAAAACCATAAACATGCAAACGTTTGGATTTAATGCTTGACTAACAACACATTTGAATTCCTCAGTTTTGAATTTTTTCTTTGGAAATGTGATAACATTAATTTACTTTATATTTGTATAAGGATCATAGTAACTCTTTACAAATAATTGTTGGATTTATTCAGGAACTATTTGAGTGTTGTTAGAACTTATCAAGCTATGTAACATCTGTCATTATTTCCTTCCAGATAATAATTATAATGTATCTTAGTTGTACAAAAACCTTACAGCATAATATACTTAATAATAAGCAACATTTAGCTGATGAAATAGCTTATTTAAGATGGAGGAAGATGAAACAAAAGTGTTGTTATTTTTGAAAAAGATTTTTTCTTAGCTATTGAAATATACTGATGATGGACTGTGCTTCATTTTTGAGTCAACTTTTATCATCATCATTATTATTACTATTATCAATAACAATATACTTGTCTTGAATGAATGTATCTAAACTTAAGATTGTTGCCAGTGTTTTTATTGGCTCAACAAGATGAATGTGTTAACAGATGAAATAAAGCTTACATAAGTGCCAGAACTTTTTCTCGAGTCTTTTTCACTTCAGTTTACTATCGTTAACAATTTGTTCTCCTATTCCTCCTGCTTGTATGAATTATAGGGTGTTACACTGTTCTTCACAATTTACTTACATATTTTCTTTGAATTTTTGTATAGGCCTAATTTATTCTTTTAGAATATTTGAGATATTCTGACAAACCTATTAGGTTCTGTGCAATTCATGTGCCTTACACTGCATCACATTCTTCTTAATGATCCATTCCCTCATCAATTTAACATAATGCGTGTCTGAAGTTCCCCATAGGCGATCATTTAAAATGTGTGGTTAAGCTGTTCTAATTAAATGCACAAACGGACTGAACTAAGCAATGAACCTCTGTTGCTCATGTATTTAATGAATAAACTATGCATTTTTCAGTCACTGCTTCTGAGTGATGTGCTGGTCATTGCTGCTAACTGAAGATGGGAAAAACAAAGAACTTATTTATTTGACATTCGATTTAGCTCTGCTTAAATCAAGAAACAGAAAGAGGAAATGTTTATTGAATGAGGCATCATGCTTCGGACCGGCGATACGGAATGCGCGCTGGTTCGAGTCTCGGAGGAGAAGAAATTTTCTCGTGAGCTTTCGACCAGTATATGGGACCTGTGCGAACCCAGCATTGTGAGGAAATTGGGGAGCTACAATGGGTAGCGTAATCCGGTCAGGGAAACAAGCAATGGCTTGGGGTTCGTCATGCTGACCACACGTCACCCTATATCTGGTTGGATGATCGTTCACCTGTGCTTAGGCATGTGAACGTGAGACCAGCAGTCAAGCTAGTCCGCTTTGACTCTCTGCAGCTGTTACGCCACGGATTTATTTATTTATGGCTAATAAACATCATCTGCTGAGGCTTCAGATCATTCTGAGTCACATTTTAACTCTGAGAAATAATGAGAGGATAGGCTACATTTGATTTTCATAATCATAGTATCCCTTGTAGTATTTGGTCATTTGAGCCTTTCATTATATGATCACTTTTCTTCTGCCACATGATTGGTATCCCATAATATAGGCAAGCTTTGATATTATTCAGTTAACCTCAACAAAGCTTTTCTCTTATTTGTGTTACTGCTAGCTTTCATATTTTGAGATCACAACCTAGAGCCTAAAAACCTGTCCCACTATACCCCATGTAGGCGCTTGTGGGGGAATGCAGGTATGGCTCCTACTCATTCTTAACCTCGACACTAGATGGAACTGAGTGCTTAGCATTACACCCTGGCTGCGCTTTACCCCCAGGATACTGCTCCATGGTGTTAGTTATACTTCTCACAAGACATCTCTGAGCTTTGCTGACCATTATAAATAAACACTGGTGGCCAGCCAGTCTAGAAGCAGGGAGGGAATGGTCGTGACAGTGCACAAGACGTCTTGCTCCCGACTTGCTTGTTCTATGTTCCCTTACATCTTAGTGTGACGTAGCCCACGCTCGCAAATATTTTGCATCCAGTACAACACAGGTTGTGGAGAGGAAAGGAAGGAATTTGCGAGTCACAGAGTACCGACTGGACTTCGTTACCACTAATGTGCCATCGACGTATTCTCTATTCTTTATTCATAGATGGAGAGGCAGTATGTTGCTTAGCAGAGATAGAATAGCATTCTGCTCGGCGCACACATTATCTGCCACAGATGGTACGCTGCAGCCGTAGGTCGTCAATGCAGGTAGTATCCAAGATCATGTTTTCGCACATTCGAACTCTCAATGAATATCCAGCTGAAGTATATTTACTTATGGTAGTTAATCATGAAAATAACTGAGCAGGAATTTGAAATTGATTATTAATTTGAAAGTTGGTAAAGTCGGAATTTAATCAGTATGTTTAAAAATATTTCCAGAAAGTCCTATTAAAGGTATGTATGCATAATTACCGTGTTAAGCAATATTAATAAGTGTAGTACTAACATAACATTTCTGCAGCGAAAATTTAGTAGGAATACTTTCGCCAATTCCAAGAACCGATATTAAAGATTGTGATTTTATTGTTCGTTTCTAACCACAATCTGTAATTTGTCAGTGTGTTATTTTACAGTGCTACAACCCATTTAAACCCAGACATCTTTATGTTTCGAAATTCCAGGGGACCATCGCTGAGGATTTCGACGTATTCGATCAACTATTGATATATATTCTGCATTTGTCAGATACTGGAGAAAAAGTGTTAGTGTTAAGGGACTATATCTTTTACAGACTTCAACAAAGCCTATGTTTCAGTTAGGAGGGAAGTATTACACAACATTCTGATCGAATTCGGTATACCACTGAAAGTACATAGTCTAATTATGATGTTCCTAAATGAAAGCTATAGTAAATTTCAAACAGATAAACATACTGCTCCATGGTGTTAGTTATACTTCTCACAAGACATCTCTGAGCTTTGCTGACCATTATAAATAAACACTGGTGGCCAGCCAGTCTAGAAGCAGGGAGGGAATGGTCGTGACAGTGCACAAGACGTCTTGCTCCCGACTTGCTTGTTCTATGTTCCCTTACATCTTAGTGTGACGTAGCCCACGCTCGCAAATATTTTGCATCCAGTACAACACAGGTTGTGGAGAGGAAAGGAAGGAATTTGCGAGTCACAGAGTACCGACTGGACTTCGTTACCACTAATGTGCCATCGACGTATTCTCTATTCTTTATTCATAGATGGAGAGGCAGTATGTTGCTTAGCAGAGATAGAATAGCATTCTGCTCGGCGCACACATTATCTGCCACAGATGGTACGCTGCAGCCGTAGGTCGTCAATGCAGGTAGTATCCAAGATCATGTTTTCGCACATTCGAACTCTCAATGAATATCCAGCTGAAGTATATTTACTTATGGTAGTTAATCATGAAAATAACTGAGCAGGAATTTGAAATTGATTATTAATTTGAAAGTTGGTAAAGTCGGAATTTAATCAGTATGTTTAAAAATATTTCCAGAAAGTCCTATTAAAGGTATGTATGCATAATTACCGTGTTAAGCAATATTAATAAGTGTAGTACTAACATAACATTTCTGCAGCGAAAATTTAGTAGGAATACTTTCGCCAATTCCAAGAACCGATATTAAAGATTGTGATTTTATTGTTCGTTTCTAACCACAATCTGTAATTTGTCAGTGTGTTATTTTACAGTGCTACAACCCATTTAAACCCAGACATCTTTATGTTTCGAAATTCCAGGGGACCATCGCTGAGGATTTCGACGTATTCGATCAACTATTGATATATATTCTGCATTTGTCAGATACTGGAGAAAAAGTGTTAGTGTTAAGGGACTATATCTTTTACAGACTTCAACAAAGCCTATGTTTCAGTTAGGAGGGAAGTATTACACAACATTCTGATCGAATTCGGTATACCACTGAAAGTACATAGTCTAATTATGATGTTCCTAAATGAAAGCTATAGTAAATTTCAAACAGATAAACATTTACCTGAGGCATATGTTATCCAGATTGGTCTGAATGAAGGAAACACTTTTTCACCATTACTTTTTTAGTTTTCTCTTAGAGTATCCCATCAGGAAGGCCCAAGAAAATGGAGAGACTAGAATTGATTGGGGCACATCAGCTTTTGGGCTATGCTGATAAGGGAAATTTATTGGGTGAAAACAAGTATAAAGTAAAACATTGAGTACAAGCTTGTGAGGAAGTTTGTATAGAAGTAAACACTGAGAGAAATAAGTACATGGTAATGTCTCATCACTGGATTACAGGGCTGTTATATGTGGGTAGCTAATATAGCTAGTAACCTCTTTGAAAATGTGTCAAAGTTTAAGTGTTTGGGAATTAGAATTTGAAGTTTTCACAGTGGTGAGTACAAAAATGGCCATATAGTCTGGTTAAAGTAAACTTCTACCAGACTATATGGCACTACAGCCCAGAAGACAGCCATGCTCAAATCGTGTAGTATCTTACACTTGACACTTTTCAAGTGTGCTCTGTGTGTGTGTGTGTGTGTAGGGTTGAACATATTTGCTTCTTAAAACACTTGTGTCAGAACTCGTTTTTTAGGTGGTAATGTATTTTTTGATTACCTGGAAGTGTTCAAACTTTTCTCACTCACTATTTCCTGCTGTGGTCTTCAGTAATGCAATACTGATAGGTGACAGAATTTTTAAACAGCCTAAACGTGAAGTTTCCATGGTGTCATGATTTGTCCTCATAAGGGTTTTGGAGACTTGCCTTTCTTGCTAGCCTGTTATTTCCCGAATCCATTTGCTACATGATTTTGCAAGGAATTATCACTCGGCATCCATACCAAAGTAGCAGAGGTTAATAAAAATTTTCCTGTTTTTATACTGAAGGGCAGCACCATCAGATAGGAGGTAGATTTTAGTCAGATCTTTCAGTTTACCAGAAAGAAATCTGCGTAGTTTGCTTTGAAACATGGGTTGAGGTTCTGAAGAGGTAACTTGGGGTCTAAAAGTGAAGAAGTAACACAAGGCTGGATGAAATTGCATTGTGAGGAGCTCATAGTTTATACTGTTGATAAAATATTAGGTTGATCTGGATTTATCTGGCCCATGATATGGGGCTAGTGACAAGCTTTTGTGAAGACTGGAATGAACCATAAAGAGGGGGGGGGGGATATCTTGACTTTCTGAGCAACTTAATGGGTGAACAGTTTACCTCAAGATACACTTCAATGCCAGGATCACACTTCTTTGTACTTTATCCAGTCACTATTAATCAACTACAAACATTCTGCTTGAAGCATATAATAAAAACTGAACTCAACCTAGGTTATATATGTAACCTGCAACATATTCCAAATTATGATTATAAAACACTGTAACAAATTGGACTGCTTTGTAACAATAATTCCATTTGACTCATTTTAAACTTGTGTTACTTTTAAATATAATTTTAACTATGCCACTTTGTAACATTCACTATAATTCTAACCATAGTTTATTTTTAACCCCTAGGTGGCATACTATACACAAATTTGCCTGAAGATAGTATAACCATACCGAAACATTGTTGCCGAAATAAAGAACATAAATTTTAAGAATATTAAGTCTTAATTATTACATATACTCATCTAATATGCATGCTAAACAATGGACTTTTGTTAATAAATGGTGTTCACTTTGACCAAACATCTTGTTACCAAAAGATGCATAGGTAACTGGCCAGTTTATTGTAAGGTCTCTGGCCATTCCTTTCCAAATGCCTACTCCACTGCAATATTGATCATGCTTCGCAGAGCCCCACACCTGTACAATGAAAGTACATTCCATGTTTAATCGTAGGCGTTTGAACTTCCTAGGTCGTCTATAATTAATCCGTCTGGCTTTCATCTCTTGGGGATTCTCAACAATTGGTTTTTACAGGATGGTGTTGTCAACTCCATACCCAACCCTCCTCCTTTTCGTGGGTTTGGGACCGGCTAGGAGTGAATATCTCAGACCTAGGCAGAGTTATTGTAAGGATATACTGCCTAAAAATAACCATTGTCATCCCCCATTCAGCTTGATATGTTAATAGAATTTATGTCGTTGTGTTAGCTTCTGTGAAATTGTTACTCTACAGTCAGTTTTATTTTGAGAAATATTGTTCATGTTTTGTTAAACTCGTAGGTACACCATTCAAGTTCCGAGGTGGCTGTTTGTAGTAAAGACCATGGATTTGAACTGTGATGATGTGTATGATGATAGACTTGAAGAATATAAAGGTTCCATACCTGGAGAAACTGAGAAGAAGTCTTCATCACATTCATTTCAAATGATGCCCGAATTTAATGAGAGGTAAATCTGTTATCCTTAACTGATTTACTGTTGCTGAAGAAAAATAGAATGCTTAGATCCCTTTATGCATGTTGTTTTTTTAACATTTAAAACTCTGTTTATGTGTAAGATATTAAGTTGTTACATTTTTGTGGGTGTGTAATTTTTTTAAACAAAATATTGATAGTACAGCATTCTGAATATTTTCCAGAACAACTCTGTAACATACATCAGAATTGTATCATGCATAACAATGAAACTGTTAAGATTTAGTGTGGAAGTTTGTGAAATACACTTCACAGCCATTTTGCCACCTGTTGTGGTGGGCTATGTGTACTGTATAATTAATGTTTAATTGCTGCATTTTGCAAGGGTTTGTACCTCCATTTTTTCTGCATTTACCGATTCGGACAGTCATTGCATGTACGCTTTTATGCTTTGTATGAGAAAGCATAAATTATTTCCAAAGCAAATCCATATATTATTGTTCGTAGATTCAGAGCAGCGACAGTGAAGGAATTGATCCATGGTGTGATGAATGATGAGTTGGGAGGGAAAAAATACACAGTGGAAGACGCTGAGATGTGGACTAAGAATATTGCAACCTCTGTGCGTAACAAGGTGAAAGGTAAGTGGATAGAAATGTAGTGAAATCTCCAGATGCTAAACAGTTTTGACTCTTTGTTAGAAATAGCTAATTAACAACTACAACAGCTGGTAATAGAACCTTGAACGTGAAGAATGCCAATAGAGAAACCTGCCAGAGACTTTATTGTGAGTCACTTGGTTCTGTCAGCATTACAAACTGATATTGTAAGATCCACTGTAACAGTTTACTTTTATCTCTGAGTCTTCTAAGGGATATTATGGTGAGTTCAGTGAACAGTAAAACAGCTAGTTTCTCATAGATGATGATTACATTTTAGAATTATAAAAACGTATTGGTAGAACTGTCTTGCGCCATTATAACACTTAACAAAGTAAGAATGGTTGAGAAAAATTTATACCATCTTCTGCATCTGTACTTTCCTTTCAAATAGCAAATTGTTTTTATCAAAACTCTTCATTGAAAATTATTTCAATTTCTTTGGATTAATTACAAAGTCAAAAAACAAAATTTGTAAATTGGTTGTGTTTTTATATTAAAAAAACTTTTAAACAAAACCTTACTATCATCAATAAACTCATTAAACACTTCTGCGAAGTACCAATGCTCCCACAGATAATATTAACAGGTTGATGACTTTAATTTGAAAATTAAATGTAATGTAATTTGTATTTAAAATGATTATCATATTGTTTAGCCTAAAATACATCATTCAGATGAGTGGTGTTGAATGGTGTCATTTTCATCAGGTTGTATTAGTCCATAGTTCATCATATTGTAATTGAACATCAGTCATTTGGGTCTTTCCAAGCCAAATCAACACAGTTCATAACCTTGCCTTCACTGATTTGCATGATAATTACAGATATATTAAATATCGTGGATGTAAGTATCCATATAAATTATTGAGCAGTCTAAGTGAAGTAGTTTTGAAATGTGGCCACAAGATGATGCTATACACTGCCACAGTTCAACAACCCCAGTAGCCACAGGCATACTACCAAAGTTCAACAACCCCAGTAGCCACAGGCATTGACACTTCAGTCTGTTTTACAGTGAAATTAATTAAACTCTGACACGTGCCTGTTATTGTTCAGGTGACTATAAATGATTTTTGATTATTTGACAAGAGGGAGGGAATGTGTGTGGGAAAAATTCATAAATTTGGACCATAATGACAATGATATTGACACAGTACTGCAATGTATATGAAAATTAGGTCCAGAATTGTGTCTATCAGCTTCAGTCAGTTGAAGCTTCTTGTAATAACAGGATACCTCAGCCAGTGTCAGTTATTTAAGAACTTCGAGGGAAAGTGTCGGTGTTGCATGGTGTTACAGAGCTCGGGTTTAAGAGATACAAGTACGTGGTACAAGTTGTGCTTGGGGAACAGCATGGAGCTGGCATCAAAATTGGCTCCCGCTGCCTCTGGGATGCTGATACCGATCACTATGCCAGTGATGTTTTTATTAATGTGAGTGTAGCCACCTCAGTATTAGTAGCAACTGAAGAATGCATGGAGAGAAGGTACAACGCCACTTATTGTTTGGTTTTGTGAAAAGGAATTAAAGCTTTTTTGACTTCCTCAATAACACTGATATTTTATGCCAAGAGTCTGATAGAGAAATTTAATAAATTCAGTAAAACCTTAATAATTCAAAGTTCTTGAGGCTTTAGAGAGTTTTTGTACATCTTGGAAACTAAACGGTGTCTATAGTTTTGTTGTTTGCGTCTGTAGATCTGGTAATAATACAGGGCAAGTCAAAATGA
>NW_019059833.1:62629-75198 GCF_000696155.1 Zootermopsis nevadensis
ATTGCTGCAATGGCTGCTGTGATACGCGCTCGCAGATCTAGCAAGGTCTGTGGTAAGGGTGGCACGAAGACTCTATCTTTGACGAACCCCCACAGAAAAAAATTACAGGGCGTCAGGTCCGGTGAACGTAGAAATCCAGGACACAAAAGGCTCACCTGTCTTCGATGGCAGCCATTTTCTCTCATATCGCCCCTGGCGGTGAACTGTGTTACTACGTGGCCGCGAAGTATACCAACATAAACTTGGAGAGTTTCTCTTTCCATCGGTACCAATTTTGTGCATCTGAATTTCATTAAACGTAAGTAGCATGTCTTTCAAATCGGGAACATCATTTAGACTTGCCCTGTACAGTACAGTTTCAGCTTGCATGGAGACAGTGACAGCGTATCCTGTTTTTATAATGTTTTTCATAACCTTCCAAGCTTACATGTGTCTTCAGCAAAGTGGAAAATCAAATCACCTTCAAAGCAATAAGAAATGACACCGGATGGTTACTAATCAGTAAGTGGCAGGTCCTACTGTAGGAAGGTTCCTGCCTTTAGAGCCTTTAGATGGGTTTTATGCCTGCATAATGGTTAATCTACCATCATACAGGAATCAGCCACATGAGCTGAAATGGGGTACGTAAAAGATGACATTTAGTAAGTGGCATGTGTTGAGACATTTCACTACCCCTTGTTAGCGACCTAATTATGTATATCCATAATCTTAGATTTTATGCAACATTTTTGGAGAAAGTGAAGGAACATGTTGAAAATATAAGTTTCAGTAGAATCCAAAGAAACTGCAAAATATTAGGATGTAGGAAGATACTTTGGAATACACATACAAAGATAAGATAAATACTGAGAAGAATTATGGATTTGATGGCATTTAAATCACGGTTCCATCTTAACCTTATTTTTCTGTATTTCAGGAATCCATATTTTGCATGACAGTTGTGTTTGCCATCTACTTCTACTGAAGGAGTCGTCTTAGTACGGTTCATCCATGATAGTCAGCATTCAGGTTACATTGTTTGGATATTATTTTGGAACTTAGAGAATTTTCAGCTGTGCATTACTTCCGTTATTCAGGTTCTTTTGGCATAGAAATGTTTATTGAGCTTTTTGAATGCACTTTTATGGTTAACGTACTAATGCCCCATGGCATATTTATACTTCAGAACATTTCTTAATTTTTATACAGATATTTATTTGTGTTTGTAGACCTGAATGTATTGTTTGTGTTATTTATTGTATCAACTTGCAAGTGTACATGGTGTCACCTAGAAGAATATCATCTAGACTGCAATGAGAATGTCAGATCTCAGATATCTAGTATTAACTTGGAACAGGATGCTTCAGAAGCTGATAGTCCCTTAGCTGGCCAAGAAATTCTCCACCTTTTGTGGAACCTGAAGGTTCATTACTGTGTTCACAAAACCCTGCCATTGGATATTATTCCGAACCACTTGTAATCTGTTATGAACAAGGCTATAAACTGTATTTGAATACATGTTCATATTTAGTTACTTTACATTTGGTAAACTTCTTGTATAGAGTATATGCACAATTTTGTGGTATTTCAAAGTACAAGTTGGAACGCAGTAATGAGCTGTGGAAGATATATGAGGACTTGTTTAATAGGATTTGAAGATTTCACGGCAGTGAGTCTGATTATTACCCTGATAATGGAGCCAGCCATCATCAGGACTTGTTTAATTTTGCAGAAACAACAAATTATAATTAGTAAAAGTACATCTTGCTTTATTGTGCAACATTTAGAATACTGTATAGGATTTGAGGTTCTCACGGTGGTGAGTCTGAAGATGGCTGTCTTCTTGGTTTATGCACCATGTAGTCTGGTAGAAGTTTACTGACATTTTAGAGGTCCTTGCTGCCTTCGTTGACAGGGTGATCGCCATCACCGTGCACGGACACTTTTAGCCATACCTCTGCTAAGCTTTATAATATTGTAATTGTTTGTTGGCGGGTAAAACACCGTTTCTCAAAGTCCAATTCACAGACCAGTCTATGGCAATTGGACAAATTAATGTTTGCAAAAGAGTCTTGATATTTCAAAATATAATAGTATAATGAATATTTTTTACAACTTGCATATATTGAATAGCTGAAGATTTCAAAGTCATTTTGGCATCTTATAATGCCTGTTTTGAGGAGCAGTGCTGATCAGTTGAGTATACAGGACTCATAGGTTGGCACCATATTCTTGATGTTGATGAAAGCATCCTCACCACCATATCGCTCCAATATCTCAAGTGTTTCTTGAACAAGGTCACCTACATTTTCGTGATTCATCTGTGTGTAATCAATTCCATCTCCCAAATTCACTGTAATGACATCACAAAATTTGTCTCCTTGTTGAACAAGTAGAGGTTTGTTACCCATAGTCAGATTGAACCTTCTGTTAACCTTTCACGTGCTAAGCCTTAGGCCCATTACACAGTCGAGCGGACGCTCCGTCCTCTGCTCTCCACATGCGGATAAGTTACCTTGTTCTTTATGTGACTTTACACGATTCGACGGAGCGGCCTGCGCGCGGAGGAGTCGTCCGCGTGGCCCTTCCGTCTCCGCGTCAGTTAATTCCATTGAACAAGTTGTAACTTGCATAGTCAAGCGGACAACGTGCGACGGATCATTTCATTTCTAAACAAATTTGAGGAAGCTTTACTGAAGATACTAGAGGAAAACATAGAAAGAGAAGATGATGAAGACAAAACCTTCCTAAAATCAATATTGCCGACTTTAAAAACATTCAACAATGATAAAAAACTCAAGTTTTGATCAGAAGTATTGAATATACTTATGCGCATTAAAAATCAGGACAGCTGTTTCCAGATTCCTTCATATTCTCAAAATCCTGTGCGTCCATATGGTAACCAATATATCACTTATCCGCAAACCAGACAAATGCCTGTCCATCATCAAAACCAACCATTCTCCCGTCCAGTACGTTCATCTTATGATCAGCAGCCCGCACAAATTTCACCTCAGCCACAATCATCTTTTAATCAGCAGCCTCCTCAAATTTCTTCTCGACAACACCCACCTCGTCTCAGTGCAAATGCAGAAGAAATCACATCATCACCATATGACACAGTTTCATTCTGGAGTTCTACTTCCATATCACCCAACATCAGTGAATAACAGAGATCATATGCATTAAATAATAATTATAATAATAATAATAAGCAATAACTGTAATAATAAAACTCTTTTAAGTGATAATTGGTCTTCTTTACTTACCTTAATGTAACAGCAAGTCTTTCTATTGGAGATATGGATACCCTGTTCAAACTGGAAACACTTAATTTGGATTCCAGCTTCCCTTTGAGTTCATCAAAGGATTTAATTGACATGCGAAAATAGTTAAAAAACTTATCACTATCTTCACGAAAATCCATGTATAATGTCGTGAAAGCGCCTTTCAAACTTCTTTGAGCAACTATAGGATGTACATAATATCTTCTATTTTTCCATTGTTTTCTCATTTTATATATGTGGTACACAACTATTACTTTCAGTCTGTATTCATCCATTTTCTACGACAAACTGATGAACCTCCGCGGCACTGTGTAAACTTGCCTATCCACATGCGGAGAGCGGAGGACGGAGCGTCCGCTCGACTATGTAACGGGCCTTATTCTCATTGGTGTGTTATGTAACAACTGAAACATTGTAGTCCACTTTATTAATGTATAAAGAAAGGGAGGCATACAGTGTTAGCATTTCTGCATTTATACGTGTCAGATGATTGATGAACACGGAATAGCAAATTCTTTGAGAGGAAGCTTCCATGGCTTAATGCTTGCTACCATCCTGACATTTGTGTTACAAACTGAGGAAAACCAGGAACACCTTTTGTCAGGATAGCTATTGTCCGTGAGGCATGAGAGTAGACGTGGCCTTGTCAGCCGTTGCTTGTGTGGCAGGGGGAAAGTGGGTTCTGTGGTGCTGGTGATGTATTCCTTACCTAAGAACATTGTGCTATCAGTGAGTCAGTACATTAGCTCACGACGTACGGCCTGTATAAGCTGCGGGCGTTTTTCAGTCCACTAGTAGCACAGAATTCTACCCCACCTACCTCGAAGATGTCAGATCTACTCTCGTTCCTCGCGGACAATAGTATCCAAGCCAAGATATTAACTTGGAACTTCCAGTAAAAGGAAGATTGACCATTTGGGCACAATGTTCATTGTTTTCCAGTTCAGTTTTCACACATTTCAGAATTTTACATTGTTTTCTCTGTTACTGATGCTGGAAACAGTTTGGAGGGATAATGTAGTACAGTGAAACATGCAGTGTGCAAATATTGCATTACAACAGTTGTGCATGATGATGGACTCCATCTTAGGCTGGGTGCCACACGACCGTACAAAGTACGCCCGTTGTAACGGACGTCACGATGTGCGTTACAACTGCCGTACTTTGAACGGTCGTGTGGCCACAGCCTAAAACTGCAATATTTTACCTGGCTGTTGTTATTAAAGGCAGCTATTGTTTCATACTTTCTTATAATTTGAAAGTTTGAAAAAAAAAATCATGAATCTCTTAATTTTATTATTTACAAGTGGAATAAAAGTTTTATCGACAGTGTATAGATTACAACTGCAGAATTGTCTTCCAGCAGTTGATTAAATAACTTTTGCCATTAGAGTATTAATATTCATACTCACCATTTATATTCTTAAATACATTGAAAATGGGCAGAATCTGTCGGTAGTAAGGTACCAAGGCCTTCCCCACCATGTCAGCTGACATAACCAGACTTTGGATCACTTTGAGTGTGGCGCATACTATCTCTGGATTTCTGGTGTTCAGAGCATCTGTTACAAATGAACAAACAAAAAAGAACACTTTTGAATCAGACATTCTGGTACATTCCAGTGGCTGTGAATTAGCACATATCTGGTTCACATAATAAATATGAACTGAAGGTGTTGAAGGCAAATTTGTCTCTGAGTTTAATCGAGTATCACACTACGAAGTCATATAACAGATTGGAGGTATAGTTCCATACATTTACAATTTTAGTGCTACTTGGAGGTGTGTGATCAGCTTTATGTCCTGGGGAAGTTTAATTGACTGGATTAGCATTAAGAAGATACTAATCACATTAAGGTATAAATTATAAAGAAACAGCTGTATTTATACAATTAATTTTGCTCAAATGCTTCTATTACGTGTCTACAACAAACTGAAGATGATAATGAATTACTGAAGCATGTTACAATTATTAAATGAATTTAAATATCATCTTTTTGTTTGTTGTTAAAAATATGGTGACAAGTTTTATCACCTGTGTTGTGATTACACTCTGTTTCAAAGTACATGAGCAGGTTCAGTCACTGTGCACATAATAATTAGTTTAGGTACTGAGTCTGGGTGTGTAGGAAAGAAGATATCTAGGATTGGAAGAAAGCGTTTAACACATTAATTATGCCTCTATTATCATTAATGAAAATTGTCAATCATTCTACTTTCAAGCTACTGGAATAAGTAAATATCAGATAATGGTGAATGGAGAATGTTTATTTAATTCAGAGTGGAAACAAACTTCTGTTTCATCACTGTCACTGTGGGCCCTATTTTCGTTTTTTGGCCTGATTTGATATGTATCTTATTTTAAAAATCGGAGTGTGATGTTTGAACTCACTCTTGATAGGAACGATGAGCTGTGGGATGACGGGCAGGATCTTGGGGCCACCATTCTGCAACATGTCATGGATCCCTTGTTGTGCTAAGAACTTATATGGATGCACTGTTTCGCAGAGTCCTTCGAAGAACTTTGGAAGGTGATTGTGGTAATTAAGTTCTTCAATTTCTACCTGGCAGAGAAATTATTTTGAGAGTAGTTGAAATGATGATTTTGTATCATGATCAGTATATGTTTTTTTAAGACTGAAGAAAATGTGCTGTATTTTAGTGTGTTTGCAACCCTGGTGCACCTATTAAAATTCCTACATTGGTTTATCACTACATGTGAAACAACTCAAGAAAAGATAAAGCTGTTGTGATTAAATTTGATATTGGAGAATTTTACACCATGTTGTAGATGATTTCAATTTTTGTGTAGATTGGACGATTTTAAAAACCACTTTACATAAGAGCATAAATAATCTTTTGAGCTTATCTCAATAAATAGCTGGGAAAAAAGTTGTTTAAATACATCTTTTATTTTCTTGGATAAGTATAAGGAAAGTTTGCATAATTTCTTGGTTAAGCGTGAAAAAGAGTTGCAAGCAAAGGTAAACTTGTCCGTGGTAATTACTGAGTTTCACACCATGGAAATGTTTAGGGCCATGGAGGTATAACTCTGCTCTTTTTTAACTTTGGCTCTAGGTAGAGGTGAGAGGTTGTTTTTATGTCCTGTGCAATTTACCCCTAGGGAAAGCTCATTCACTAATGTTTAGAGAGGAGGCTCAGTGGGAACCAGAGGTTAATCTGAATAAAATCTCTTGCCCATGCCAGGAATAAAACCCTGGTTTTTCAGCCTGCAGCCTGGTCACTGTACTGACAAGTTGCATGAATGAATTTTAGCTTACTTGCATGAACATTCACTATAGCATTAAATCAAAGATGTCTGATAACACTGATGTATTTTCAGCAGTTTCTTTATGTAATCTTATTACAGTAATTCTACATAAATATAAATTGCTTTGTTGAGTGGAAGATTGCAGTTAAAAACAAAACAAGCCATCTTCAGACTTACCGCCGTGAAAACCTCAAATCCTACAAGTCTTGAGTTCAAGCTGCGTTGAAGTCAGGCTTATTTTATTATTAATGCAGTGCTCTGTTACAGTATGACAAAAAGCATATGTTAAACAAATTATATAAAGATGCCTGTGTTCTGGGTTGTAGAATTGTTTAGTCTGGTAGAAGTTTTTCAACATTTCAGAGGACCTTCCTGCCTCCACTGCCCTGTTGATAGAGGCAGCAAAGACCTGTTAAACATTGGTAAACTTTGAACAAACTACATGGTGCTACAAGCAGAAGATGTCAGTCTTCCTACTCACCACAGTGAGAACTTCATCCTACTAACTAACTAGAAGGCTTACCAAACCCGAAAGTTCATCACCGAATTAACCAAAACCCTGGGCCAAGAAAATCCAGTCCCCTTCAACTCCTATCCTCCCATCTACGTCTAGGTCTCCCCAGCGGTCTCTTCCCCTCAGGCTTCCCAACCAATACCTGGTGCACACCTTGTCCCATCCATGCGCGCTACATGCCCCGCCCATCTCATTCTTCTCAACTTAATCGCCTTGGCAATACTGGGGGAGGGGTACAAATGTTTAAGTTTGTCATTATGCAGTTTTTTCCAGACCCCATTGTCTTCTCTTCTAGGCCCAAATATCCTCCTCAACACCCTGTTCTCAAACACCTGCAATCTGTGTCCCTCCCTCAGAGTGAGAGACTATGTTTCGCACCCATACAAAACAACAGGAAAAATTATTGTTTTGTACACTTTAATTTTCAGGTTCTTAGAAATCAGACGGGAAGACAAAATATTTTGAACTGAGAAGTAGCAACTTCATCCTACTAGTTATGTCAATTTAATGTGTTTAATGACAGTTAACAGTAAAACCTTGGTATTGATGGTTTATTCGTTCAGTATATATTGTTCCTCACAAATCTGAATAAATGTCTACTAACTGTGAATTATGAAGTGTCTCATTCAGTTTTTGCTATTCATCCCTCTGCAATACAAATATTCTCCTCAGCAGCCTGCTTTCAAACCCTTTCAATTTGTACTCTTCCCGTAATCTGAGGAACCAAGTTTCACACTCGTGCAAAGAACCAGTAAAATTATATGTTTACATGTAAGATTTGATACAGTATGACCCCTGAAACGTTGGTTAGCATTGACCAGACTACACGGTGCAACAACCCAGAAGACAGAAATCTTTATACGTTTACATGTTTTATATAAACATATTGTAATTGTCCGTACCTGTGAACACCACAGCTCGCCGCAGACCATCTACGGCTACCGAACCATCGGATCAATAGCTAAGTGCATAGTTCTACTCTGTGAATAACAACATCTAATGCAGTATCGTTTGAAAAAACTTTTGTGAAACACCTTATTTATTTCTAAACCTTTTGATTAAATGAATTAATTTCCGAGATGCCACTGATGATGACCTCTTGAGGTTGAAACGCGTATGGTAATAGTGTCTTTTTGTAGTGTTAATAGTTGTTAGTTTACTTATTTTATATTGTATGTAGTTGATTATGGTGATATTTCGTGGTAATGACTGCAGTCGGTTTTATAACTTTTCTTATAAATAAGTGCTATAATAGATTCCTTCCATTGCGCTGGCAGTTCTTTCTTGTTCCAAATAGAATTAATAAGTTTTGGACCTTGGAATGGAATGTATTACTTCACGCTTGGATAAGTTCAGCCTTAATTTGAACCGTATCTCGTGATTTCTTTTTCTTCCAATAGCAGTCTGACATTCAAATGACCTAGGCTCGGGTACTGGCGGCTAAACTGAATAGCTGTCAAAAGAAATTCTTACACTTATTCAAAATATTGCCACCATGCAGTTTAGAATCTTTTGTCGTCCTGTCTATCTGATGATGCATAAACTGAAACTTGAATTTCACCTGTTGTTTTATGTGGGTGTGAAACTTGGTCTTCAAGGGAAGAAGTCATTGAGGGTGTTTGAGAACAGGGTGCTTACAAGAATACTTGGACGTACAAGGGATAAAGTGGCGAGAACCGTAGTAGGGAGGTCCGTAATTTGTACTCTTCCCCAAATGTTAAGGTTATGAAATCACGATGACATGGGGTGGGCATGTAGTATGCATATGGTAGATGAGACATGACAGAATTCTGATTAAAAAACCTGAAGAAACCAGTCAGAAGACCTGGGTGTAGATTGGAGGATAATATTAAAATTAATTTTAAGAAAAGTGTTCGAAGTTGTGGATTGGATTTGTCTGGTTCATGATAGTGGCTACTGTGAACAGCAATGAACCTTCAGGTTCCATGAAAGGCAGCAAATCTTTTGACCAGCTGACTATACTATCGACTTATCAAGAAGAACCCTGCTCCATGGAGTTTGTTTCTCATCACTGGCATTCATGCTACATGTCCTAGCCTCCTTGATTTTTCACTCTAATAATATTTTGTGACGAATGCAAATTATGAAGCTTCTCATGCAACATTATTGTTAGTATTCTATTTATGTGAATGAGATGCAATTTTCCTAACCAAACAGTACAAGAGCTGAGATATTGAACTCCTAATTTTTATACTGCGTGGTGTGATTAAATGAGCAATGGGTTGGTGAAGGTAATATCTCGGTAGGTTATTATTTGTGCCGCTGGTGTAGAATTCACAAATGTTTATTTCCTTAGTTACTTAATGAAGCTACACCAATGTTTCCCAAACGAGTCAGGACTGAAAGATTAATGTTAGGATTAATGAAAATGGTAGGGTGTGAGGAATAAAATGCTGGCGAACGTGGCCATCTCGTGGCACATTCTTCACTAGATAAAGGAAGTTCTAATTCGCCTAGGCACAACACGCCGGCTTCGAATCTTTAATGTTTCTTGTGGTTTTCTCAGTTATTCCACTTGAATGTTGGGATAGTACCGAGTCATAGCTACGTAATCATTTTATTATCTCAGTAAACTCTGCATAACATCAACAGTTTTTGAAGAATTGCAAAATAAACGAACAAATGAATGATAAAGAACCACATCACAGTGAAGAGAGGCAGCTCAGGGATTGTGCCCAGAGCTCAGGCGACATAAATCCTACCTTCCATGCTACCTTGATGCCACGAGTATCAAATACTGTTGCTATTGGGAAGTCTCCGCACGTGTAGAATCGTCTGAACTTTGTCGCTAGTTTTGGTGATCTCTTCAAGGAAGCATCGGGTCTAGGCAGAGGTTGTACGGTGATATTTTCCTGCAGGGTCTGGATGGTAAACGCTGGTACAACTCTACGTAAAATCCTCTTGGGGGCAGTAGGCATAGGCCTCCGCAAATTCTGCCTGAAAACCCTTCCACTATCCATGTATAATTACATCCAGTCTGTAGTAAAACAAAATGGTATAATCGGTATGCACGTTATTGTTTTTAACTCTATGGATAATGCGTTCAAAAATTAGTTAACGTTTGGTGTATTTTCACAACCGAAAGCTGGAATGCTTATTGCCTAGCAACAGTAAACAATATCGATTCGTGCCTATTTATATTTCCACAACTTAGCATGGTAATCAAAAGTTGCTGTGTACTACGTGTTATTTGGATTTTTGTAGAATTTTATGCGAAATCGTGTTTACATTCAATTAGTCGGCCATTAGCTCACATTTGTAATCAATTCACAGGCATTTAGCCGGACTCCTTCCTGTTCCAGCCTAGGTCAGCGTAGCCTTCTGACCCGGATTTCCCCTGCCTTGCCCTACTTAACATTCAATAGATCAATCACAGGTGATTTAAAGATGTCGAGTGTACGTAAACAGGGGAAGACTATTCACAGGGAAGCTGTGTGATGAGGAAGAAAGACGGAAAGATCTAAAATTTAACCTTGACTCGTGCAACAGACAGGGCAGCCAGATATGCGGGTGTACCTAAGGCTTTAATTAAGAAGGTAAGGCGAGAATCAAAAGATACAGACGAGAAGGGCACACGCCAGGGAAACACCGGCCTAGACCTACTGACATATCAGTGATAAGGCGGACTGTGCAAGAATTTTACGCAATACGAAAGAAAGTACCAAGCTGCCCCAAGCTACTCCCCATAATTAAACAAAAAAATTACTTTCCATGGGGGTGTTGATTCTCTACGGAATATTTTACATAACTTAGGGTTTAAGTGGAAGACCTTGATTGGAAGGCCGGACATAGTAAACTGGCGAGCGAGGTATTTAGTGAATATGAAGGAATGAAGGAAGACAAATATTCTACCTAGATGAAAGCTGGGCAGACAGCAATTTAACTTTCAAAAAAGTGCTGGCAAAGTACGGAATTTAAAGGGGAATGCTCTGATGGAAATGCTGGGAAAAGACTGATTATGGTTCACGTTGGATCGCGTGCTGGTTTACTTCAAGGTGTGGGACTGATATATAAAGTTTGCTCGGCAAGTGGCGACTACCATGGTCAGACGAACAGTACAAATTTTGAAAAGTGGGTTAGAGAGAAAATGTTACAGAATTTGCCGCCCAGTTCAGTGGTAGTACCACAGTGTACAAACAGATAAAGCACCATCAAAATATTCGGTTAAATCTGAAATGATCTCATGGTTACAGAGGCACTGAGTTTTCTGTGATCCAGCTGTGAAAAAAGGCCAGCTGTATGACCTAATACTGACAAGGAAACCAAAAGAATTTTTTTTCAAAATTGATCAGTTACTAAACGCCCATGGTCACATTGTAGTTAGGTTGCCTCCATATATGTGTGACCTCAGCCCAATTGAACTAGGATGGTCTAAGGTAAAAAACTACGTTCGTGAGAACGTGACAGGGCGGCTGCTGGATTAAACAACAGAATGGATTTAAACTGTGACTGCAAAGAATTGGGAAGGATACTGCCAACATGTGGAACAACAATACTGGAAATGGGACTGGGTTGTTGCTGACGTGATCGACTTACAAATTATTGCCAATCCAAATGACAGTAGCGATGACGAAGAGACTTCTTGTCAAGATTTTGAGTCTGGAGAAGCAACTGACTTTTCTGACTCCGAGTACTGTGAGGTAATTTTAAATCTATACTCATTAGAACTAATGAAAGCCTTTTCTCTGTTGTTCCTTCAGTCGTTGTGGAACGAATGCTTTTAGGTTGGCTAGTAGCAGCTCGTCACTTACCGCGAAAACTTGCGCATGCGCGTATATCGCACTCCTACCAGGGTTTATCTCGTGATCTGCGGACTGTACCTAGTACGGCAGAGACCGAATGAGACTGCGACCGGCGGATGGCACACGGTCGGCCACATACCGAGTCGTGCAGAGGCCTTTTGAAGCAGAGAGCGAGGCAATCAGCAACCCCGTGGGATAGAGGCCGATCACGGCAGAGACAGGCAGTGGCATTCACCGAGGCTGTCATGCAACTCCTCGTTTGAGTTTTGAAAAAAATTGAAAATTTTCGAAAAATCAAAAAATGTTGGAAAATGTCTGAAAAGCGCACAAAACCAAAATTTTTTGAAAAATTCGAAAAAAAATTTGAATGTGTAATTTTTCAAAAATTGTATGTTTTAGCGCGTTTTTTTGTGATTTCCAGCATTTTTTGATTTTTCGATAATTTTCGAAATTTTCAAAAATATCCCCACCTCATACCTAGCAGAACCGGTCTCTGTCAGTCTGTCTCTTTGTACTGTGTCTCTGACGAACGCGGTCGGTGCCTCACACGGCCTCTAACGTGCAGACTCTCAACAGCCCAGGTGTGGGATTCACCACGTAAGGCAGAGACCAAGGCGGGCAGACACACGGTCGGCCACACACCGTGTCGTGCAGAGGCCTGTTGAAGCAGAGAGCGAGGCAATCAGCAACCCCGTGGGATAGAGGCCGATCACGGCAGAGACAGGCTGTGGCGTTCACCGAGGCTGTCATGGAAC
>NW_019059834.1:7348-32559 GCF_000696155.1 Zootermopsis nevadensis
GCTCATCTTATAAGGTAAGATTACAAAACCATCTTTTAAGAGGATTTCAGTGAAAAATTCATAATTATATCTCATATAGTTCAAAAGTTATGGAAAAAAACGTATTTTACAGCAAAATTTAAACGGGCATTTAAAAAATACTACCGCCGGAACAGCACAACAGCGGTATATGCTGGGTATTTAAACTTCCGCGTCAACAGGTTAAGCATTTTTCACCATAACTGGCAGCTGGAAAGTACAACTATCACACATACTTTCGCTTTGAAGAAAATAAAGGAGGGAGGGAGCAAGAATACATAGAGCACACAGTGGTGCGAAAGGTAGCAATGTGAAACATTTGTCTGCAGTAAAGGCAAATTGGTTTGATAAACTGTTATCTGCATGCGAAGAATCAAGTGATCATGAATACTTTAGCTATACAAACCCACGCCTTTTTTCCTCATTCAAAAAACAAGGTTAAAGAAGTACGCATAGAACAGGTATGAACTTGCGACAATGCAGTTTGGCTGTCTACGCTTCTATCACATGGTTCTTGAATACACTGAACTACTTCTGCTTATCAGCAGACCTCCTCTGTGCTAATTGGTCACTTACAAACAGCAAAACTTTACTCAGCCAATTCAACTGAAAAACACCATAGTGCTACTTTCTCCACAATACCTTGGACTGAACCTGAATGTCTGCAATGAGATGCTAACGTCCTACAGTGTGAGCAAAATTTGTCTCATTAAAATATAAAGCAACGCAGTTTCAGTAAGAAAAAAAAACTTGACATAAAAACAAACCTTGCCATCCCAACCTAGCGGCAAGTTCTTTGGATTGTATGGGACATCACTATCATCTTCATCATCTGATTCACTTGCACTGGCTTCAGCATCAGAGTCGTCACGCTCCCCTTCAGTACGAGCTTGTTTCCTCTGAACATTTTCTTTTGTGGCATTCCTCTGTTCTGACAAGAGCTCTGTGAATCTGTTCAAACAATGTTACATTATAATTAACTAATAAACTTTGACACAGTATAGTAATTACATGACTATAAGTGGCAAATTATGAGCAAAAATTATTTTATTGCTTACTAATACAGGATTCACACACAAATATCACATAACAGACCACAAACATCACCTAATTATGACTCATCTCTTCTACAAGGATAAATGAATGATATTACTGGGATACTGGGAACGCCCTGTTCTTCAAGTGTCTGAGCACTGCGGGTCCCAACTTTTCGTTGGCTTTGATCTATGGACATTCGGTAGGACACATTGGACGAGGGATCGGCCCGTCGCAAGGCCTCTACCTATTTACAGGACAGCACAACACAGAAAAACGCGGACAAACATCCACGGCTTGAGTGGGATTCGAACCCACGGTCCCAGCGACCAAGCGGCAGAAGGCCCACGCCTCAGACCGCGCGGCCACTGCAGACCCCTAATGATATTAGCATAGACCTAAAACAAATCGGTATGTAAGTACAGACTACATTTATTTCGCTGAGGATAAGAACCTGTAGCCAGCTATTATGAATATAGGTTCCAGGCATGGAATTTCTTGACCAGCTGAGCAAATATTAGCTTCTAAAGACAAACTCTGCTCCATCATTATGATGATGTTGTTGTTGTTGCTGTCTGTTATTTGCTTTATGATGCTGTCAGTTGTTCAGACTATATACGAGGGGTGTATACAAATGACTTAGACTGGAGCTATGATTTCGACCCGGCAGGTGGCAGCAGTCCGCTGTCTTGGTGTAATCCGAGTGACCTTGACGGTCATGTGGCCGAGATGGCGCCACAGCGTCGTGGGAAGGGCCGCGGGCAGCATCATTTAGTCCCACAGGACAGTAACCAGTCTGACAAGCGATGGAGAGTGACTACCATAGAACATGAATAAAAATGTAAAGTCACCTGTATACTTGAGCCTCAAGGGAAGAAATCTCACGCTGGCGTTCACTCTCCTTGCCTCGTCCCACTTTGCCTGGCTTGTTCTTTGCAAACAGTGATGGATCTAATGACTTCTTGCCCTTTGTGCCAAACAACCGCTGGGCTCGCTCCTCCAAAGTCCTACAATAAGCCACGGAATGGTTATAAAACTAGATACCCTGCAATTACATTATCCATCGATTCAAATTGTACTTTCTGGTTAGCTAGAAGAGTGGGTGACAGTATCGAAGAAGATAATGATTTCAAGGGGGCATTAAATTTCAGAGCTGAGAAGACATAAAATTTACAGTTACAAATTTCAGGTTTTATAAAAATTAGATTTTGTTCATAAATAGGTATAGTTGGTTAATTTATGTAGGGCATAGGTTCAGAACAGATATAAATTCTTGTTTTTATGAGAAATTTGCCCTGTGAGAAGTTAGGTAGAAGGCAGTTGGCGTGAGTTCATGCAAACTTACACACCTAGTCTATGTCCCCTGTTACTGAGCAACATTTTTTGACATTGCTTTTTTAGAGTTCTGAGAATGGAAAAGGTTTTATTTCAATCTTGTATCAGATTGAAATAGCAATTCGATTTATACCAAGTACCTTGAAAATACAAAATAGGAGTAATACATATTATACCATAAAATGGTGAATACAATGAAACTTACCCTCCACATTTAAGTCCAAGAGCCATGAGAGCAGATTTGAGACGATCAAGTCCGAGGGAAGCTAATTCCTCCCACGATGAAAAGGCGGAAAGGTCCAAATGTGCACCTACATGTGTCAGTGCACTGCCAGTTTCTTTCTGCAAAATATATATATGATTTAAACAGTCACATGATCTAACAGCAAACAAAGGCTCCAATTTAAACTAAATCTGCTCATATTTTATTTCTTACATGTGGTAGGATTGTAAATGACATTATACACAAAAAAATAAACAAAATATATTTTTTTATTTGAGTAGCACAATTTCATCAAATGTTAAAAATATGAGAAAAAATTTAGAGAGAATTTTTAAAGCCAGAAAATTTTATAAACAATTAGTAATTATCATCTGTTATACAGAACTTTCAGAAAAGTTTAAAGTTGTATTACACAATTTAATTACCCGACTATTTTGATATATGGAGGAGAAAGTTGGAATTGCAAGAGATGAAAGTATATTACACGTAACAGAAATTAAGTTTATACAGAGTATTAATCAACAAACATGGGACAAAATGCAAAATGACACCATCAGGAGAAATCTAACAGAAGAAACACTACAGGCAATGTTGGTGAAATTAATGCTATAGTGGTATGGCCATGTGCTACAGGCAAAAACACAACTCCTTTCAGAGTTTAAGAAAAGAATGTGTTTAATTAATATATATACTGGGGAAAGCAAGAAACAGATGGAGATATTAAGTGAGGGAAGACTCATGTGTAATGAAGAAATTACTTTGTAATTCCTTAGTACTATAATAATGCAATTTATGTCTTCAAGAATGACTTTCACATTTTTAACAGAATCAATCTTTGCTACACTGAGTAAAATATATTGTCCATCAGACTCTGTTGTAATGAGATTCTATGTGTATAAAATATATAATACAAATTACATCATGACAAATTCAAATTTGCAATCTTCACCTAATATATTACAATGATTAAATGCAGGATGAGATATGTAAAACATTTAGTGTACATGAGGGAGGTGAAAAATAAAAATAAAACTGTGGTTAGACAACTACAAGTACAGAGGCTATTTCAAAAGATTTAGATGCAGGCAGGGTAATAATATTAAAGTAGGTCATAAAGAAACAGTGTGAAAGCTGTGGATTCGATTTATGCTGCTCAGGACAGGGTCCAATGGAAGACTTTCATAAACACAGAATTGAAAATCAAGTTTAATACAAGCAGGAAATTTCTTGATAAATCATCCTACTGAAGACTTAGTACTATGGAGTTAATTATAATCAAATATCTTACGGGCCAGCCAGGGAAGGTGCCAGCTTCCCACTGGGTTTGAAACTGTCGTTGCACATTCTCCAGTTCAGCGTTCAGGTCTAACAGTGGGCGGACTCGTGTCAAGTACATGTGAAGGTAATCCAACAGAACATCCAGATACTTGCGGTACTCTGAGTTTTTACGATCTTTAGGGATGTCAAACAAGTGATCAAATGTTGTCAGATATGTGATGTAATCCACCTTCTGTAATTCATAATGTCACACGTGTCATGAAAGTTATATACAAAAATCCCACACTACTTCAACCTACCAAACACCTATTTATTGTTCTATGATAATTATTAATTTAATTGATAAGTGGAGTTTTAGATGTGTATCTTAACAGGAGGGACTGCTGTAGGAACACTATAAATGTCCCAAGTAGCACTGCACACCTTATAAAAAAGGGCAATAAATGTCTCGAGTAGCACTGCACACCTTATAAAAAAGGAACACGACTTCAAACAATTGTCACAAAAAGCAATGCCAGAAGGCCCAAAGATTTTCTTACAAAAGCTAGAATTCACACATAATATTTGTTCTGTCTTCTAAGAATAGTTTGCCTATTAAAAATTCCTTCTTTTCTCTGAGTTGCGTATATTTTTAATTTAACAAATTTTCAGTATAAACTTCAACATAGTGACATTCATTCTTAAATTATTTAACTAAAATATAACAACTTTCACATATGTTCAACTAGACTTTGCCTTTTTTCTATTAGGAATTGCTTCTTTTCTATAATTAACTGGACTGCACACAACTTTACCAAATTACCAGTGACTTGCCTGTTAGGAATTGCTTCTTTCCTGTAATTAATTGGACTGCATACAACTTTACCAAATTACCAGTGACTTGACAAATTGCAGTTTGTACAGCTATGGCTATAAGAACTGTTGCATACCTCTATGCCCTTCAGATTCACATACTTCTCGTAACACTCATGAAGGTCCAAGTACTTGCCATACCCTTCCTCATCTGTAAACTCTACCATATCTGCAACACAGAATATCAACATGCATTTCTATAACTAAAAATCAGACTAGTTAAATATGAACACCTAATTGTCCCACTGTGTCCAATTAAATTTAACACTTTCCTTGTACACAATACTTACTAGCTTGTTCATCAGAAGGATTATCTCTTAGCTTGGCCAGCTCTTCAAACTCTACGGACATAGGAACACTGACCTGAAAAACAAAATATGATTCAGACTCGAACAACACGTGAATATGTATCACCACATTTCATTGTACAAATCACACCACTGTGTAATTCACACATCCTTTTGTGAAATTTATAAAAACTGATCCACGTATTTTATGCATTATATTTTTAAATATAAAAGAAAACAATGAAATATTCTGTCTAAATGGATACCAACTGGAATATTACCCTAGGAAGGACGACATCATACTTGGCAAAGCTTGGGCAGAAATGTACTATATCATTATTATACTTAACATCATCTTTACTGTGGCCTTACAATCACGCAAATGTGGCAATAATCTATACAGATGTTTTGCTGTGTGAAATAAACATGACCATAATTACACAAAGAATCAGTTAATAAACTCATGAATATATGGTATTTCGCAGAAAATATTTCACTTTTTCAGATATCTTTTATGATGGATAATTTTAATCCATACTTTCATAAATCATGTAACCAAGTATCTCATCTCAAATTAAGAAAAGTAATCATCACTTCTTACCTCATTTGGCAAACGTCGGTAAAAATCCTTGATACCCTTCAACCTTGTGTAAAATTCTGCAAATTCATTTGGTCCAGACAGTGCTGCCACTTCTTCCTTCCGCAGACCATCTTTATCTTCATATAACTCCTTCAAATTGTTAGTGCTATCCATGAAATGCTAAAATAAATATGTCAATGTTATGAAAGTTGTGAATAACATAAAAGCAAGCTGTGTATTGAACACAATACTTCACAAATGGAAAATTTTAATTTGTAAAACTGTTCTTTTGGACTTAAGGAAACAGACTAGACTCATTTGGCTCAGGACACGATCCAGTGTTGGATTTGTATGAACATAGTAATGAACCTTTTGGTTCAATAAAGAGCTGAGAATCTCTTGACTCAATATTAGCTTCACATGACAGACCCTGCCCCATGCAGTTACTTGTTTCTTCAAATTTTACTGATCAGAAGTACCAAAATTTATATTTTCTGTCACCACTGGCATAATGTTCACATCTGCCACCATGAGACAGTTGAATACAAGCAATACCCAACGTTGGACAAGTTTAATATATGGGACTGATCTCTCTGTCACATTTCATTTTAGCACTGAACTGAGTATGGCATTATAAGATTAAATAAGTATAACACATGCTGCACTGACTAAAAAAGCTGAAAAATTTCTCTAGTTAATTTATCAGTTCTTTACATATTAGCATTTATCAATGGTACAGTTTATTTAGTATCAAATAATGAGTAATTAATTATGGTATCTGTGATGAAATAGGATGGAAAAGAAAGTGGCTATGACCAATTTTTAAGGGTCTAACCCACTATTCAGCTTGAGGAAATTATGAAAACCTCTCTCAGAATAACCAAACCCAGGCATTCAAATCAATAAGTCAGACTGAGGGTCAGATATGTAACAGATCTGCTACTTTGCAAAATCAAAGCGAACAGCGCACAAGTACCACATGGAGAGGTAATTTTATCTCTAACTTAGCATTAACAGTACTTTCGGCAAATGGATTTTGGTAACAATTCACCAGAATTCAACAGAAATACAAAAAGGAGACTTTCTGACTACTTTGGGCAATCAGAACTGCCCACTTTGCAAACACAAAAACCCTTTCCCATCCTATATTTTCCTAATCATCTACTTGAAGATCACTGTCTTCTGGAACCCTGATAATGGGGGGGGGGGCAGTGCGGTCCTCTGAAATGTCAGTTAATGTCTGTCACACTATTAAGTGTTACATCCCAGATAACAGTCATCTTCACACTCATTGGGGTTAGACCTTCAAATCTGACCTAATCTTCTACTTTTCTTCTTAAATATTAAACAACTAAGAAAAGAAAAAGGAAAAAGATTAAACATATCAATAAATGTCAGAATTATGAACTGTAGATATTAAAGACATTTATATTTTATGGCATATGTCCATATTTTGTAAGACGTTTCCTTTCTAAAGAATTTGGTGAACAAATTTTAGTGCAGAAAGAAATTGATGCAAATTTATATAATTGCATAGACTGTATTGTACTTACTGAGAGCCACAATGCCCGTTTATGAAAACAGAAACTAACGACAGTAACAGATTACAAGAGTGACAACTTATATATCTCCCATACACTAATGAGATGATGATATAAATGTCACCAAAATTAAATATTAACCCACATTATAATCAGTACAACAACATACTGTATGGTTGGCACCTGTCTATATGCAGCAGCAAACCATTCTTCACTAGTACATTCTGCAATTCATATTACAACAAAACATGCAATCTATATAATACTTCTTCTTAAAATTTCAGTGCTCATCATAAAAATGTCAAGTGTTTGAGAGAGTGATATCTTGTAAAACACTTTCCACTGTATTGAGAAACCTATACTCCATGACACCACAATCATTTACTATCAGAATGATCAAATTAATTTTACAGCTTACATCAAGCAGCATTTTCAGCCGATGATCAGAGTTTATTACTTCACGATACTGAAATAAAAGAAAATATTATTTACACATATATCATTAGTTAAAATTACTTTCTACAATTAAATTATGAATAGACTTATATTTATTAGACTTTGTCCTGTCTCTTACATCTAGATGAACTGAAAAATCCAGTTGAGAGAAAACAAGAAGAGAGAATGATAACATTGTAATGTGCAAAATTTCTAGTGGAAACAAAACAAGCAAGAAACCTGTAAGAGAAATTATATCTAATAAGAATGAAAATTGTTTTTAGATCCCTCTAACAAGTACACTACAATGCAAAGGTATTTTGATGATAATGATGATAACAATAGCAGCAAAAACTAGTATATTCCTCTAATTTTAGTGGTCTGGTAGCACACTACCAGCCAGATTGGGGCATTCACCACTGGTTTTGGGACTGTTTAGCAACCACTATTTGGAATTCAGGTTTAATGTGTATGACAGCATCACTTTTATTGTGAAGAATAAAGGTGCAAAATCCATCTCTCACACAAGCCATTGAAATTTCTAGTAGTTTTTGACATTTTCTTGTAACAAAATCCAAATTTTTGTGAATCCATTTCCTGTATCTTGTGATTAGTCTAAATCCTTGCACAAAACAAACCGACTGACAACACTGCTACATTACATTAAAGACACTAAAATCTATAACTGATTCTCGGCCATAGTAAACAAAAATTGGTTAAGAGCTACTTACACCAGACTTTTTGTGAAGCATTTCCTTTACCATTGCATCCATAAGTCGTTCTCTCTCTTCATGATATCTTCGTTGTTGCTCTAGAATTGTCTCCATAACTCAAATACAATTAATACTGATTCATTAAATGTAAAAATTCTTCCAAAAACAAACCCGCACACCACAAACTCACATAAATTCTCTCTCTCTCCACAATTCACAGATTACTTTCTATGGTACTTCTTTGTAATCTAGGTTACAGTGCCATTTTATGGCAAAAGAAACATTTTGTTTCACGAATTAAGTTATAAAACATATTTTCTTGAGTTAAGAATCGACTTAATTAAAATATTCGCATAATTTCCGGGCACAAATTAATGCGGTAACACTACTGAGTATACATTTATGTACTTTGTGAAATAATATGGCGTTGCAGTTTTTTAACAGCAGGCCCGCTGAATTGTGGCTGTCAAAACCTCTGTGGTCCCATCCACAGGGAATGAAGAAGAAATCTTGTTTTGTATGGTGAGTTGGGGGCGTTTGTTCAAAGAAAGTCCACTTGTTGCATATTTCGATGGTTTATGAAATGGCAAACTATCCATAAGAGTACTTAAGCTCTTCTTGGTGTCTATTTGATGTAATATATACATAATTCGTCGTGTTGCAGATCATAAATAACGAGGTGTTTCCTGTTACATAGCGTTATTTGACATTTCATTAAACAGTGAGCATCCGTACTGTACCAGAAACTTTTTATTTAAAAGATATGGATAAACTGAGAAGAGCTCTTAGTGGTGATGACAGCCAACCTGATGAAGAAAGTGGTATTATGCCTCAGGTAAAATATAAGTAAATAAATAATTTGAATTCCCAATGTGTGAGGTACATGAACCAGTGCTATGAGGTGTCATAATAAATTATGCTTATCATTTCAGTTGTTAGACTCAACAACACTAAGCTGGGAAACAAGAATAAAAGGATTCATTATCTGTTTTGTCATCGGTATTTTGTGTTCTATTCTTGGATCGTTGTTCTTGTTCATGCCTACAGGCATGGCAGTGTTCGCAGTATTCTACACATTAGGCAACATTATAACCATACTAAGGTGAGCTTTCATTTCTAAAATGTGCCAAGTTGTTTACAGAGTGTTAAGTTGTGCTTCATTGTCAAGTAATTTAAACCCATTAAGCATCTTATTGATACACACTTTAGGAAAACTGTAGAGTATAAGTTAGATCCCTTGCGAAGCCTTGTCTTTATTGGGGTTTTTATAGTTCTAGAGGGAATAATCATATCTGATGTAAACAACTGGAGAGGAAATGTTTAATAACTACTTATTGATCCATAATTATTTATTTTTTATATAGTTTTTAAACTGCTTGTTACATATTTATTTCCAGTACGTGTTTCCTCATGGGTCCAGTGAATCAATTAAAAAAAATGTTTGCTCCAACACGAGTAATAGCCACCATTATTGTCATTGTGATGTTCGGGCTCACACTATTTGCAGCTGTTGGGGTAAGTATATGAGATTCAGGCTAACCAAATTTGTTTAGAACAGTTGTTGCAGGAACCACTTTCTTTGGTAGCCTGTGTCATCACTTTCACTTAGTAGCTGTCTGGGAGATGAGTGTAAGACAGAGTTTTCAGGCTATCCCTTGTCAGTGACATCATCCTAGTTAGTCTACCATAAACCACTTGTTATATTTTTACATCTTCAGAAATTTCTATATGTACAGTTTTGGAAAGCAGACAAGATTATAACAATTTTTAATGGAGTCTTAATTATTTTTCTCTGTCTTTTCCATGCATAACTTGAAATATAAACGTTAACAGATTGCCCCAGTACAAACTAGGGACAGAATATAGTACATAAGTGATTTCTTGGAATATACTTCTTTCTCAGGTATTAAATTACTTTTTAGGTACTTGATCTGATTTCTGATTTTGTTTAATTACTTGCTACTCCATGTATTTGCAGCTCCATAAAGCTGGCCTAGCTCTGGTGTTTGTGATCATCCAGTCCCTAGCAATGACATGGTACTCCCTGTCATATATTCCCTATGCTCGTGATGCTGTCAAGAAGACTGTGTCTGCATGCGTTACCTAAAATAGAACATCTGAACTACACTACTGACAAAGGCAGCTCACTACAAAAATACTGTTGAAGCTGTTGGTTGGGAGAAATGTCAATAATTGCTAATGCTGTAACTATAAACTGTGGTTATCTTTGTTCAGGTTCATACCAGATGTTGTGTTCCTATCAGAATTCTTCCTGCAGTTGTTGGAATCAGGTCCTCTATATGTGATGTATTAGACTAGTATTTTGTGCCTTAAACCAGGGCTTCAGATTGATATATGATATCATACAAATTTGGTTTCTGGAGTTTACATTGTTTGCTGTGATGGAATAGTATCTTTAAGATGAATGTGTGGTATGTCTTTTATAGTAAATTTCAGCTAATTTGTGACACTAAAATGTATGTTCATGATTGATATGAATGTATGTTAATGAGTTTCTCTTGATGTTTGAATATGGCATTTGTGAATTAAAATTGTCAACAACATTAAATGAAATTATATTTGGGTAACAGAATATATAACATAACTTTCCTACTCTTCATTAATGGGAAGCACATATCCCACCTCAAAAGTAAGCTCAAATATACTTTTTTAAGAAATAATTTAACCACAGAAGCATTTAAAGTATATTTTGTGAAAATCTTGTGTTGTACAGCAATTTATCATTGTTGAATGAAATAATATAAATTTAAAAAGTGATTTCCTGTATGTACAGGACATGGTGTGGTAGAATAGTTATGATTGTGGTATAGCATAAATATGTGTGTACTTAATGTCTTCCCAATAATTCTTTCTATGCTCATATCTGTAATTGCCATTTGTCATTTTTACTAGATTGAACTGCAGACAACAGAAACCAGAAAATGGTGAGTCCATCATAAAATGTATAACAAAGTTCAAAGCAGTCAATAAACAAATGCAAGGAATTTATATATAAAATTCTGTAAGGTAATAGAAATTGTGAGCAAATGGAAACATTTACAGAAATGTATGATCACTCATTTGAAAGCTAACATCACCCAGATATCCAGAAAAGTTAAAGTTTTGTGATCAGATATGTGAAAGCTGTGAAATTACACTAATTTATATAATCATTGTTGAGCATCAATACACAAAAATCTATTTTTCTGCATTGTATAGCAGTATGTGTACATAGTAGGCCATGTATGAGCAAACAGTCTTCTGTTTTGATGTAATATTTCTGTGAATATTGATAATATGGTTGGGTGTGTAAGTGTTGAAGTTATGGCCTAGTGTGGAATGTGATTATTTTAAAGATTTTTTCCTTTAAAAACAGGCAACTGCATGAAAATTGTGTTCAAACTATTCATGTATGCCACCTGTTTATTAGAAACATGTTGCAAATAAAATATGATTGATTGTCATGTGTTTATATAGTGGCATCAGTCACATCATTGGTACTAAGACATATTAGGTATGTTTGAGACTGTAATATAAAATGTCCCCCCTCATCTTCACAGTCTAATATACATTTACATAAGTTTTGACCTATCAAAAATTGTTAAGAACTTCTTCACTGATATAGTGGACATTATTATTTCTTTGGCATACATTCCATAATAAGTGAAGCAGTGCTTGTGATTTGTTGTGCAAAAGTAATGGCATATCTGCCTAAATATGTGTAAATTAAACTGTCATTTAATTTTAAAAATCCCAGGGATTACCAACCCTTCAAGACCTAGGAACATACTTGCTGTTTTTTAACAACTTGTGGTCTGCCAAATTATTAAGTAGTTACTCATCAACGATGTCATTATTGATAAAAATAAAAATTATATGACTGTCAAATAATTTACAGTATATACATGTGGCATACCATATGCTGTTTGTATATTTTAATATGAAAAGGTAATACAATGTTATAATTTATAGTTCTGTCTGGCACACAACAACTGGTTTCTTTAGAATATTAATTGTCCACGATGATGTTGCATCACCTGTATGGTGTGAAAAACTGTAAGAAGGTATCAGAATCATAGGCTGTCAAGGTTTTGTATACCTTTCATGAATTGCCATATCAGTCTTTTCAATATAAGAAACTCTGACAGGTGAAACAATTTTCTTTATATTGGTCTGTTTATAGAAATATAATGGTTATTTTATTACAAATTTGAAAATGTGAATGATCTTTGTAATCAGTGTCTTATATGGATGCATATCTTTCAGAAATGATATTTTAAAAGTTTGTGCCACTAATACAATACATAGTAATTTAGGAAACCAAAATAAAAGGTCTGTCTGTCATTAAAATATTTTCAAAAGTAGTATGTTTCTTAGCACATGTATTACATTGTATTAAACATAATATAATTTGTTATAAAAACAGGTTGACTTTCCAACTGAATTCTGTCTAGGTTTTAATGTAATCTGTCACATTTACTGGCTGTTTTTTGGGATGAATTGCATTGTCCAAAGATTTAAACTAGAACCAATTTCTCTTTAGGTAGGATATCAGGTTCTCACAGCACTGAGTACTAAAATGGCCGTCCTCTGGATTGCAGTGTCATGTAGTCTGGTAGAAGTTTACCAACATTTCAGAGGTCCTTGTTGCCTCCATCATCAGGGCTATGAATCATTGGCAAACTTCTACCAGACTACATGTTGCTATATAACCCAGAAGGTGGACATCCTACAACTCGGACTTTCGTTTTGCCTCTGTCCTGAGGTTTGAATCCAAGACCTTAAGAATATGAAGCAGTAGTACTGATTGTAATGTTCAGTGAGATGGGAAGATGATCATAAATAGTAATTAGGGATTTGGAACAAGATGGTCATGGTTTGTTTCAGTGTATTATCTGACTCACCTGGATGACTTGGGGGAAAATCATAAAAGCATAGCCAGTAACCCAGACAAGATTTGAACCCGGTATTAACATGTTTATTACCTTGCAGGTGCTCTTGAAGTGAAATGACGCGCTTCAACTGCAAATATTAAGAGTAAGAAAGAAAAATTACTTATACAAAAATTTATCACCCATGCTATGCTGTGGATTATGGAAAGTTGACTTTGACCCCTTATATGTGTTTTTAACACAAAAATTGTATTGATAGTATGAGTATTTCAATGGGAAATGGTGTCCAATTATATATACTTATGTCAATTACATGTAAAGAATTGTTAAGAGAAAATGTTCATATTCTGATTCTGTGAATTATGTCAATTCAGTCTGTGATTTCGTTCTTCACATAATAAAGTATATTTGATGTTATTGTCTTTCTGTAAGCTCATATCATTTTATCACCAATAGTGATACAAGAATATATAGTTCATTATGATTGCATACCATGTCCACATTCATGCTAATTTTATACAGTTACATTTCAAAAGTACTGACACTGTATAAGAGTCAGAAAGAAATTATTATTCTTTGTATTTTGTCAAGTATTCACTATATAAAACATCTCAAATAAAAATTTTAGTTTCTAATATGATCTTTATTTTATGTCATGCACCAATTTTTTATGTTGAACTGTTTTTTGAGAAAAGTAATTATGATTAATTTGAGCTTAAGTAAGTTAAGGGTTGAAGATTTCCGTCTTCTGGGTTGTTGCGCTGTGTAGTCTGGTCGATGTTAACCAACGTTTCAGAGGTCATACTGCCTCCATCATCAGGGCGATGAGTATGAAGATTTCTGTCTTCTGGGTTGTTGCGCTGTGTAGTCTGGTCGATGTTAACCAACGTTTCAGAGGTCAATCTTCATACTCATCGCCCTGATGACAGAAGCAGTATGACCTCTGAAACGTTGGTTAACATCGACCAGACTACACAGCGCAACAACCCAGAAGACAGAAATCTTCATACTCACCGCTGTGAGAACCTCAAGTCTTACAAGTTAAGGGTTATTGTTACTATGTTTTTACAGGCTTCATTAATGCCCTGATTAGTTTTTGTTGCTTTAGGTTTTTCATATTGCTGTATTTTTAATACATGCATTATTTTATCTTAAGATTGCAAATCTGATTGAGAAGGCCCATAGACATCTTTTACCATCACTGTCACTATATGCACTCACATACACTGTGGTGCAGGGTATTCTTTGAAAATTTGATTGTATACTCAACATTAGCCCACTTACTATAAGCTTGGTTTTCATACACAAAATTTACCCTTCCAATGTTGATGAAAGACTCAGGCAACAAGCCGCATCAGGTGGCTGAATGGTGAATGAACCATTTCTTCCTCCGTTTCGAGAGCCATCTCTGCTCTCATCCTCAGGGTAACTGCGAAATGAAACATCCTATGTAGCGCGCTCACTGATGGTAACTGGTGACACGTCTGTTGCTTTGTTTCATGCTGACCAATAGGAACTGGAAGACAAGGTCAAGTGTTCGCACTCGCTGTCACAGGATACCAGGCTACTATGCCACTAAATGATTCTTAAATCTATCCCATAGATGTCAGATTCTGTTACCTCAGTAGTCCAAGCAGTTGAACTGAATATTAATGCAAAGCCCATATGTTCAACATTTCTGTAACATGGATGCACTTCTGTAGAAGTGTGTAGCACTCAAAGGGTTAAATTTGCCTACAGATTTTGGTGTAGATACCAATACTAGAAATCACTGAAATCCATTCAGTAGTTTTGTTGATAAACAGACAAATGGATACAACCTCCCCTGTATAAGGCTACTTATTGGGATTGGAAACGGTTGTTTTATTTTAAATTCAGTTTCTCTTGTTAGGTGATTAATATCAGATACTGTGGATTTTCACCTCCATAAAAAATTATTTTTTGACTCTGAGAAATATTAATTTTATATCATATTGTTTTGACGACATTTTTGCACTTGAACTTATGGTTTTATTACAGGGCAGATACATTCTTTGAAGACATTTTATTGTGGGAATGTTTTGTTTTTACCTTCAACAAGTCAAAATATGTTTCTGAGGAAATTCACATAATTCAATGAAATAAATATTTTGGCATACACATTTGATTAATTTGGTTCTTAGAAAATTAATGTCAGAGACTAAAATGGATTTTCTACATTAAAGATCTCTAGTAGCAATGAGATAAAACACCTAATTGAGGATATTCAATTAATGACTATTCTTTCTCCATTTCAGTAGAAAAAATGTGTAACATTTTATGATATAAGCTACATTTAAAGTACAGCTTCAAATTTCATATTGCATACTCCTAACCCTGATAATTTTTATACCTTTAAAAGATTACAATAAAAATGAAGGCTAATTAAGATGGTTCAACCACTGCAGCAAGAAGGTTAACTTAGTATAGGTGGCATGCCGAGTCCATCCCTTTACACTTGCCAGTACTACCATGCTAACTCTAGCATTCTATTTTTCCTCCACTCAGCTATCAGCAAGCTGACCCATCTCTGTAAAGGTACATTTGTTAAATTTCCTGTACAAAAAAAAAACTCGACAGTTTCTATGAAATAATGACACGACTCTGATCTGTCAAAGAACTTTGTGTTTATTAATACTTACCATTGTAAAGCACATCAATGGCTTGCAATTCAAGCTTCAACCACTAGAACAAGCCTCTGATGACAATATAGTAATTCCATGGTATTGCATTTCCACACAATCTTACTTGGAGATCAGGATTTGCCACTGGACCCCAGGGTTGAATATTATATGTACTGTTTGTCACCGATAAACTATTTGCCCATCACCATCATTCCCTTGTGCTGAGCTATGCAACAGGCCATCAAGGAGGTCATTCACAAAACTGTGAGGTAATCTAAGATCATTAAGATGAAGCACTATGAGGAAAGGAATGTTAACCTTCTGTAATTTTCATGCATGGACCAATTAATCCACCAGCTAAAACTGCAACCTAAAATTACTAATACAGGGCTGTAACCAATTTGTCATCAGTATTAAACTTTCATTCTGTTCCCATGTTTCCATTTTATTCAACATGTTCAATATTTTCATCTTAAATGATGCTTAAATCATATTCCTATTTTTACATCAATCTTTATTGTATAGGAAATTGGGATTTAAAACCACAAACCACGGGCTGCCAGCCAGACTTTAAGTTTGAGGTAAATGGTTCAGTGATACCCTAGTGTGATGCATAAGCCTTAATGCATGGACAATAAAGGTTATGGACCAACATTACCAGGAAGGTAGAAATTAATGCAGAAAGGCTAATGAAATGTAAATTATAGAACCAGCTACAAAAAAACAATAATTACTTTTGAATTCAACTGGAAAAAATTCTAACAAATATATAAGACAAGGAATGTAACTGTGCTTTGTGATGTATTGCTGTTTAAGTATCCAGATAAAATGTGAACAAAGAAGTGTTTTTACAGTTCCTTTCCATAGTTAGGAGACAATAAACAAAATGGTAACCACATGCTGACAGTGCTGCTACAGACTGCATTGACAAAGCTTAACTTCAGGAACTCTGTGATATCAAGAAACAAACTGAAATTACATTTCAGGAATGGATCTATTTATGTACAGAGTATAATGGAAGCAAATGTAATAGCTCAAAAGCAACTGTTATTTTCATGCATGTGAAGTTAAACCATACGAAAAGATTAATCTTCTCAGAAGACAGCAATTTAAGAACTGAAATTAAACTCTGTCAAATTTCCATTTAACTGCAGATAAACATTTTATGAATTTGAGCCATAGAACACATAAGGACCACTGTATGAATTCAAATATTTTTCATAAACAAAATACTCCAGATAAAAGAGAAATATATGGGTTGATACTCAATATTTTGGCCAGTTATATCACAATAATCACTTTATATTCATACATCAACATTACGCTATCTCAGCCATTTACCTTTTATAAGACCCATTCACTGGGCAGGTGCAAAATTCTTGACTAATGAAAAATAACTAACAATATTCAACAACTGATGTCAATATACATATTCAAATATTCAATTTTTATTTTATTATATACTTGTACTATCTCTTCCAATGTCTAAGCATTCACTTTTGCAACTTTATTTTTTGCACCCCCCCAAATAGGTACTTCCTTGTGACCTCCACAGGGGTCGTAATACTTACTGCAATCAAGAAGACAAATTGTGTTAAAACAAGGAATCTCACAGTACCTGACATTTTTAACTAGGTTTCAATAATGCAGCAAGCATATTCCTAATAATATAGAATTAAAATCTATGTAATGTATCCACATCTTGCATATTTTTTAAGTGATCTTAATCTAAAATGAATGATCTCACTCTGATTCCTTGTTCAAGCACGATGTTTGGCTAATTTTACAGCAAATACTGCAATCACCACTTGAAACAAACATTCATCAAATTCACCACCATTACAAACGAGGTGGAGTGATTTAAAATCTTTGGTAGCCAAATTTTATTTTAAAGCTGTTAGGAAAACTGTCTGCTAGCTGTTGACTTGGCAGCCATCAACAACACAAATTTTAACAATATGTTTACCAATTTTTATTCAGTCTTTTCTTTCTTAAAGGGATTATTTTGTTTAAAAATTTACAAAAATAAAAGTTCAAACATCGACATAAGTATAATTTCAAATGGGTTTAGAAGGATTTTGTTTTTTGTCTAATCTGCAGGCAGCTGGCCTATTGCACAGATAGAGAAAAATTATAAATGCAAATCAGAAGACATAAATTATTTTAATAAACATATAAATATATATACAAGTAAAAATGCCTCATATCATGCATGTGTGTCTTCTTATGTTACCAGATAATACAGCAGAACACACAACAGTTAATGTGAATCTGTCAGACACAACCAAAAAATTTAAACTCAACTTCTGATACTGTATATTCTACATTTAATGAAACGTTTACTGTTTATATGTCATATGATCAGTCATCTGTTTACTAAATTAAATAAACGTAACAAATTTACAGAAGTATGTACAGATTATCATTTATCTGTTAATATTTTTTGATGAAGCAGTAATGAGTACAGAATGAGTGAAGTTAGTCAATTAATTCATTCAAGATTGAACAAGAAATCCAAAGTCAGTCTACTACACTACCTGAAGACCAAAATAACACATGCAATTGTGTAGAGACAAAATAAAATTAATTTGACTGAAGGAGAAACTGAGGTTGTGCAACATTAATAGGAATTCTAGCATGTGACATATTTCATGTTATTTCAAGTTGCCATACAACTGACATGCCTAACCTGGGATAAATGACTGCCAAGTCTACAGGAAGTGTACAACCATACATGTGACCCAATTCACACAGTGGGACCACCATGTGAATAAGTCTTCAGGATTATCAGCACTTACAGTAGTACTGAAATGGTTTATATAATTCTACTAAAACTGTTTTAGACCAATAGGACTGCTTAACAATGAAGAGTAGTCACATTACTCCAGTAACAAATATTCTGAGCTTTCTTTGCACAAAAATATACAAAACAATTATTATTATTTTTTTCTTTTTTCTTTCTTAATTTCAATGAATGCGCATGAATTTATAATTCATAATAATAAAAAAAAATTATTTGCAATCGAGCGACTCCATTGATAAATTGAACAAGACACACAGGTGAAAAAACTGTTTAATATTTTCTGCACATCAAGGTGCAAGAAATGTGATTTGATGCAAAACGTACCTTCAACTTCAGGTTTATTTATAACATGTTTCCATTTTTCTCTCTTCTGCTACCATAAACACTTCCTTAAAAACAAGACGACATAGCACTTACTTCAAAACAAGAAGACTATGTCCACCGCTGCAAATTCCAAAGATGATAATCACACGCAAATGTAGAAATGAACTCACACTGTGCACTGTGCGGTAGGATGGGATCCACACTGCATCCACATACAAGTGGACAAAGAAGCCACATTCTACAAACATATGGCAGTTGGCTCAGAAACCCCCATTCATCCACTGACAACTAGGTAAACAAGAAGTCCTCACACAGGAAACATAAATGGAACAACAGAAGAGTGCAGTAAACACAAAGATATAACAATATTTAGATATGAAGCCCATATCTGCAGCAAACTGTAACATACTACAGTAAAACCCCTCAAGTTGGACATCTCTATATCCTGGACACCCCTTTATATTGGACACTTTTAATTGGAACCGGTGAATATCCTATAATTTTACATGTCCACAATACCCTATATCTTGGACACCCCTTTATCCTGGAACTTGAACACCCCTTTTGTTGTAAGTTGGACAGGTTCATGCACTTAACTTCGATGCTTTTCAGGGAAACTTTTTCAGTTACATATTTTGTTATTTTGAATTTCTGACTGATGAATGCCTCCTCTCTGGAGGATTACCTTATGGACATTGAACCCATCATTGGAATGCATTGCAAGAGTTTAACCTTTATCTTACTAGCGTTCCCTGTCTGGAACGTAAGTTGTGTACTCAGCCCTACGAACGTTCCCGGTGCGGAACTCAAAACTTGCAACATTGTAAGTAGACATGGCTACGTCTTTTGGCCTCTTTTAGGGGCTGCAAATATTGAATCACTTTCTCAAGGGTTCTGACAAGTTCAACATGAGCTGTCAACCCCGGAACTATAACCATAAACAGCAATAAACATTGTTATTGTCAAGTGGGTTTCGGCTTTGTTTTCAGACCCCCTAATCTAAGCTACTCACATTCCTCGGCATGATCTGTGAAAAGAATGTGTATCCACTGAAGTAGGGGAAACAAATTTTTCTGTGTGGTCACAAAAACTCCGAAGGGCTGCTACCACATTGCCATTTAAATCCCCGTCTTTAAAGGTTAACTATTCTTTTGCTGAATCCTTAACTGGACTACAGTATTGCAGAAGACACAGCTTTAACTCCGTCAGTACTGTGCTTGCATTTGAGTTCAGACTGTGTTAACAGAAATGGAATTTTTCTTTTTGCGATGGGGAAGCGAAAATTAGTGTAATTAACTTTAGAAAATGTTATTGAGGCTGGGGAGTAATGTGCAATGCATGGGAGTGGGCTTCAAAAGATTATTATTAATACTATTGTCATTAATTCTTAATTCAAGTAAGCCTACAGTAGTTAGTGTATGTAAGTAAATAGATTATAATGTCATTAGACCACAATATGATTTTTCTTGGACACCTCTGAAAGTTGGACACATTTTCATGGAACCCCAAGTGTCCAACTTAGAGAGGTTTTACTGTATTACGATGCCATCTAAACTTCATTCTACATTTTTCTGAAATAGATGGCTCCACTTGTCACAGAAGAAGCAGAATGTGAAAACCTCAGCCAACTGACATGCATCTTTAGAACAGTAGGTATAATAAAACACCTGTAAAAGGATTATGAGAAATATAAAAATGTCACATTCACACGAGGATGTAGGAAATGTCTGTGTCATTGATTTCACTGAAACAACAAAAGAATCTTCTGGAACATCAAGGAAAAAGAAATTAAAGTTCTTTTCCTCCAGAAGATTAGAGATGATTGTAATAGAATAAGAAGTTCACTTTTCAAGTTTTCAACTTCTTTTGAGTGGGCCAGCCACCTTGCTTGTGTTTATGTATGTTACATCTGGGGTCAACTCAGGCATGGTACAATCGACAGGCAAACAGGCACTAGTCTCTCTTCTCTGTACATGGGATTGGCTGCCAACACATCAAGTTAACCCCAGGCATTATAAAGTTTGTTACTGGAAAGTCAGTTCTCCTGAATATCTTCCATAATATTATACTGATCTTGCCAATCTACCCTACTTTACAGCAAAACTGTCAGGCTTTTCTGTAGAAGGGACTATTTGAATCACACAAAGAAATTCGTTTTTCAAACAATGAATAATTACACTACATTTATATGTCTGTTCCATCATAAGCACATTCCATCACGTAGGAAATGGGTGAGTGAACAATGGTAAGAATTGCAAATTTAGCACAAAAATTTAAGTATAAAGGAATACAGCTGACTTTCCACTGATGCAAACTTGCTACTCTTAGATTCATCTCCTCCTGGCAAACGGGAGTTCTGAACAAGCACAATCTTTTCACCATCTTGCTTACATCTGAAATGAATTGCAATGAGGGTAGGACAAAGTCTTGTGCTTCAAAAGTCCATTGATTTTAGTGGGCATTTAGGTTAGAAAAAGTTCAATTGTATTCTCTTCTCCCTATAAAGAGTCTTCTATTTATGGTCTTATTTTGTAGCAACCCCCATATTACACACTGGTCAAAGGGATCACCAAATGGAACCCCCATGACCCAACAAAGACCTTTACTCCGGTGATGAGACCCTGCCATCGACAGTCAGGCTCTTCTTCCACTTAAGTAAAAGAACTTGCAATGTTTTCAGCTCCCACTTGAATGGAATCTCACAAAAACAACATACAACACCCAACAGTGTCACTAGCATTCCAAAAATGTACAAACTCCAAAGAATAATTTGATGTATGTGTACACAACTATTACGTTGATGTTGACTGTAAATGTTTTTACACTCAGAGATATTCTGGGTGAAGAAAAATGTCATGTCACTCTTATGGTATCTTTGGAGTTTGAAAGTTTTGGATATATTACTCACAATAAACCAACCACTGCTTTAAACCAAGCAATGGTCAATTTAATCGTTTGTTGTTGGGTTGAAATGATGTTGAATATAGGCACTACAACAAAAAACAATTAAACTTCAGAGGTCCTGAAGCCATGAAATGAAACTCAGTTACTATCTGACTGGATGGCAATAGAAGAAAAAGCACTAATCTTGCATTGTATTAAAAATACACAACTGCGTAGAAATTATTCTCTCTCTTCCTGTACAAACAAGGTCAAGAGTAAGTTCAATGTTATGCCATATCCGACTGTGAAGCCAGCAAGGATAAAAGTACAATATGTATCCCTGTATTCTGCAGTCAACCTAGTTAACATAAACATGTGACTGCTATTATTTCAAGTGGCTTGCAATGTTCCCTCCCTGATGCAGATGGGTTACTTGACAGACTCGATGGCAGCAGTTCAACATAGGCATTGAGCAGGTGGCCTAGATGTAGGAGTAAGGTCCGTCAGTGAGGGCGCTACAGAGCAATAGTCAGGAGTTGTCATCTTTTCCTCGTGTTCCTCTGTTGGGTTTATACTCTAACCCTGGATCAAACTGCATCAAGACAAAAACCTGAAAAAAGACAACATTAAGTATCAGTGTCAAGTGGCTAAGATATAAGAAGCAAATTTAAATAGGATATCATCAGTGTTCAATTGAAGTAGTAACATAGGCTCAAACTGTGGCAAAGCACAGAACTTACAAATAGTGACAAGATCTGAAACAGTATTCAGGTACAAGTATAGAGCTAACAAATATTTACCAAGTTTGCTGGGTATTTGCATAAAACCTGTAAACAGTGAACAGATCTCAAAATTCTAACCTGGGATTGGCACAGAGATTATTACATCCTGGACTGATTTATAGCATCTGAGACATCTTTCAAAAACATGGCTCATGTACAGTGCTATCAACAATAGATAAGAATAATATATTCTTCTAGGGCTACCACCTGCGTCAGGTTGTTGAAAGGAAAACGTCTGAAGTCTGAAGTTTTCAGTATCCTGAGGACGAGGATGAAGACGGTTCTCAAAACACTGGTTTTTTCCTTTCATCTATCTAATACAGCTGGTAACTGAGAAGAATTTATTATAATAGTGTCAGTATAGAGTACGATCTTCTGAGTTGTTGAGTCATGTAGTCTTTTGGCTGTGCACCAACATTTCAGAAGGACATACTGCTTCCATATTCAGTGGTGTTGCCTCCCTATAGAGTGGTAAAGAATTTAAGGTTTTTGTGGCAAATGCGAGTACAGATGGTGACCTACTTGGTTGTCGCACCATGTTGTTCTGGCTGTATGCCAACAATGCAGAAGCAGAATGTTCCTCCTAAACACGGGTAATACTAAAAATACTATACAATGCAACAACCTTGAAGACTGCCAGCAACAAACATAGACTGAGTATTAAGAAATAAAAAAAGTGAAGTCTGAAACCAAGATTTTTGGCAACAGAAACAATAAAATAAAAAATGCCAGGCTTTAAAGTTGGTTCAATGTTCATGTAAATCCTGTTTCCAGATGAAAACTGTGTAAATTTAGACTGCATTGCCAACACTGTGATGATCCTTACTGCCTCTGTCTACAAAAAGAAGTGACAAAGCAATGGCCAATATTGATATTACAGTACAGGTTGGCAGAAAGAAACAAAACAGAGCAGTTTCCACGACCTGTGGACCTGCACTGTAAGTACTGGTACAAACAACAAATAGGAAATTTACCTTAAATATGGAAACAGCAAGGATCTCCAAAATGTACGCAACACATCATTGTCATTATTCAGAAACAGGATCAGTACTACAAGAGAAGTTTGTGATTTCTTTTACATTATCAAAGATGAAATTAAACAGTTCTGAGGAGGCCAGCAACTTGATATAAATATCAAGTGAGGATAACAAGAAATACAATAGGGAAATAGATAATGTAGAAACAGGATTAATTCATACAAAAGCAAAGACAAAATGGAGGTGCTTTTGTTATAAGGCAATCCAACATGTTAAAATGCCGATGTATACAGATTATAATTACAGGAGTAGCTCACCTGATCTGTTGGCAGCAGTGAGAAGTCATCTGGAGGGTTTGTTATGACGTACCGCTTCGACGAGGCATCACAAGAGGAACTTGTGTCCCGAAACCTAAGCCAATATATGGCACACACCATAAGTATGAATTGACTACAGAAGCAATAACATACGCCAGCCACAGCATGAAGCCAACAAAATCTTCAGCATGCTTATCTGACAAAATAAAATCTGTGTTTGCCATTCACATATAAACATGCTTTTAAAATAGCAGAATTTACTCAATTCATTCAAGTGTCATACATGGATTCATTTAATATTATTATGTTCCTCTGATCTTTAATCATATTAACATAATGCATAATCAGACATTAAATAAATTAATTAGAAATTAAGCAACTGAGCATATGCAAATATTCTACACTGCACAATAATTTAACCATAAATTCAATACTTACAGTCAAATCCAGATTTCATTATCATGGATTTAACAAAAGTTTCAATTAAATTAATTTTATACACATAAAATGTTTAAAAACTGTGCTATGTAAGATATGAAAAGTTATCAATTTAGAGGGCCTCAAATATACAAATGAACAACAAGCTCTTGAAAAAAAGTATGACATACTTTCATTCAAATGCTTCAAATAAATAGTCAGACCAGCAATAAATAAAATTAATAATTACAAAATTCAGTACTCTACTCATCTGCATAATTTTCTCTAGTACAGATTCCAAGTATGTTAAATTTGCCAGGTATAACCTTACAGTTTTCCTGCATTACCATATTTGCAACTGTTAAATACAAAGAAATTTAGTATAAAATTTGTATAGATATTATCATCATTTAACTCCAAACAAGGTTTCAAATGCTACCTCCAACAGTTCATAATAAATAGTAACACTGGTGTGACCACTCACTTGTTTGCATGGCCAAGATGATATTATTACTGACTGCTGGTAGAAGCAAAGGATATTTCTTCTAGTCTCTGTATCCAGACCAGCTCTGGGGCTTACCCAGTCACCTATCTAATAGGTAGTGGGAGTCCTTTTCCCGGGGGTAAAGTACAGCTGGGGCATGATGCTGACCGTTCACCCCCATCTAGTCCTGAGGTCATGAATGTGTAGGAGCTATATTTCCCCCCTCTCCCGCAAATGCCTCTGTGGCATACAGTAGGACAGCCTTGTTTATAGTTAATTTCAATGGACTTTGCAGTTTTGTAATTTAATTATTGTTCATTAAATAAGGTGCAGTAAATGACAACAGTGTACAGTCAGGATCTGCAGAAGGTTATTAATTTCCTACTCTGATCC
>NW_019059834.1:32572-73020 GCF_000696155.1 Zootermopsis nevadensis
AAACAATACTAGGCTAGAGGAGGTAATTACCTATAAAGACCAATGCATAACATGCCATAAGACTTAAGGGCTGCAACAAACAGGTCTCCATATTTTCCTGCCTCACCAAACTGTGCCAGTGGTCCATCATATAGTGAGATCTGTCCCACTCGACAACGGTCACGATTTGACAAGCTATCTGCAGTGCTGTCAACATTACACAAAAGTGTTAAAAATACACCGACTACAAAATACTCTAAACGATGTTCTGAAATCAGACAAATATATTTCAGAACACTTCCAATTTATAAGACTTAATCTTAAAAATGTGAAAGCTGTTACACTTTTCATCACATTTTCAGATTTTAATAAAATTTAAATTTTAACTTATTAACAAAATTCTCAGAATTAAAATATCACTATCACATCACAAAGCTCAATCACGTTTATACTTTAAATCTGGGCGAAATTATACTTAAAACTATTCCACTAAAAATTCAGCAAATCAAACATTACCAAAGACAGAATATGTACAATTCAAGGAAAACATTTTGTGTCACACACAGACCAAGAAAACAATCGACATTCTGAAGCTGTAATAGGCCATAATAAAGAAGAATTAGACATATATCACCGATGTCACAAACTTCTTTTCAAAAAATGGCCATCAACAAAATTTCTAAGCATATTATTCCAGCGATTGGGGTTTATTTTTAAAGATACTGACAATAATGTGGTAAATTTCAAGCATATATTTTGATAAATATTTGAAAATAAATATAACTCCACATTTAGAAGCATTTCATAACCTAGAATATCTATCAATATCAAACTAGAACATTATATGATACTATAACATAACAGAACATACCTGTAACCCCCACGGAGTCCAGCCCCTTCTGCCAAAATTAGTTCTAGCTCAGGTGTTGCTCCACCAGTGATTAATGAACGTATCAGTGTCAGTGCATTCTGATTAAAATATGTCTAAAACATAAGAGAAACGTATGCACATCAATATCCTGCATTCAAGACAATCATATTACTTCACTAATATAATGCAGTACCACTTTTAGCATTTCTATATGCCCCACACATTGCCACAAATAAAGAAATACCTTTCATTAATTAGGCATAATTAGTTTGGCTGGCATCATATTTCTAATATGTCAAAATATTCAATGTTAACACTCTGATGCCAGAAACCATAATATTACAATACACATAACCATGTTCTGATGCCTGAAACCATAACATTATGTTTTGACAAAGTTTGCTTCTATTTTTCATTGTTTTATCTACATTGATACATACAACCAATAGTGTGACCACGTAGTCTTCAACAAATGGTTTGTGTAAAGTTTCACTCCACAGTGAGGGCTGTTTAAAATCATATTGCACCACAATGTAGAATTAATGGATTGCTCAAACACTGTAACAAAATTTGGTGTATGATATACACATTTAAAACTTTAAAAAAAAAAATCCCCCAAATACTGTACGCCATTGACTTACTGTGGACATGAGTGAGTCCAGCACACTGACAGCAAATGCTGTACCACAAGCAAAAGGCTGGGTCAGGTACAGCTCTGTATCTGGGTCGTCATCATCATCCTGATCCAAGAACTGAACATTGCTGTCATTCACCAACTCTGAATAAACAGAACACCTGTATCACAGTTTCCTGTATTGTTTATCAAAGTAACCAACACACTGGTAAGAGAATTTTAACATTCAACTCTGCTAATACTAAAGCCTGCCGCTGGGTATATTCAGAGCCAAGTTGTTGATACCGTTTCATCCTCAAAACCTACCTGCATCCCTAAGATCCATTTCCTGCAATTAGGATCTATATGCCAACCATTAAAGTTTGGTTACTGTATGGTCAACTGGATAGACTATTTATATAATGGGGAAACCTTCTTCTCATTAAGGGACCCTTCATTTTATTTTATTTTATTCTTTACTTAATGAATACTGTGGCTTTGCAGCATGAACAGAAAAGATATATGTATAATAATAAAATGTCTGAGGGCAGGCTCTCGTATTATTAGTGATGAATTCAGAATATACAATAAGAAAATATATTTGTTTATTGTTCTGTCATTCCAATGGACCATCTATACTAGCATCTGACAACTCACACAGAAATTGCAGACCTCTGTTTTTATCAGTTCCAGTTCATTGTAGTTATAAGTTACAGCCAAGAGATGGTCAGAAAAAGAGGTATTCCTTACAATATAAATATTAAAACAGTATTTCACACAACAAATATGGTAAGCATATGTGATAATAAACTCTGTTTTCAGTATATGGTGTCTATGTCTGTTGTAACCACAGCTTCAAGTCTTAATAAACAAAAGCCTCACTTACAGTCAGGGGAACATAAATTCTTAGCATCTGCTTTTAGATGGCTAATATAAAGAAATATGAGGTGAGGAACTTGTATTACACCTCCATTAGCCAGTCTCTTACTTGCACAAATTTTATAATCAAATTCTACTTGTACGAGACAAACTATACAAGATTTGAGGTTCTCACAGCAAATAGTATGAAGGTGAATGTCTTCTGGGGTGTTGTGGAATATAATCTGGCGGAAATTGACCAGCATTTCAGATGTACATACTGCCTTATTCATCAGGGTTATTGTTCTACACAGTACAACATCCCAGAAGACAGTCATCTTCAAATGAACTATAATTTCACATACCTGTGATCATAGGCACATTGGCTCCATACACTGAACCTCTACGCTGCAGTACTATAGGACTCCCAACTGGTGATAGATTGTCCTGCTCTCCTGCAACAGCTGAGGGCATGACAAATCTCTATACAAGTACCCAAAAAAAGATTTTCAGATTAATAAATATACTACATGAAATTACAGGGTAAGTAAACATAAAAGTTAGATGTAACAGCAAATGCATGTAATGAAGGAATTATCAATATCTGTGGAATTCTAGTCCCATATATAACACATCTCTCAACTTGCACTTTAGTTATACCTCTGTTGGGGTTCACTCCTTATTAGTAATAGTTTAAGAGGCAGAATTGTTAGAAACACATTTAATACAAGTGTGTGAACTTTTGTTTTGAATAGGAGACTGATCTTCCTAACACATTCCTTGTAATTTTTTCAAGTTAATTTGTTGCATATAAAAATCTGTCATTGACACAACTATTCAGTAGGTAAAATAATATACTACATACTTAGGAATCAGCTCAAAATCCCAATTAAATTCAATCAGGAATATTTTCTTTCATTTCTAAATTCCTTTCATACCCTTACAAAACCAATGCAGACCAAAATGAAAGTTACACCATTACTTTTCGTTTAGATTCTCCATACCAGATTTAATCACAACTCCTTAATGAAGCATATAACTGAAGAAACGTGGTCTCCTCATTAAGCCTTCACTAAAAAGGCTTAGAAATAGTTATCTCTCTTTAACATTTATCAACTATCACTCCTTATATGGAATTTAGTTGGCTATGCCTTCCTGTGCACTGTAGCAGCATACCACTAGACCATTAAACACTGCAGTTAAAGATCAGCTAGAAGCCCCTTAGTTCATACAACCATATAATAAAAGTTAATATTAAGTCAATTCTTTGCAGTAACAGCAGAATATGTAGTGTGTTGTATTTATCCAAATGAAATTTGTAAACCTGGTCTAATGCTCAAGCTGTAATATGACTAAGTATTTTTAAGAATTGGAATTATGACACTAACTTTTACTGAGAACCCCAATGGTGTCATCAAAGGTCATTGCCTTGATATTGAGTGATGCAAGGATGGCTTCCTTATCTGCTAGCGTTGGATCATCATTACTTGGGACCTTTGCTGAAAGTATGACACACATATCGCAGAGATTTACATTCACAGCCCGCAGATCTGCCCGACTCAGTGGTGAACCCTGGGAAATAACAGTATTATTACAAATTATGAAAATAATGCTTCCAGCACAACAAACATAGAAGCGATAAATGCCACATGTAACTGACACTCTCTAAACTTTAGATGGTATGTATAAGAAGCTCAAGTAAATCCCTTTGTTTCTTTACAGAATTATTTAATGAAATTCTAATATAAATGATTTCATTCTAAACACCCAGTACCAATGTAAGAATAACCCATGGAAGCTAAGATCTCCACAATTCTTGTAGTAGCTGAATCACTACATGATCCACAACATAATTCTCATAACCTATTTTCATGTATACATCGTCCTTTCAATATGTCATCTTAAATTTCCCTAGGTAAGTTCATCAGATAAAGAATGTTGACAAAGCTATTAAAATCATTTTCCTCAAAGGAACTGTAAACCAAACACTTTTGACACTACCTAAAATAACATGCTTGCATGAGATATTGCCCTGAAATATTCAAAAGACAAAAACTAAACTGAAAAACCAAAGTTCACTGAAATGTTATTAGAATCTTTCACTGTGACTGAATGAAATCAAGCCTCCTTGGGTGAATCATCATGTCAGCAAGGAATTAGTCTCCATCATTTCTAAAAACCTCTGAAGATGGAGATAGAGACGGTCTCTAAAACAATTCCATGTTTATGCAGCATGTAGGATTTGTTCAACCCTTGTTCACAACAGTGGCAATAAGTTATACAACTGGCCACCCCATGAACAGGTTCCTACTGAATCCCTCACTACTCACATTGAGGACTGAAATCTTAGGAAGGTTCTGCAGCATCTTCCACTCACGACGAATGTAGTCCACTGAACCCACTATCACCACGTGTTTCAGTTCATGATAATGAAAGTTAGAAGCTCGTAGGGGCATCACTAGATTCCGAAGACCTATGAGTGGAGAATCTGGATCCGCAAAGAGGCACACCACTACGTGACCATTCAGTACTGTCATAGCCGCCTGATTTCGATCCTGCATTCAAACATAAATTAACATAGACACCGAATCTAAATTCACAGTGTCATACTTACAATTAGAATATGGACTGACATACAAAATGGTAGCAAAATGTGGAACCCTGTTTTAGACTAACCTGCAAAACTGTGAGATTCAAATTCATCACTTCCACTTTTGCACACTGAGCAAAATACCCAGCAGCACAAAGTCTGAACTAAGAGACTTTGTAGTGACCAGACCTATTTTGAGGCTTTCAGTGTTTACCTGGACAGACTTAGTAAGATAAAGGAAAGCAAAGAAACCAAAATGAAATTCCTGATCTTGCCTTCAAGCCAATACTTGAATCTAGGACCTTCCAAATAATAAGCAACAATACTTACCACTACACTGCAACATTCAATGACAGATCACTATCAGGTATTGAATAAAAGAGACAACGTTTCTTATAAAATATTGTGACGTCACCAGCTTCCAGCTTACCAGTATGCATTCTTCAAGGTTCTTTGCGGGACCCCAGTGAAACATTCCTGTTGAGTCATACTTCATCTCTGTCTTCTCAAAGTCAAAGTCCTTGGCCTGATCATCTGCTATGCCCACTTGCAAACCTCCATTGTTGTTCATGTTATTTCCACCCGACCCTCGAGATGTTGGCCTGCAACAGATCAATTCACTGCCCATTAGACACTGCCTTATAGTAAATGAATGTACATTGCACCTGACAACTATACTTGAGAACAACACAATGAACACTACTGTCTGCAAAGGCTTGATGGCAAATCACTGCACTGCATATAAAGTGAATAGGATTACTGCTGCAGCTTCTGTGAAAGTTTTTTGACTGACTGACTGATTGATTGAGAGATACATCAAGCTATGTTAGACACTGCTGAGCGAGTATGAATATTACACACAGAATGTTCATTTATTATACGCATTTATGTGGATGAAAATTTGGGTGGAAAATTCACAATCCTTTACTCATGTAGTCTTTTGCTTAGTGAACAATTCTGAATTTTATCTGACATCTTTCAATCACAGTCTTAAAATATTAATAATGAAATGAACCATCTTTTGTCCACTTGTTATCAATGGGTAAGTTCTGTTACAAATACTAAGGTAATAGTGTTGATGGATACCACCTACAAACAAGTTCTGCAGATTTTACACTCACACTTAAATTGTGCTGTAACATTTATATTTAAGAACATTATAAGAAATTTTTTATGATAAATGTTATATCATCAAATCCTTCACACAGCATGCACGTGATTTGTGCTGTTAATAAGAAAACATTCTATTTGTTGTACCAACAGGCACTTTTATTTGAGATATACTTATCTGACCTCATCCGTGTCTCATCAATCACTACAATTCATTTAATACAAGTTAAAAGTTACTGAATGTAATAAAGCTGATAGCAAGTTAACAAAATTATTTAAATTCAACCATAATTCCAACACTGCTTGCTTTATGGCAGAATATTTACTTTATCTTCTCAAGGAATACTTTTCCCCACACTTCATCAATGAAAGGATTAAGCACATATGAGATGTAAGCATCCTCATAATTTGGAAATCAGAGCAAGGAAAAACTATGTAATTATTAGCATAAAGTTAAAATGACATCAAAAGAAATTTTGTCATTCTAGGAAAGTGTGATGTCCTATACTAAGACATTGCTTGTTATCAAACAGGAATTCCAAGTTCACTATCACTGTGTGTTCTTCCTCAATAATTATAAAAGACATGTACTACTACTTCACACATTACTGAAGCTCTCATAATAAAATATTTATTACAGTGAGTTCCTGTATAATGTATTTTCCCACCATAAAAAAAAGAGTATACATTTTCTATGTTGATTAAGTCTGCAATGAGTGTCATTTGGCAGTGTGTGTACACATGTAATTTATTGTACACCAAATACAAACAAATTTATTTAACTCAGAAACATAGACAATCAAATAGAAATATTTTATATGGGTCAGATAAGTATCAGTCAAATAGCTGAGAAAGTAAAAGAAATGATTTTGTTAATGACTTTGAATGCACTGAGTCTTAACAAATACATTCACAAATTACACCAACAAATATTTAGATAAAACACATACAGGAAAAGGAACACCAAATATAATACAACCTTAAGTAGGGAGAGGGATAATGTTTAGAGTGTTAAGCCTCCAAAAGAAACACTGGTGCAGATTCTGTTTTTCACAGAATTTGCATCCTATTGAAACCTTGACAAAACTACACAAGCACACTACCTTCAAGGGACCAACATCTAAATCTGCCAAATGGAAGCTGCCAAACAGCCTACAGGAAGGCCAGTATTATTTGTAATAAACTTATTTTAACAAACACTTACTACTACCCTATATTACCCCAATACCTATATCAAACTAATAGTACATTATTAATTATTTCTTATATGAGTACCGGAGGATTGTTTCAGTTGTCCTTACATGCACCTAAAACATTAAGATTAGTATAATATTTAAACTGGTTGATAAAATACATATCTTTCATAACTGAAATTAAAATGTAAATTTCTGAAGCATAACAGTCATTCAAATGTGCTGTCACTACAAATGGCAATATTCACAGCTGACACTCTACACGTAACTAGAAATTTGTAAGACTATGACTGAGAAATTTGAAGAGATAAGTTCATTGTGTCATTTTATGGGGAAAGCACCATACCAAACAAAATTAAAAACATTCAGAATCGAAAACAACCAAAGTTTTGTAGGAACCTGCTGTCTCCATCCTCATCATAAAAGTAACTGACATAGTACACCTAAAAATGACACAATGAAAAGTGATCTCCGTGAAAATATCAATGCCAGAACAAAATATTGTTCACTACGTAAAACAATATGTCCACATGTTTTATTAGAAAAGTTTCCAGAGGTGGTAGAAGCCAGTAAACTTGTAAAATGCTTCAGTACGAGCTACAACTATTACTGAAGACAGGGTCTATAATTTCATTGAAGATTTCTGTCTTCTGAGTTGTTGCGCCGTGTAGTCTGGTCGATGCTAACCAACGTTTCAGAGGTCATACTGCCTCTGTCATCAGGGCGATGAATCACCCTGATGACGGAGGCAGTATGACATCTGAAACGTTGGTTAACATCGACCAGACTACACAGCGCAACAACCCAGAAGACAGAAATCTTCATCGCCTGATGATGGAGGCAGTATGACCCCTGAAACGTTGGTTAACATCGACCAGACTACACAGCGCAACAACCCAGAAGACGGAAATCTTCATACTAATCGCCCTGATGATGGAGGCAGTATGACCTCTGAAACGTTGGTTAACGTCGACCAGACTACACGGCGCAACAACCCAGAAGACAGAAATCTTCATACTCACTGCTGTGAAAACCTCAAATCTTATATATAATTTCACTGCCTGAAAAATTACCTAATATGCGGCAAGTCACTTCAATTTATGAAGCCTGTGGTTTAACACTTTCCAGCACCTTACAAAACAGTTCCAGTAAATTTCAACAGACAAATTCAGACAGTAAACTGTTAACCTTTATACGTCACTTAAATTAAAAACCCAGCTAGTATATACATAAAGTGCACTTAAATTGCACAAAAGGATTAAATAACTTGGACAACTTTTTCAGTAATACATGGGCTGACTTGACTTTGATATATATATTAAAATGTACATCAGCAACTGCAAACAATCTGCACATTTTACAAAATAACTTCATATGGCTTTATGATATGTAACAGATAACTTAAAAAATGTTCCCTTTATTTAGTGGTTTCATGACAGTGCCATTTTATAATCACTGTTTGGTTATTTCACAACCACATTTTCCATAAGTACACAAAATGAAAAATATATTAGCAATTTCTTTGTTTCGGACTTTATCCATCATCTGCTGAAAGTTCTTTTCAAAAGCCTTAAAAAATTATGTTTTTAAGATGGCTCTTCATTCATTCTTAGGTTAAAAAGAAAGACACCAGTTTCATAATGAATTTACAACTTTTGTTTGTTGTCATTCCTAATAAAGCACAGTATTGATATTGCCACAAATAGAACAAGTTCTGATGGCCTAGAATATTACTTTTAATTGTCAATTTACTAGCTAAAAAATATTCAGCAACTGGAAGCAAACATTTAAAATTCTGCTGTATTATAAACAAATCACCAGCTTTTTACAAATAAACAGTGTAATCGCAATAAAAATAATCTCAATAATTCTATAGATTGGTGTTTCTCAAATGCTGTTCCGTTCAAGATTGAAGTTTTGTAATGACAGGCAAACCAAAATTTAAATTTTTAAATGTAAAAACATTACCTAGAAGTTATGCATTCATTTATGTGCTGACAGTGTACAATATATTACTGGATGAACGCATAGTTCTTATTTTATACATGTAAACCATTAGTCTAAAACAAGTTATTTTATTATTAGTATTATATAGAGCTGGAAAAAATCATTCGCAGCACTAAAAAAATAAACAAGTTAAAATAAAAATTATAAACTGACATACATGAACACTTTCACATTCAACGGTTTTTAGAATAATTGATTCAAAACATGAAGTCACCTGACCGTGCACATTTTTAGGGGTTGAAGGGCAGTGGGTCAGTCTATCATCACATAAAAAGTTACTATTCTTTTGTTTTCTTGTACTTCTGTGGGAAAGTGTTGAATCAAAGGGATGGATGTCTCACATCATAGGCCAGTACACAAGAGACTCACACGTGAAATTCTATTTTGCATCAGTTATGCCATTTGAGATGAACAGCTGCTACAATATTTTAGTGCAAAACACAATTATGGTTGTTTTTAATGAAGTGCTATTCTTTTATATTTGCATTGTAGTTAATAGGTGTTAAAGTCCTGCAATAAATCCTACAGTTAACCTAAATTAAAATATTGCTAATTTTGCTAAACTGTATAGATTGATGCTTTAACATCCTGCAAAAACTAAATAAACCATATTTGTTACAATAAATAAGAACTCTAAAATATTGTGATAAATTTTGTAAATCAATATTCATATGTCATGGTTATCAGAACTTGCATAAGATTGTGTTCTTTGCTAAAATGATCAACTCTCAATAAAAATGACAACTGATGAAAACAATTATTAAAATCTCAATGTGTTATTCAGATTCCATATAATATCTGTATATCTCCCATGTAGGAACACAAGTGTTAATGAAAATGTTTGTGTCTGGAAGGTCTGAAGAAATGACAAATGCAGTATAGAAGCACAGAACAGCATCAGCAGAAAGAGCAAAGAACAGCAGTAAGAGCAATTGGCAACAGGTGGCAGTAGCTCAGAAGTGAGAGTGAATGAGGTGCAGTGGAGTCAGGCAACAAAACAAAAATAACAATACTATGATTGCTGTCATGATGTGTCAGCTTCAATGACATGCATTTCCTGTTGTTAAGTATAGTAGAATTGCTTCCGCCCCAGCTTTCATCGCTTTGCATTCCCTTCAGTATGTGCACATTAGAAACCAGCATATTTGTGTTCAGACAATGTATATACTTGCTTTTAGTGTGGTTAATGAACAACTCATAAGGAAAGTACATAATGAAGGAGACTTGATCTACTACAACATATTAAAAGGAAAGTTTTGATAATTTAAGAAATATCATATCACTTGTTAAAAGACTACAGTAACAACAGACACAGCTTACCTCTGAAAGCTGAAATAATGCACTATTGTAACTAGATCAGTGCAATCAAACTCAAAAGAAGGCTTATACATAGTCTACAATTTACTACAACAGCAAATTTTTAATTCCTTAATGAATAAATAATCGAGCCCTGAATAATACACACTGAAATCAATTTGCACACAATTATTTGGGGTGAGAAGGTATAGCGAATATCACTCAAACTGTTAAAGATACAATTAGTGATATATGACTTACTCTGAAGGTAATATGGATTTTTTCAGACTTATATCAGAAGACAAACATCCCTATATCTACTACAGAGAAATCTGGCTTGAATCACACCAGAAATCTTCCTTTTTCAGGAAGGAAGTATGAAGATGAGCAACTTTTCTTCTTTCGAATAAGCAGTAATATAGATGAGAACTTCATAGATGAGATCAACAGAGACTTTCCTTTTAGCTGCAAAATTCAGCTGCTGAAAGCTGACATTTTTAATATCTGTATATGATCATATTCAGAATGAATCCATGATTATGCAGTAAATGTTGTTCAAATAAATAAATACCGGAAACTTAAAAAGTTTACAATCAACTTTCAGTCTTTGAATAATATTATAAATGAATATAAAAAACATGCAGTTATATTGTATTGTAACTTTAAGAATGACATATGTGTGGATGGACAGATTAAAACATTCCATCCATATCAAAAAGCAGAAACTAACCAGCATGTGGTGACTTCTTGGATTTATCATCCATTAAAGGTCTCAAACTCCATTAGGATCACATGTCTAGTCTACTATTATTTTGATCATATTATTCACGTTTGTATGAACAAGAACATATCTTGTAAATTCAATCAAACTGCATGTGTTATAAACTAAAAATTGTATAGAAAAGAACTTGTAAAGTAAATGTAATACTCTGAATTTATTACATAGAAAGCTGGAAAATAACTTTGATTTATAACCAAATCATTGAGGTAAATACTGTAAAATGGAATAAAGGTTACTATAAATTCTTATCATGCTTATCACATAATAGAATGTATCTCCAATCATAATTACAATTCCACTGTACAAAATATTCTAATTCCATGAAGGAAAGACTCAGTCTATAAAGTAATCAAAACTGTTAACATTTTGTTTATCAGCAACTGCAAATGTAGCTGATCAAAGTAACAAGTGTCTGAATATTTAATTTTCAGTAAATATATACTTTAAACTGAAAACTCTGACCTCACAGACTGCAATCCACAGTTAAATTATTCTTAATTCCTCATTCAAATCTGTATCACCCATCCCCATACTTTCTTGCAAAAAATTTCTGGATCATGTAAAATAGCCACATTAGTGTATCAGCCATGATGGAAATAAATTTAAGTGATTCTCAGGGTGTGTCACAAATTATACACATGTATGGGGCTATATTATTTGTACTTTAAAAACAAAAATAAAACATAATTAAAATGAAATAATATTCTTAAAGAATGCAATTTAGATGGCTAAAATTATAAAGTTCAATAGACTTTAGTTCTTTAAAAGTAGACCTAATAAATACAATTATTTCTTGATTATTACTGATCAGACTCTATTGTCTCTAGTTCCCTGAGGTCACATGCTTTTTCTTAATATGCAAATAAATGGGTACACCATTGCAAGTCATAATGTGATACAGATGAATGTGACTTGTCACATTTATTTTAATGATTTCATAAGATATTAGATACAACAGTTACTGTGCAAAGTTCAAGCCAGATACTTGTGTTTAATATTGTATTGACAATTGTACTTCAGGGTATCTTCAAAACTTCAGCCACCTTCACACACATCAGGAGAACATGCAATGACGATAAGATCCTATTGAGAGAGGACCAACAAAATTTCATATGCAGTTGCAAGCTACAGAACTAAAGAAATCATAGCCTTGATGTAAACAGTAACTTATGACAGATGCAGTCCATTAGATGAGGAATACGTGTGAAAATACTGAAGTCCTTCTGACATAATAATTATTTATTATCATTTTTAAAACATAATAAATAATATTAAGGTATCATATTTTCATAAAAAATGTTGTCTTCAAGGCAAACTTAAAATACCTTAACAACACATAGACAAAATAAAAGAACAGGCGAAGTGTACTTTTCATCACTATCCAAAACATTCTTACAGAAGTATTTAGTAATCTTTGTACGTATTCACATCTTTGAGAGAGATCAAGACAGAGTCAGCAGCTGTTTAAGTACTACCAAACAAACCCCAATGAAATAACAAGGCCCAGCTAAGTTTATAATTCTGCTCATCTTAACTTGGCAAACACATTTTAATGCTACATTTGAACATGACAACACCGTGTATTAGATTATATTTCCTATAAAAGGTGTCAGTAAGCCAAGATAACTTAGGTTTTTAAAATTCTGAAGGCTGGAATCAGCTTTTCTCATATCACAAAGCCACACAGACAAAAGTAAATAACAAAGAGAATCTACCACACATATATATATATATATATTTACATGCACATTCTAGTAAAACTACTGTGGCAGCCAGCAGACTGCCACCGGGCAAGCAAGCCAGCAAACAGAAAGATCTACAGCCACAGAGACAGACAGGTAACAAACAGAGATAATGCCGCACAAAGACAGAGAGAGCATTTTCAGCTAACAGATTACTAAAAGAAGTTTTCTATTGAATAGAGAGAGCTTGTATGGAAAGCATACATGAGTTTTTTGACTTCATAGGCAAGGTGATAACCAGCATATGTTGAATCCTCTTGAGGCCTGTAATCACATTAAACATTCACTATTGCTACTTTGTTTGTCTCTATAATTTTCCAATTTCCTTTATCATAAACTTTTCATTCTGCAAAGATATATGTAGTTATTACATTCAATCCATAAAACAATAAATTTCAGCTGTTGGTATGACAAATAATGATACAAACTGTTCAGTTGTTTTGAGTTGTAACACCATATTGACTTGTAGGTAGTTACAAACATTTTGGTAAAAAATACTATTCCCAGTTATTAAAGACTGAAACAGTATGTTTCTCCAAGACTTGCTAACTACCTATGATTTGACACAGTATTACAATCCAGAAGAACAACATCAACATCTTTGCTGTGAGAACTTGAAATCTAATACAATGACACAGATTGTGTATCAGGTCAGCAACATGACTCCTGGTTAGTTCAGCCTTTTGATTGTAACAGCACACAGTTCCAACATGACTGAACAAATCCGTTCCTTTCCTTTCAGAGCTAACTTGGCACAAAAATGAGTAACTTTATATTACATTATGAAGTAAGACTCATTTAAAACCTTTGGAGGCTTTTCTACACTTGGATATATTATTCCATTCAATCATCACACTTTGAAACATGTATTTATAAAACCCCAACATGGCCCATCTGACTCCTAGTCCACTAATTTTTTTTACATCCCATGTCTCTGGATTTGGTATTACCCATCTTCGCTTCTGTTAACCATTCTAAGGTGAAGGTAGGCAAGCAACCATATTTTTAGATATGAGCAATTGAATGTTGCAGCTTAATGCGTAGGACTTCTGCTTCATATTTGGGAGGTCCTGGGTTAAAATCTCAGCCAGAAGACTGCCTATATTAACTGAAGTTTTTTGTGGTATTCCCCATTCCCACCATGCAAATTCCATACAGTACTCAGGCCACAATAGCTTTCTTAAACATCCTTCCCAATTCATTATTCACTAATCATCCTATCATTGAACATTACATTATCTGAGCCACTTAAAGTACTGTTCAATAAATTAAAAATAAATAAAACATTTTTCTCCCAAATATAGAAAAACGGTAATGATGAAAATTGTTTGTAGATGGAACCTATATCTAAACCTGGGATTTAAACTGCAGTGGGAATTTAGCATTACTCATATTAAAAGAGTTCTGACTCTGTAAGGAAATGGAAAAAGTAAAGCTGTAAAGTTGACACATTACACTCCATGGCCGTGCTTGGCAGGGTGGAAGAGTTATAGTTCTTTTTCATTATTGATCTTGGCACTGCATGTGGGTGAGCTGCCACTGTCATGCCCTGGCCATGCTTTGCCTTGGGGAAGAAATGCCTAGTACCCATTGAACAGGAGATTGGGTGGGCTCCACAGCCAATCTGGATGCAGATGCTTAAAAAAATCCTCTGTCCCTAAGAGGGATCAGACTTCAGCCATCCAGTCTGCAGTCAGACACTATACTGACAAAGATACCCTGGCTCCTAATAAAAGGGGAAGGCGTGTGGAAAAAAATCCACTCTACATGGAAGATCGGTGCCTTAACACTATACCATGTCCCCTGTTTACTAATTTTTATCAACAGTATTATTCCCAAGATAGTCTCACTATTCAACAGTCTATAAAATTTTAGTGCCTCTTATCATCATAGCTGAAGCAACTGGCAGGCACTCCTGAAAGACAGAAAGGAAAGGTGCATGAAGTCCGTAAGTTTCACGAAACATTGATACATATGTAATCCTGCAAGTGCCACAACATTTCTACAAGCAAAGTAGTGGAAGAATATGAAGATATTCTGAAGCAAACCTACTGAAAACAAAACGAGCATGACTAAATGACACAGTATTATAAGTTATGAATTTCCTTCTTTTTAATAACTAATGAAGTGACTCAATGGAGCAAATCCCTTGAGAAACTACTGGTAATGTGATCAAGAAATTTCCTGTTCTTTACTTAACTTGGACATTCTTTACTGCCACTAAACTTTATATTAAATAACATAAATTAAAAAGTTTCATGGACTATTTCACTCCATGTATCAATGTCATAAAATCATGTTGAATGATATGTGACATCACAATATTGCATGTAATAGTCAGATGGATAATGTTGGTTACTGGAGTACATTTATATCAAGATTTATGTTCTAAATCATCATTCATAGTCAATTTATAATGGCCCTGCAGTGCTGTTTAATTTATATCTTACTCTCAATACGAAAATCATACAAAAACATTTATCTTGGACAATTTTTAATTTCTTAACAATATTCCATTCTGAAAAAAAACCAACAAAATTATTTATTATCAGGAACATCATCATTACAATCACAGATACACAACTCAGAATACACACTATTGTAATGTAAGTGTGTATAAAATTGCAGTTAAAAACCCTACAAATTATATTTAGTTACTGAATGGAGGAGCAGAAGATATTATTCTTATTACTTGCAATGGCACTGATAAAATGAAACCGTAATGCCAACTGAAGATGGCTGTCTTCAGGGATGTTGCACTGTGTCTGGTCGAGTCTGGTAGAAGTGTACTACAGTTTCTGAGGTCCTTACTGTTTCCATCATCAGGATGACTCATGGAGGCAGTAAGCACCTCTGAAATGTTGGAAAACTTCTTACCAGACTATACAATGCAACATCCCAAAACAGAGTCATGTTTATATTCACTGCCTTGGGAACCAGGTCTCACATAATGCCAATTATTAAATATCAGTAAAATACTAATTTCTCATAACTCCATTTGTCTTAACAGCAATTTACATTTATATTTATACCAGATTAAAGAAGATACATTTTTCAGCGACTTGTATTTCAGTATGGTCACCAGGAAGCTATGGAGATAATGTTCTCTTTTAAAAAATGTGTTTGTCACCTAAGAGGTGCACATTTAGAATAAAACATTTTCTCCATTTCCTTTCCTTGCATTTCTATTACATGCAACAACACAAATGAACAAGAGCATGTGTTTAAGGGTGCAACATATATTTTGCTGTATTTGTGTTCAAATTTTTAAGGAATATAAAAGGCATAAGGTGGTTTGTAATGACAAAACATTATTAAGTCAATGCACAAAATATGTACGTTCTCTGTATCTGGAACTTGCCTCCAATTACATGCCTCTTTTGAAGTTCAATGCCTCTGTTTGTCCTATGAGTCAAAGGCATTATTTCTGATACTGTTTCAACTGCAAAAGTTAATCAGTGTGAAACAGAGAAGAAGAGTGAACATACAAAGACTTAGAAGGAAGCAATTACATCCTACTTGAAGTTAGCATGGCCTAGAGAAACTGAGGAAAACCACAATAAATCTCAGTCAGAGAGATCTAAATCGATGCCTATTAAATATGAGTTTAAAGCCTTAATACTACACCAATTTGTCCACTGGTATCTAGTTTTGATGTAGGAGAATAAATTAAGTGGATTCTGCTGCCCTGAAGAAGGTATGTAAACTACGAGGAGAAAGAAGAGTGAAGAGTCACAGTTTTTTCACATTCAAAATTTTGGACTTAATTGTTCTACAACAACAACTTTCACTCATATCTACTCAATTGTTGAGCCAAAATCATACAAGAAAGGATATAATTTTTATCCCCAGCATTAAAAAACAAACTACAAATAAGTTTTTAATAAAATACTGCCTTCATATTTATAAATTTTACTGTATATAGCATTGTTTGACATGATTTCCTTTATTTAGTAAAAATAAATTTTTGCACTGCATTGTACTCTTGTTGCAAATGTACATTTAAATGCATTTGTTGCTACAAAATTCAGTATGTGCATGCCACTTTACTGAACTATGTGGCAGATTTATTCCACATTATACAGTAAATCTGTCCCACTACACACCATGGAGGCACTTTGGGGGAGAGTACGTATAGCTCCTACTCATTCTTGACCTTGGCACTAGATGGGGGTGAGTGGCCAGCATCACACCACAGCCACATTTTACCCCACGGAAAGGACCCACCCAAACCCACTGGATCAGAGGCTGAGTGGGCCCCAGAGCCAGTTTGGATGTAGAGACTAGAGAAAAATCCTTTGTCCCTGCCAGGGATCAAACCCCAGTTGTCTAGTCTTTAGTCAGACACATAGAGACTGACCTTTGGTTATGCAACATTACAAGTTAATAAAATGACCTCAAGAAGCCATGACATGTTTTCAACAGCAATGTCTTTATCGCTGTGTACTTGCATGCACTGAATGAATAAAAAACACAAGTGGAGGAAGCATTAGTGCAGTCCATCTATGTGACATAATTAGCTTTAAATGAAATATTCTTGTTTATATATTATTTAAATTAAGATATTACTGCTTATTATATAGAAGATGTATGCCAAGATGGAAAAAGACTAGTACATCAGACATATCAACCAGCAACTTATTAACAAACTTATTTCAGAGTTCTCAGACTCCACTGGATTTATAAGTATTTGGTTAAGAACTCCTTGTAAAAGCTATACCAAGCAATATGCAATATGATTATATCTATACTTCCATAATATAATTAAAAGGAAAAGTAAGAACATAATGTGTAATGAAAAGTGCAGCTACCTAAAATATAAAGTCAAAACCTGCATAAAGATGGGTGGACTGGGATTATTTCCATATCATGTAAAGTGTACTTCACAGTCCCAATACAAAACCTTAATTTATAGAAAAACATTAAAATTGTATTAGTGAATTTAGTTTTCTCTGAATTAATTTATGATAAAAAAAGAATTGGTTGTAAGGAAACAGGAAGAAAGGGTGAGAGTGAATTAATGTGGCTCAGTATAGGGAATAGTGACAAGTTCTTGTGAATACAGTAATGAAATCTGTAATTCTTGAAGTAGTAAAAATATCGATATAGGTTTTCTGTGTTGTATTATTCCATGTAAACTTGTAGGTAAATACCAACATCTTGGAAGAACAGTCTGCCATTTTCTTGTTCCAAAAAAATCGTTACACAAGGTCACAAGGGCCAATCTACACCCTCCCACCCTATGTCTCTGAGATCCATTTTAATATTATCTTCCCACTTGGTAATTCAGATAATTTTTAATTATTTATTTCTAGACAGTTTTTTTCAAGAGAACCATTTTTAAACATTACAATGCCTTCAGCACAACAAGCCTATGTAAAATTTTATTTTCATAACACTTTGTCATAATATAAGGTACAAAAATTTTGGCTTACAGTAAGCCTTATTCTGGACACTTGGAAAAGGCACAGTAAGGTAAGAGAACAAGTAACTGATATGTTACATTATTTTATGTTGTTATTTCTCTTTTATGTTCTATGAATCACTCAACCAGTTTTCTTTTTATCCTTTTGTATACCTGCAGTTTCTAGTTTTGGATTTCATTATTTCTTGACACCAGAAAAGCTTCCACATACAAAACGTTTGGAAAACACTACTAAAGCGATTTTTAACTGTATGTCTATGAGTTTTATATTTTGTACTAACAAGTCTTCAATTCTATCCCATTAAACCAATGTTTTCTATTCTATTCTATTCAGGTAATCCCAAAACTTAATACCCAAAATATAGTTAAACACATTAACCAAATCATGCTCAATTTAAATTCCCTCTGCATACAAAGAAATGTTACCTGCTTCCCTTTCATCATACAGTTTATACAATCAAATGGTTTCACAGCATCCATGAGTCAGTAGATTTCAAAGTCATGTGTCTCTGCTGTTCATAAATATGTAGTTAGGAGCCATCTATAAATGACTAAATGAAATACAAGCACCTATATGTATGATCACATACACCGATCAAAGCTCATTAAAATATTTTAAGGCCATGTAAATCTCTGCAACCTGAATTTGTTAAAGGAGTTGAACGAGTTAAAAATCTTCATATTTAAAAATTACAAATTTATAAAGTAGTCAATGTTATAACTTGTATTATGCTGTAGATTACTGAATGATCTGCAATAATCTAGGCAGAAGTCATGACAATGAACACCACACACTCATACATACACCAATGCACAGATGCAGAGAAAGGAGAAACAATAAATAGTTTTTTATTTGTTGCCTACCTGTTGTACCCTCCACCTCCTGACTGTTGGTTAGGGGAGACAGCCATGTTGTCAGGTGTTGAGCGATTCACTGTTGGCTTCACCTTGTTCACCTGCTTGCTACCACTCATGAAATTCACCATTGTTGTTGGTGTACTCCTGTGATTTTGAAGTGCTGTAAATAACAAAATACACCACTACAAAGAGCTGTTCTCATATTTCCACCCATGCCTAGGTCTCTCGCCTTCAGATTTCTTTTACCAAAATTCCGTATACATTTATAATTGCTCACATATGTGCTACAGCCCTACCCATAACATATTCCTTGATTAAATTACCCTAATAATATTCAGTGAAAGAGTACAAACTATGCCATTTTGTAGCTCCCTGTTACCTGTTATTTCTTCCCTCTTAGGACCAAATATTCTCCTGACCACCCAATCTGTGTTCTTCCCTAACATTTTATATAACAGTGTAATTTAATATGATAGCATCAGAATACTAAGAATTTAAGTGACATGGCGAATGGTCTTCACCCTAACCATGTATAATGGGAAACAATTTCATTTATGTAAAGGTTCAGAGCAACAACTTAACAAGAGACATACTTACATGGATCCCCTTTCCCATGACCTGCCTCATCTGTGAACATAGGCAACACAGTACACAGTATTAGTATAATGTATTAATAAAACTCTGTTAGCATCGCACCCACGTGGGCTTCCCAATGTCAAGAGACTACTGTGAACAATAGCAACAGCTGATCAAGTGTTATAATCTTATTCATAATGCGTGCTTTGAACTTCCTTTTTCTTTTTAGAGGGAATAAACTAACATCAGTTACCACATACTAAGTAGCCCCTCATTCTTACAGGTATGTAAAACATCTTTGAAAATAATTCACTGCCTAATATAACCAAGAGGCTCCATAGTAGGTGGCAAAATTACTATCCTCTATAAACAACAAGGATTCACTAATACCAGTAAGAACTGTTGGTAAAGCCACATTATTTCTAAGAACAGACAAAAAGATTTACTAGAATCTAGCCCACTATAAAGGAAGAGTGTGGGTGATGACATGCCCACATGATGTACTGGCAGGAATAATTTGGACAAAAATGATATTTGAGATTCTTATGGCAGTAAAAATACCATTGTCTTTCATAATGTGATGCCATGTAGGTGGTTACCAATATTTTGAAGGAGCACACAGCCTGTCTTTCCCTTGAAAATGTGAGGTGAAAAGTTCCTCCAAAACACTGGTAATCCCCAGCAAGAATAAATGGCATCACAATTCAGAAAACCATAATTAACAATGGGGATAACAATTACTCTAATTTTGGATCCCCAACCTTACAGCCACTGGGTTTTTAGACACAATCTATTGCTCTATTTCTTATGAATTAGCTTTTATAATCACTGTAAGACAAGCATTAGAAGGAAAAATCACAAATCTGCCACAAAAAATAACCAAGAAAGAATAAGTATGGACTTTCTAAATATACACAATAACAATTCTACGCACACATGAAAACATTTTGAAACATACCCACTCTTCATTTGAATTTCAGGGTATGTTTTTGTTCCCTGTTAATTTATTAAATGCAACTACCAGACATGGTAGAATGATTATGAACGGTTCTTTAAAACAAATGTAGAATAAAAAGATTAAAGCCTATTTTTAAAACTCATTCTGGCATTTGTAAGGATGATCAGGAGAAAGTTCCATTAAAATAGAGTCAAGAAACAATTTCCTGCACAAATCACATTCTCCATTATCCATTTAAACTTGCTAGGTTTCAGGTTCAAACTACATGACATACACAGTTCTTCATTTCAAGAGAAAATCACAGACTATTTTATCCAGTATAAGAAGAAGAAGAAGTAAAGAAGATCAAACCTAACCTAACAATGAACTCTTTATTTCAAAGTGGCTATGTAAACTTAGGTTGGGGATCTCTCTCATACACAAGCAAAAATATTAAAAATGTTACTTTTCAAATTCTCATAGCAATGAGTATGAAGGTGAGTGACTTCTGGAATACTGCAGCATGTAGTCTTATACACAATGACTGACATTTCAGAGGAGCTTACTGCCTCCATCATCAGGGCAATGATAGCCTCTGAAACATCTGTTAATTTCTACAAGACTATAAGGTGCAATATCCCACAAGATACCTTGATTGAAAATGCTGATTTAAATAACTCAGACCTTAAATTTAAAGATAATATAATATTCTTAACAAACATTTATCTCTCCACAGCATGACTTACCATCTGTGGGCAGCAGTTACCACCACCACTCTCAGGATATGCTCCCCTACAACCCAAGGCTGTGAAAGCCATTTGAACTTATTTCTGCTAGTACAGGTAGCTGCTACAAACATCTATACATATCTCATATACTTATGTAATGCTGTAATTGCAATTCAAAAAAAAAATCATAAATCAAATTTGTTCCACACATTTTAGTGTAGAACACAAGGCCAACATGTAGGATTTGAGTTTGTCACAGCAGCAAGTATAAAGTTAGCTGTCTTCTGGGTTGTTGTGTCATGTAGTCTGGTAGAAGTTCACCAACGTTTCAGGTGTAATTGCTGCCTCCATCATTGGGCTCTGAAACACTGGTAAACTCCCACCAAACTACATGATGTAAACAGAAAACAGTCATCTTCACACCATAATTATCAAAATCCATTGAGTAGTTCTGAAAATTAAATGTGTGAACAGATGGACAGACATGACCTCCCCTATATGCATTCATTTCGTGCACAAAAATGAAAATGGAAATTGCATACACAAATATTATTACTTAGCTCAAACTTTTAAAAATTTGTTTTCCAACACCAGCTTTCTAAGGAATTGGTTGAAACGTGAATAAGAAATGTTACTTTCCAGTTGTAGTTAAGAGGTCATAATTAAACAAAGACAGAGGCTTCAACCTCACAGACAGACAGACAGACTTGGCTGACTAACAAATGTCAGTCAGGCTAAGCCATCATGTGCATATGGTATGTCAGTATTTGGTAAAGAACATTTTGTACATATAAATGTCATATAAAACTTCTTCTTTAATACGGTATCCCAAAATCCATAGGTAAAAATCCACTAACCATCAAGATATGAAAAACAGTTTCTTTGGTACAAGAATATATATTATAGCATTCTTCTCCAGCTTAAGAACTATCCCAGATTAATAAATTTGTTTTTAAAATCTCAACCTTCTTACCTGAATAATGTTATCTGATATGCAACAGATGTTTGTAGCAATTTTGGTCCAATTTACAACAAAACACAAGTCCTACATGCACACCCACATACCATACCATTCAATCAATACAACAAACATAAGTAACAGATCAAACAGAACATAACACTATATATAAAGAAATAAATTGCTTCAATCTATACATACAAACAATATTAGTTTTGTAACAATTCTCTAACATGAACCAAAGCTACCAACAAACTGCAAAACTAGCTAATAAAGGGAATAAGTAACAAACAATATTCAGGTAAAACAGCATTAACTTCGTACCAAGCAATGATGATGATAATACGAGATTCATAAAATTCTGTTTATTTTTGAAGTGTGTGGAAGAGTGTGAACTGGAAAAGAATTTTAAAGCTGTGCTGGACAATGAAGACAAAACAAGGCTTGAATATTAAGAAGCAGCCTACCAGAGGAAACAATGTGGCTTTCATCTTCACAAAAGAGGTTTCAATCAGAGGTCTAAATCCATTTGTTTACAAAACAATTGGTTTTATACACCTCTCTAAGGAAATCACTTTTCATTCAGTTGAAGGAACAGTCTCCATATAGTAAAACTTTATCATGCTCACTGAGGAAATAATTTTTTTTAACAAAATATTAATATTATTTTGATTTGATAAATATTTAATAAAATACAAACATAATTTACCAGTGTTAGAGTAAAGGGCTATATACTACAATTCCTAAAAGTTTAAAAAATAAACAATTTCCAGATCTTTACAAATCAGGTTTACTAATCTGTTTTAAAAACTGAAAACACATACTGTAGAGAATCAATCAAACTTTGGTTGTAATTTTTGGATTTGTACTGCTTTACCTTGGAACCAGTGAGTTAATTTTGTGTGTGTTGCAACAAAAATGTTCTATAACTGTAATGAATGAATTTCAATTCCAAACAGATAAGCAAAATTGAAAATAATGCTCTTCAAAAGTATCTTCCTCTGACATGTAGGCATTTCCTTATTAGTCCACTCAGCATTATTACTCAGAAGATCAACAATGACATGCACATTAGAAAGTTTTATGTGTGGGAATTGTCCCTATGCAGTGTTTGGTGTGAAAGTTATGATAGCAGCTAGCAAGCTGTGGAGGAAAGACGAAGAGAGGGTATAAAACAAGGGGTATCAAGAAGCAGCAGCATTAGCAGCATTCAGAGGAAGTTCAGTACAGCACAAACAGAGGAGCCCAGACTGTAGACCAGGGCTTCCAACACTCCTCCCACATCCCCTAACATATTCAACAAGTAGAAATTTTAATTTTGTCATACATTTTCCTTAATTAAAAGTGGAAGTTGAAAAATTGTTACAGTAAAATATGACAATTATGGTCTGTCTCAGAAACTGATAACTTAAAAACAATAATCTTAAAACCTTGCATACCGTTTGTATGCATGTTTTATATTAAAAATAATATGTATCTCACAAAAACAGGAGAAGATTAAAATTCGAGTATTTATCACATCAAGAGTATCTGACATATACACGGGAACAGAGGAACTGGCATTTCTTCAAACACCATGACATGTCTCTAAATCCTTGCTTAAATCATACCTTCCATTAGCTTCACCCTCATCAGGGGCTATATTTCAGGAAATATATATGAATTTAACTCTTTTTTTTTATTCCTTCTACCCACACTGTATTTTGCCTCTTATCCAGCATTACATTTAAATATATTGTTTAATATTTAAATTTTTCCCATGCAAGCCATATTTTCTTACAATTTTTGTTGTCTACTTAAGAAATCTGAACCTGTTTATCTTATAGAACATCACACTATCAGAATGAACTTATAGGAAAAATATCATTAGGCATTAAATACTCTAAATAACATATTGTATGCTACTGCCGGCTGACATCCTCAATATTTCCTTCAGTGTTATGAGAGTTATAGACACCAGGAGTTCATCAGGCCCACTGCTGACAGCATTTTTTATTTTTCAAAATAAATCTTATATTATGATGAAGAATGGCCATATTTACATTTCATGTCAAAATTTGTTGGCTTGTGTTTCAGGTTCAAATTCCAGGCTTACAATACAGAGGAATTAAAATGTATTTTATATTAAGATAATAATAAGATATGTTTGTGCTTGAGAACAAAATTATCTCCTGTGCAAGATTATGTGGAACATGGACGTAACGGAGAAATTAAAAATATGGGCCAGAAAGCACTACTTATTGAACAAATACCCAAATAATCAAGATGGGAACAAGTATGAAATTCAGACTTCCTTCTCTAATGTATCTGATTTGTCAATACATATATAAATAACGTTTTTAACATATTTTTTTCATTTTAAATCTGCTTTATCACTATGTTTCATTGATAATATTGTAATCACATAAAAGTAACTTTTTCAGTAGCCATTTCAGAGAAGTCATTTAAAAATTATTTTAAAGGCACACATGATATTAAATTATAGGCCTAGAATGTGTGCAAAACTTTAATTCTCGAAATAAAAATACTATTTACTTTTGCTGAAATAGATAATGTTCATATGAGTGTTCTGCCATGCTCATATAATGCCTGTTTTTGTTAAATTTGATTGTGATAAATATACAAATAACAAAGTATAACCAACATCAATAAACTATTAAATAAACACATGTTGAATAAGTTCCCTTGTTTACACATTATTTAAATATTATGTATTTCTCTAAAGGGGTTTTGATAAATAATGTAAATATAGCAAGTAACTGACAAAGATAGTTTCCTGATGTTCTAACAGCAAGGGGTTAGCAATATTATCAGGAAAAACAGATTTTATGTATTGAAATACACCATAATAATGATCTAGAGGAAAAATGTAGATTTCTATATATATTCATCTATTAACCTGAAAGACACATATCAGTACCAAGGTAAAAATAAACCTGTTCAGGGCAGCCAAGAATCAGAAAGTCAGATATACAGAAAAATAGCTATACAGACAGACAAAGACAACCTCACAGCCCATCAGTCTGAACTGCTCTGTTGGTCTGGTCCACACATGTGTGTTCAGTGTGTTTGAGAGATTGCAGAAACAAACAAATAAATAAATTTGTATCTGATATTAAATCAGGCTTAAAACTTTCTTCATTGCTTTCAAAATTGCTTTTTATTTTTCCCTTTAAGTCTCTGTCATTTAGGAAATACCTCGTAAGTGCACCTTCTTGGGTAGTTCTGGTGGCGTAAACGTAGGGGGAGGGTGGTGGTCATCTGTAAGAACAAAACCACCCTCAAAACACGTCAACCAGACTCTTTCATGTAACACACAAAGCATGGAGGCAACTCCCATGTTATAAAATTGAACTTTACACAAATTAAAAGTTCCCTTATTTCATCTAGATAGTTGCCATTCATTTATTTTTAAGGACAATCCAACACTTAGCTGAAGGCCTCAGTTCTGTGACAGACGTTTGATATAAAATGACAGAAACTTCAACAGTTCTAAGAAGAGTGATAGACAAAAGAACAGAAAAAATAATTTTACAGGAACTCTTGAAGGATATAATTAAATTAAAAGCTTTTATCACAATAATCTAGTAAAAGCAAAAACATATATTTAATTAACAATTATAATCAAAAGCATTTAATGCCATCTCTAAAACTAATATATATAGAAAGATCAATCTTATGTTACATGAAACTGCCCAATCCTACAGCTTTAATGCAAAAGAAATACATCATATACTGTCTTTAAATAAAAGAGGATAAAATAAAACAGGATGAGAAATTCAGCAAATCATGTAATTAGAAAAGGACACACATTCAATCTTAGATTCACAATTGTTTTATGGAAACCATCACAGGCACATGATGCTGACAGCTAAGTGAAGAATTCCTTGTGTAAAAAGTATCTCATGCAAAACCTACCATATACATCATCTTTCATTAAATGTGTCTTTCCTTCATGAGTGAGAAATTATAACAGTTACATTTTCACATTCAACGACACAAAATAGAAAACCTATACTTCCACACAAAATTATTATTTTCACATTGCAATTAAAATCAGTGGACATGTTACAGAATGTTAAGCTTTGTGTGGATGAATGTGAGGTAACATGTAACTTGAATAATAAATCAGAAATCTACTGAAAATTAGTAATGTCAGATTTGCAACTCCTTACCAACCACAAGCTCCAAAACAACCTAAAAAAAAAGGTCCATCTTATTAATATATACAACCACATCCTACAGAAATATTCATGACTAGTTGAAGAATTCTCACATCTTTGGTGTCAACCACATTTCCAATTTCTGCAAAATGTTCTTTGTTATGAAGCATGCATGCTTTCTGAGACATTTGCAGGACTTAGGAATATACCAATCATATGAGAAATCCCACAAGCAAGCTAATACAGTTCTGCAGGATATGCTAGGTTAATAGACTATACTACATCTAACTAGTTACAATTACATACATATTAACGATGATTCCAACCAGGTGCAGGTATATGCAATTTAGATCAAATAACAATTACCACCATCTTCTGCAACACAACTCTGAATTACGAACAAGACACAATGTGGTACATAAGAGGGCCTGCAAAAGACAACTAGTCACACTCTACAACACACATGTGTAATCATGCCTCAAGCTGCAAACACTTGTCACAGTTGCATCACTGTCTGTCTTCAGATAAGCCTATCACAAAATACTTCTTTCAACATAATAAAATATAATACAGTCAGTATTACCAATTCTGAACAATCTGTAGACTGCTACAATTTCTAAGCATTTTCCAGAAGCATGCTCTGACAAGTGTATTTTATCATGTCCCTCTCCTGGACAATATTAAAAACCCAATATGCCTCCTAGAATTCTACTTGCATTTAACAACAGAACCTCAATCTCAATTCCCGAATATCTCACAATTTCACTAAGAGGTACACTGATACTCCTAACAGTGCATACATTGTTGTTCTAGCAATAATGTAAAAGCAGTTCAAAAAACAAAATTAATTCAGTTGAGCGTAAAACATGCTAATAGCTATCAATTAGTTCAACAGAACTATGCACAGAATCAAAAACAAATTAAACTTGTAGTTCATTGTTCTATTATATATGTCATGTGGAATGCATTACATGGTAATTGTAAAAGGCATGAGAGATTGTTTGAAGTGCAATGTATAGTATGAAATCAATTATAACAGAGTTCTGAGGTTCTCACAGCAGTGAAGATGTCTGTGTCAGTCATATGGGTTATAACATCGTGTGGACATGCAGGTAGATACCAATGTTTTATTGAATAATGCTGTCATTACTAAAGTTCACATAGCATTGATAGAATTCAAGTAGGCAACAGGGCTCTAACTTTGTCCAGAATGAAGACGGTACAATCTAGAGCATACAGGAAATAGAGAGGTTACGAGCATGCCACAAACACTACTCAGCTCTGCAATTAAAGGCAAAGGAAGAAGAAGAAGAATTGGGTTAGTAGTAGATCACATGTCCCATTCAATGGTGGTACCAAGACATTAATAAAAACAACTGAAGAATAAATAAAAATCTAATTTAAATCAATAGAATTAAAGGATTAAAGAAGGTGAGGATAAATTAGAAAAATACTTTTAGAAAAAGGTACAAGAGAGTAGTAACAGATACTGTCATGTTGCAATGTGACCTAATATGGACAAGAACCACTGATATAACATGTTTCTGAAACTGTAATGACACCTATAACACACAGCATTGATTTATTGAGTTAGATTATATTTTAATATATGTCCAATAAAAGGTGGAGAATTTCCTGTCCAGCTGAGTGACTGTTAGCTTCTGAAGAAGGGCTTTGCTTCTCAGAATTACTTCAGTACAAATAGGCTTTATACTTTTGTACTAAACAATTTTAATTTGGATACTACAATCATGTTTCAAAAGTTTCAAGTAACATTTCTAATCATTTCTCAAGTCCCATTTATCGACCACAGATATAACTGAATATAAATTTATTTATTTATTTATTAAATATTTCCATTTGAAAATGTATACGCATTGTCACCATTTTACTTTAGCATACTAATTTCTAATTTATTGTGAGAATTAATGTAAAAAAGTAAGCCAGAAAACCAAAAGGAAAAGCAAGACTTTGGAGAGAGGGAAAGATGGTAGAATAATATTAAACTGGACTGTAAAGAAAAGTGAGTTACACTGTAGACTCTTAATCATATACAGTTTCAGAACAGGCTAGTTCAAATAAGGTGAGACTTTTAGAATAGGTACGATGATACTGAATATTGAGTTTATCACTAGCGTATGTAAGTGAATAATCTAAGAAATAAAGTTTAATTTCTTTTGAACAAGTGTCATTTTGCAATTTTATATCATGTGGCTCTCAACGAAATATAAGGTCCATATGTAACATAGAACAGAGATAGATATGAGAATGCATGTCCTCATGAAAGAGATGGATAGAATAAGTTAGAGACAGACATAAGGAAGTAAAGAAAGTAAAATAAGATCAGCACAAGACTGGGAAAAGTTGTGTGCACGCAGAGAAATAGTGAAATTCAAATCCTCAGTGAGCAAGCAAGTTGGCTGATTGGCCTAACTTACTTGTGTACAGGTAGTCCTCGTCAGCTATCAGCCAATGGGAGAACAGGAGAGATAGTGAGGAGAAAAGAGAGAAAAATAATGAGGAAAAGATAACTGATTTCTTAATAAACTAAAGAAGAGAAAAAAATAATTCCCTCTTAATAACAAGACAGCAGCAGTATAAAACAGTTTCTAAGCAGAGTTTCTATTGACAAGTTGTCAACACTACATCCTAGCTCCAAGAAACACAGCCAATTCAGTTTTAAAGAACTTTCCAAATTATTAACAGAAGACAACTCTTGGAGTTATTGTATTAAATCATAAGAGAATCCACAAAACACATTGTACCTATATACTTTCCCACTAACATTATGAGACTCCAATACACAGATGTCACTGCCAAATTTGCTACATATATTCTTGATTTGGTATGTCCAAACATTTTTTAATCATGTGAAAAATTACCAGCCTAGGAATACATTAATTATGACCACAAAATAATTTTATAGAGATTTTTAATGGCTCTACAGTCCTTGTAGGACCTTGGCCTCCTCATATATGGGAGGTTTTTTAACCTATTTAGACATTTGGTAGAACTCCTTGGATGAGTAACCAGCCTGTCATTAGCCAACAACTAGACAGGACAGCAAGACACAGACAAACATCCATACTCTGAGTGAGATTTGAACCCACGTTCCTAGTGTCTGAACAATCAAGGCCCACGCCCCAGACAGCGCAGCCACTGTGACATAGCTTGTTAATTATTAACATCATTATCATCAAAACACCTAAATATTCATAACATTTATCTGAGAAACAATTCCCAATGGTGAAAATAAGTAACAATTCTGGCAGGTTAACTAATGACAACCAGCATCACCATTTAGTAGTCAAAATAGCTATACAAGGAGGGGCCAATGATGGTCGATGCCTCATGCACCACTGTATTAATAATAGTAATAAGTAGTGAGAGTGGCGACAACTGACACAGTCAACAGTGTTACTGACACATATCACAACAATCACTGCTGGGGTAAGGGGACACAGAACAATGAAAATACTACAACACTCACACACTGTGTTAAATTATGTAAGCTAGCCTTGTCATTTATCAAGTGTTAGTGTCTAATTGCTGGGCTACCCACAGAGCATAATGTATGTATGTGTGTGTATGCTTGTGTGTGTATAAGACATTCATCCACAATTCTGTTTGTGTACATTACCATTTACACTACTACACCTTAAAGACCTTGACTGCAGTTAGAAATGTGGTATAACAGAATCAGTTTCATATTTGTTAACTTCAAATAAGTGAGAAGATTCTCATATAAATTAACATGACACCTTTGTAGCATGACAAACGTTTGCAACTGAAGATTTATATTGAGGAAAATGGATCTTAATCAAATATACCAAACCACTATGATTTAGGAAAGTTATTGAATAGTAATGCCACATCCTGTTCCGTCTTAACCAAATAAAACTGTATTAAATAATGGATCAGGCAATAAATAATAACTATCAACAATAAGTTTTAAATGATTTATAGCAAAATATGAAAAATAATTTTAATATTTACAATTCCAAACAGAGAAAATTCTAATGGGCTTACTGGATGTATTTTAATCTCCCTTCATGCCCTCTGTAGGGACACATATATCCCTATGTAAGGGGAAGTTTTTGGTTTAACAAAGAATATGGCCTACTCATGTATTAATTTTAACCACAATCAAATAGCAACAGAAAGGTAGAATTTTGTTATAAAGCATATCAAACCTGTACACAAACTGAAGTGATTATTTTCTGTAATAGCAGTCATATATTGTGTTAAAATCCCATCTGTCTGAAGTACAGTTGCAGTAAGCAATGTTGCTTCTGAGGTATGAACTACTGGACACTGTTCATTACCCACATGTACACTGGAGAAGGTTCATCCCAACATTAAAGAATAATAATTTCTGAATGAGCATTTAAATGATAACCTGATCACATGGAAAGGAATTACACTCCTATGTAAACTGTTGTTACTGTTCTTTATTACTCATAAGCATTTGTGCCATTTTTCTGTCTCAAAGTTACATACAATTAGACTGTTGACTAAATTCCTTATGCTCCAGCTGATCATATAATAATTGAGTACTGAGTAATTTTGATATATTGGCTTCATATGACATAATATAAAATTAAATATTTTTCTGAAATAACAGAGTAAAATGTGGGATTACAGTCTAAATAAGGTCAGGAGAGGTTTCACATAGTTGGTCTCAGCAAGAAAATTAATTTGGTACCTCTGAAACATGAAAATAGGAGGTTTTATCAAAAGCAATGATAATGAACAGTTGCAGTTATAGAACCACATTAGGTACTAAGAATTCTTCACAGTGAAGCTTTATTCTATATTGGTCATTTATAAAAAATAAAACAAAATTATTTGGAAACCTTTCTAGTTTAGTGAACAAAGGAAAAGTATTTTGATATTTACAGCCAGATGGGTTTAAGATCTGAACTCATACACTCTTCTCCTCATGTACTTGTGTTAATGAACTAAAACCCAACAAAGTTCAAACCTAACCATGAATATGTAATGAGGTTGTGCAGAAATACATGTGATGGGCTCATTGTAATTTACCAAAATTCAAGTAAGAATAATTTAAAAGCAATCCTACCCCAAAATCATTTCCACTAGTCACTAACAAACACACAAGTTTAACATAAATTCAGCAAGACACTAAACTGTAAACTTACCACATGTGACAACCCACATTACAACTTAACAGAACTTACTAATATACTTAAATAACTCATATCAGTGCAGTATATTTATGTTCAATTGGTAAATTTGCAAATGCCCACACCATCTATCTTCCAACCTTCATACATCCTTCTAGGTTCTAAGGAATATGAGACTTTATTAAATGTATATAAACAAATGTAAGAATGTATGTGTGTGTGTGTGTGTGTGTGTGTGTATGCTTGTGTCTATATGCATGTTTATGTCCTGAGCAAGCAGGCTAAGTACATACTTGCTCTGCCCACCATCTGCACGACACGAACTCCCTTCCGGAACGTAGCCACTGTGTGTTTCAGCCCCAGCGTGTCAGAGAGAGACAAGTTTTGTGTTAGTTCAGGTGTTAGGGCATGTACCAAAGGCATTACACACGTCTGAGGTGGGCTGGGTAAGTCTGGAAGGTTATCATACCCGAGCATAATACTCATATCCACTAAAGGGTTTGAAGAATGCTGGAGATCCATTCCTGTTACAGGGTGGTAGTAGGAACAGATGGGCAGAAATACTATGTAACTGCTCATGATGCAGAGAGTATACCTGATGACCCTGCTATGATATATGAAGATAAAATTTCACTCAATATAGTAAATCATAGTAAATAAAGTCAGTAAAATTATTCACAAGAAATTGATAATAAAAATTGTAACCTAACTTTGAGGGATTGAAGAAAGGCAAGGGGATGCATATGAATACAGCAGCTGCAGTGGAAACAAAACATCAGACAGGAGGAGGTGCGATGCCAAGTGACATGAGGGAGGGGCAGGGTACAAAGAATCTACTGCAAGGCCTACCCAAACTCTGCCGAGCCTAACTTCTAAAATTTCAAAACAGTAGCTATTAATAATAAATTACTAGTTGTGAAATTTGAGGTGATCATGGTGAGGATGATGATGACAACAATGACAATATGGGTTTTGGTGCTAAGCAGGCTTGTAGGTAGATGCCAGCATTTTGGAGAAACATACTGTCTCCATCACCTGAAATACCAAACATTCAGAGAAATATCTTCAGAAGATGAAGAGAGTATGTTTCTACAAAAGAATGGCATCTGCTGATGAGTCAACATGGCACCAAAATCCAAAACATCTTCAAATTACTAGTTAATTTACAACAATCATTATCTGAATTTTAGATTTTCATATTTATCAGTACCATATTAGATGTCTGTCTGTCACTCTTAACACAGTGTTATGCAACTGATGTGCAACCATAAGCTGTGCCACAAATGCAGTCACTACAAAATTCAGCAATGAGATGAGAGGTCAATGAAGGGACACCAGTCTGTTCAATGAGAAACATCAATGTAAACAAACTGTCTCTTTTTTCTGTTGACTGTCACAGACAGCACTTGCTTTTATAAGCAGATACAGTTCTGCTTTATCTTCATTATTTAGGCATGCATTAGTCTAATCAGGATTCTTGTTCCAATTCCAATCTAGGTAACAAATTAATATTTTTGTAGCTCCTATTATTGCTATGAAAATCAATGTGGAAACATTGCAGAAGAGGGGCAGAGAGTGTACTTCATATTTGCATTTCTGTTGTTTAAATCTGCATACTTACTGTTATCAAATTATGGTAGGAAAGAAATGAGAGCTATCAATGAACTAATGACTCAAAACCACATAAAAATATGTTTATTTTGTAGTTTGTGCACATGCTCTTCAGTTTCTTACCATAATTTGAAGAAGTTCAACTTACCGGTTTTCCCCTTTTTGAAAAGTATATTTTGATTCACCTGTCAAAAACTTCACATCAGAATAAACTTATATCAAATAACAACACATGCAAACAGGCACAATTTGGGAGGCCTTTCAACTAAGCATTGCAGGATAAGAGGGTGAAAGCAGCTGCAGCAGTCTGCTGTTGGGTTAAAGGGAATTCAGGGGCAAAAACTGTTTCTTACAGAAACAGAGTGATGCCTCGTTTGGATGCAAAGTGATAAAGGAGACCAAGAGTGAATCTCAAGCTGCGGTACTACCAGGAGAAATTTGTTTCCATAAGCTACCAACTCTGATAATCAACACTTAGAACCACTTGATATCTGACATTGACAAGAATATATAGAAATTAATTGACCAATAGCAAACACTGAAATTCTTTTAAATAGATTCTGTGATTAACAGAATCCAAATTAAAGCAATATATTACATCACCTTAACTACTGAACAGATCTGAACAAAATCTGGGTTTGGATGCCTAAATTATAACTTATCTAGTGAGTAAAATTCTGCTTCATATTTAAAATCAAACCAGATTTTACCCATTTCCTATGAAGGAAAAAAAATACCGAGTATAAAATGCTGAACTGATTATAATCTACAAATTTTATTTGGAACATTTTTAGTTATGATAATTAAATACAAGCAAAAATAATTTCTAACTCCACGTGCTGTGTGATAGTTTTCAATGACAAATATGCATCAGCTGCATATAAACAACAAGGTGAATGAAATATATGGAAAGTCACATATAATCCATTTGGAAAATGTGACACTCATTTTTACTCACATTGCAAGTGACATCTGTTAAAATTTGGAAGAATTTAATATTGTTAGCGAATTTCACTAAATAAATGTGTTTGTGGTTAACATATAGAAAAAAATTATACAATGCTTGATTTTGTTTTTACACAATGAAAGCTTGAAGTGAATGAACCTCAAAGTAATTTATTTCCTGGACTGGAGACATGGAACACCCACAAGGAAGTTCTGTGACAAAAGTGCATTATTTATTTTGAAAAGACGAGATAAGATTTTGTATTTATGAGTTAAGAAATGGAGATGGTAGATTTTGAAAACAAACATTCCCAGATGTCATTCGTGATTCCGCAGCCAGCTACAATGCAAAGTATGTATGAAGGCAACAGGCTACCAACCTCACCTAAAAGAGAGCAACATTCTATTATACTGTATTATAAAATGTAATAGTGTGACAATAACAACAACAACATCAGCAATAATGGTAGCAGTATCAGCAGCACCAGCAACCAGCAGCAACAGCAACAATAGTGGGCGACCGACACAAGCAACCTAGTACGAAACAACCTGCTCCATACTGCTCACTTGCTCAAGTGGGGTGAGGGAGAATGTGTGTCCACATCAGTTTCTATAAACTGGACAGAAAGGCCGACGAACGTTACTGGTGGGAGATTAGCAACTGGAACAGTAGTGTGCAGCTTTCCTACAAGTCATTTCTCTTAACAGAACTTTCATATCAATGTGTCTTTATATGAACACATTCCACTGAAGAATAAAATAATATAAACAAAAGTAATTTAAGTAACCTCAATGTTATATTTTGAATGACAAAGAGATAATGTAAAGTTTGAAATATTCTATATAGTATAGCAGAACTGGTAAAGAATTATGCAAAAATGAGCAAAACTACATCCCACTTTATTCCACAACAAAACTCGTGTTAGAAAAAAATAACCGAATACTAAAACATTAGGTGTTTTAATAATTACACAATATTTCAGGTGATCAGTATCAGATCCTAACAAGCATGCATGAAGTTTATTTGACAAAGAAAAGTAAATACACTGTATTGTTAACAACATACTCTATAAAACCACGCACATGGCTTATGTTATTGGGTCAGATTTTATAACAAAGTGTATTACTTTTCATTGTGCAAAATCATTTTCTGTATTGAACGTTGGATACAGTTTGTTTCACATGAAACAAAACTAACTTAACCAACACATACTTCTGAAATACTCTTTAGAAAAAGATTTTTCAAGTTTGTTATCATCAATCAAGAAAACGCTTGATATGTAAGAATAACTGCACAGCTTTCTTCAACAGTATGTTAAATTACAAGTACATCACACTACAATGTAAATACAAAAATACCAAAGTGATTTACTGAATTAGGGATCAACACATTCTCGTTAAACTTTATAGCCAATCTAGTGGCTGTAACACTGAACCAACCACATACTACAGACAAGTGGTACAGCACTCCTGCTTTTTATCTGCAAGATCTTATGCTGTATCTTGGTCTGGAGACTAGCTACTTAGACTGAGGAAATTACGAATAAAACTTTAAAACAGCTTATGACTGCTTCCTTCCACATCCTTCACAATTCATCATTTACAACTATCCTGCATTTGATGCCATGTAAGATAAGCACTATTAATAATCTATAAATTAACCAATCAGCATTAAATTAAATTAGATATCAATATATGAAGACTACACCAAAATACCTGTCTCAGCTTTGTGATCTAATAGTATACTTTATTAACAAAGTAAGTTATGTCAATTTGGATTTACTGTAATCTTCTAGGTTATGAGACTTATATGGTGTCACAACCCAGAAGACAGCAAACTAAATTCTTGGGTCTGTGAGAATAGCAAATCTTATTTATTATATTCACTGCTTACCACCACCCTTTAAATTGCTTTTCCAATTTGGAACATCATCAACTCCTGACATTCTTTCATTGCCACTTCAAGGATTTTTTAAATGTGTGAGGAAGTATTCATGTACAGATACTGACTTACTTTTGACAGTCAGTTGTTCACTTCTTACAACCCCCTCAGTATAAAAAATGCTTCCGAAGTTGATCCCCCTTCACCACAGAGTTAGTAGATTCAAAATGCTACTTGATTTACATATGCAACAAAATGCCATTGTACTATGTAACAAAAATCAAGCTGGTGTCATCACTAATTCATGCATCCGACTGAATAGACGGACACATTCTCCCTCACATTACACAAGATTCCTGCAACAAACCGAAGCCAAGCACTCAGCATTCTCCTGCAAGGGGGGCAGTATACTAGCAAGACAAGAGGACAGATAGAAACAGAAGCATAAACAAGAGACAGAGGCATACACTGAACTAAGATAACATAGAACTTGTGAAAAATATTTACAAATTCTAAAATTAACTGTAATGTTCTATAAAAATTATATAAATTGAAAACTTAAAGAGGGGAAGGCAGATTTCAATAATTTCCCCACTTCAGTCCTTATTTGTTACATTTAACATGATAGCAATTTAAAACTGGGACTTCTTAGCAATTTTGTGGTTGAGTTATTTCTTCTAAGGTAGAAATAAGCATATATTAAAGATACAGTAGATGCTTCTCATAAATGTACTACTTGAAATACTTATACATAGAGCTCCCACTTAATTGTAACTGGTCAAGACAGCTGTAAGCATATGCTGCATCCAGTACATACAACTTCACAAAAAAATATTCTTGCCACCTACTAAAAGTGAATGAATGAATGAATACACTTTCAGACTTTTTTCAGATAAATCATTTATGATGAATTGCAACTTTCTCTTACACAGTTGCATTGTTTACATACTCACTACTGTTTCTTTCCTGATACTATGATTATATAAATTTAAACCAGTACAGAACAGTTACGATCACAGGCTAAAGCCTGGCATAGCAAGGCAAATTTCACTATAGACAAATTCCCAAACACAGGACACAACAATGTAACTGATAATGAAGATAGGAATTTCAATTTTTAAAATTCTTGACTGCAAAAAAAAGCATACTTTCACAACTTCCATGTTATCCCACCCACATTCCAAAGAGATCCAATTTTAGTTTTGAACCTCCACCATGACTATAAGCCTTTAGCTAGCAGTCATGTTTGAGTCTACTAACACAGGATGTGCTCAGAATGTGCTCAGTCCAGGGACAGAAGAGAGAAAATACAGGCAAAGGAAAATGGGAAGAGAAGAGAAAAGAAGAAACAGAGAGTAAATGTGAGTGAGTGAGTGAGAGAGTTCAAACTGTCAACCAACTGTCAGACAGAGAGATGGTTCGAGCAACCCTAACTGTAACATAACGTAACGCGGGCAAGGCCTACCCTCCAGATAGCTCTGGTAGGAGGTTGCAGTAGTATTACTGAAGCCACCCTTCATCATGCCTGTCTGCATCATCATCATCCCCACATCTGTAACAGCAAGGACAACAACGCAAACAACAAACAGAAACAACGCAAACAAAAATGTAATACGTTTGTGTTCTACCTGGGTAGGTTGGGGGGATGCATTCATCATCAATTCCAACTTGCACTTTTATCTGTTTCCATATTCTACTTTTAAAGAGCCTGATAATGAGTAGAGAAGAGGGATATTAGGAAAATAATTGTCTAAGTGGCAATATTTGGAGTTACTGTTGTAGTAGCAGGTCCTCCTCCTTATGTATCATGCTTTGGGCCCAAGCCAACGAACCATTTCTCATTATCTCAATTCTCTCTAATTTAAATGTCCTTCTACATAAGCAGTAATATGCCCAACTGCCCTTTCCTTATACATTCCATGTAATAAAATGGTTTCACAGCATACATGAGTCAGCATCAGAACTACAGGATTTCTAAGTCTGTGTTTCTGATGTTCTATATAAATGTGTAGTTGTGAGCCATCTATAAATATGTGAATGAGATACAAAGACCTATACAAAGATTACAAACAGCAACCAGAGCTTGTAAAAGATTTTAAGACCATGTAAATGTCAGTGACATGAACTCATTAAAAGACTTAAATAGGTTATTGGAGCCCTGAGAAAATCATAATCACAATAAACTAGTCTGAAGTCATTAATTATGTACCACTTTCTGATAAAAACATCTCACTAAGCAAACTGTCAATAATTAATGAAGAATGAAACTAGCCTTTCATTTTCCCCATAATTTATAGATGTCTGTCAGATATATTAGGCAGATGTGTAACATAATAGGCCTGAAGTGAATATCCTAAACCATAGAGATTTGTAGTTCTCAGATACCAAGTTATTAATCTACATTTATATTCATACCTACAAACTCATATAATTTGAGACATGATCAGACATTTAACAGGTATTTGAAATTACAAACTACTGCTGCTAAAATTTCAAACACCAATAGTATTTAAAACATTAAATATTTTCTACCTGAGAAACTGTACATAAACACATCCTAAACAGAATTGAAATTTTTTCTAAAATATTTTAAGCAGTACAGTGCTAGGAATGACTAGCAGTGAAAACTAAGTGTTGTAGAAATAAGGCAAGTATCTTAGGAATGAACTATCAACTGAAGGAAATCTAACACCCCCTTTATAAATTAATAATATTATGCTTTAAAGTTTACTTCAATGAACATGTGTTTATTGCAACCTCTGTTTCTTGTGTGTGCGCGTGCATACGTATGCATGTGTGTGCATTTGTGTCTCATTTTATAAAAACTTTCAATGTCATATTAAGAAAATCTTTCTCCATCATTTCAGTAAGATAATGTAGATTCCATTTCAAACAATACAACTAAGAACTGTGCAAAATTTACAAGCACAGAAAGCAATGGCAGCTCGTGATTCTGAGCAGTGGTAGTGCTGCAGAAGGGGGAAAACTCAGAATAGTATTTCAACACATAACAATATAAATAAATGGAAAAGTAAATTTACATCAGGAGAAAATCCATACTTGATCGACGATTTTTTAGCTACTTGTAAGTCCGGAAGAGGGCGGCCATGATTTTTTACATCATTTTTCACTTACAGACAATTTAGAAAAAGTAATTTGCTGTAACAATGATACACTACCTAACCTAAGAAATCTAACATTACCTTAGCTAACCTAGCTAAACCTAACCTAACCTAACCCAACCCAACCTAAGTCAATACAATGCAACCTAATCCAATGTAACTTATACGAATCAAACATAAACGAATCCAAAATAACCGACCCGCATAGTGTCAAACCCACCACTGCTTCAGGACATCCAAATGACCTTCCAGGACTTCTCCAGGATTCCTCCAGCAATTCGCCATGACAAAAATTTGCGCATTACATCTCCAGGACTTCTCCAACACTAATCTAGGACTTCTCCGGGATTTTCCCAGGAATTTTTCTGGTATTCCCCAGGATTCTCCAGCACTTCTCCAGGACACCCCCACGACCACCCGATGAACACGATAGAAATTCTCCAGGACAAGCCAAACCATTGTAAAACAACAACCTTATATAACCTACCCTTAACTTATAACATGTTGCCAGTAAATTTACTATTACATGATACTACATAAATATCAACAGTCATATGCAATTATATGAGCAACTGACAGCATCATTAAATAAATAATAAGTAAGAAAAAATCCAACATCATTGAAAAATATCAGTGCTGGATCATGTAGTATGTTTTTTATCTCAGATTATTAATCTTTCAAGAGTCAAACATATATCCTTCTGGAGAAGATGATGAAGAAATTTATTTATTAAGATGAAGGTTACATTCATCAACAATGCAAATGTAACTTTTCTTCATCAAAACAGAATATTTAATTATTTTCAGTTGTTACTGCACATCCATAAATGTGACACAAAACAGTCTACAAAATAATTAATGTGATGCTGCGTATTATACTTTCTCAGAAGTTTCAAGAATGTGAAAAGAGCAGCTTCAAGAAAAATTATAATTAAAATAATATAACTACAGAGTTTCAATCAATTATAAATTTCAGATTAACATGAAAGAAATTTTCCTTGTTCACCCAATACCAGACAAAATTTACTGATAGGAAGTTAAAGACCTACGATCATA
>NW_019059834.1:82849-139170 GCF_000696155.1 Zootermopsis nevadensis
CTAAAATATTAATGTAGTTTATATATGTCAAAAGCATATACACTCATATATTTTTGAAAGTAATTTATAAATGACAGGTCATTTGCAGAACATATTTTTATTTCAACCTTTTCCATATCCAAAATGTGAAAAATATAACATATAACATTGCAACCTTGTCATTATGCTATCCCATCAATGAAGAATTATCCCAGTTATGTAGGTGGCTTGTAGGTGAGGAAATCACCAAGGCAAGAGAAGGATTTATAGTAAAAAAGCTTACAAAATGGGATGCTTTTCACTATCATCCCATATCTCTAAACAGGAAGGTGCCAAAACAATGTAAATGAAGTAACATTCAATGCATTTACACCATTTTGCTATTCTTCATTTTTAATAAAGATCAATATTCATGAAAATCTTGTGACAAAAATGTGAAAAAAGAACATGTTAAGCATTTATGTGTCATTAAAATTACTTAAAATTCTCAGTAGTGAAGTCAGTTTCATTGAGTACAGTTGGCAAGCAATCACTTCTGTGTGCCTTATTACATATTGGTATGCAATGTGTTAAAAACAAATAAAAATTTCAATGAATATATAGGTGTCAATGAAACACAAATTTACTGATTCCTAATTATGAAAATCATCATCATCATCATTACCACTGCCATTACTATCACTATCATCATTGTCATCTTGAAAATAAGACAGAAATAACTGACAAGATTCATGTAGTCACGTGTACCTTGTTATGATATTGCATGAGCTGGATGATGACTCGAATGTCATCTGAGTAGTTCTTGATGGAGATGACCCTCATGATGTTGGCTGCATCCTCAGCATCAGGGTCTTGGCAGTACTTATTGGCCAACACCAGGCATGCATCTGCCTCATGCACCTGTGCCAAATTTAAGAGTCCCACAATAAAACCTGTCGCATTTGGGATAGGACGTAGCCACCACTAAACACTCAAGATTCCCAGTATTTGTTCAAAAGTAGCATAAGTGGGCATAAATAAAGTTATGCGAGGTCTCAATCACTCCTAGATCAATACAATAAGGAGGGAAACATAAGGGAGATAAACTGCATTTAAAGTGAAAGTTCAACAGTACTTCCATATAACATCTAAGTGTTAAATTGTTTTTTAACTTTAGTGACCTTCCAAATTGTAAAATTACAACATTTCAAAACCTGGATTCTAATTTTGTAATCAGGTAAAAAATGGAAAAGAAAGGTTTCCTGTCCTCCTTCCATCAAGCTCACAAAAATAAAAAAATAATAATAATGCTGAACATAAATTAACAATTTGTTTTTTTTTTAATTTTAAAAGCATTTATTTACATCTTCACATGTTTTATAGTTTATTGTGATTATTATTATTGGTTATACAGATAAATAACACAAAGTGAAAATATCTTACGAAGTAGAAAACGAATATTATCATGGTGTAGAATTGCAGGTCTTTGTGTATTAATTACGTGCATAACAATGACTGTTTCATTTCACAACCCATACAACTTCAGAAAACATTAAAGTTCTCCATATCAAATCATAATAATATGTTAATTATCCACAATTACAATTTACCGAATCTATTGCCACATACTAAATTTCTTTGTTCTGAATCATGGCAGTTTCTTTGGTATTAAATACTGATGTTTAGTTTAAGTTGCAAGATGGTCTAAAATTTCTATCATTTTGGTGGAGCTTGCTAAAAAAATATATTTAGTGCATACTACAAGCACATCAATAACTACCTGCCACCAACCAACTCAGAAGCATCCCTTCAGTCTGCTTGCCCACTTATAGCTAAGCACTAAACTGATTTCTTCCACTAAAGCAAGGCAAAGAAAAACTGTAAACTCTCCTTTATTCCCTCTTAATGATACTGATCTAGAAGACATCAAGTCTCTGTATAATATTTACACTCACTGGTATCATTCATATTCAAGCCACAGTAACATTTCCAGAAAGTTCTGGGACAAACCAACCAGGGTTTCTCACCTGAGAATCACAACTAAAAGGGGTTTCAGTGGTGAAGTTATAGGATTAACTTAATCCAGACTGTTATCAGTTTTCAGTACAGACAGGTAAAAGACACACAATATGCTATATTTTATTCCGATAAACCCGACTACATTTTTTAAAAGATGAAACCTATCATCTTATAGCAAAGGGTGAGAAACCTGGAACCAGATTCTCAAAATGAGAAGACATCATATGGGCTATAGTCGTCAAGCAATGTTGGCTATACCCATAACACACAAATATTTAAAATTAGTGAGCATTAATAACATGATACAGAAACATATTTTCTTTAAAAATATATATACAACATTACAATTATTTAAGTTATTTCTTAACATATTTAGATATGAATGAGTACCCATCTGATATCACTTTAAACAGACAACAGCATTTATGTAATTTAAAAATGTTTTGTATAACTTGCATTATTTTAGCAAGTGATTACAGCTAAACTACTGGAAGCAATAGGAACAAAGACTGGCCTACTATAAGGGCATGTCATGAACAGCTTTTACTATAAATAAATTAAAGTTATCATTTAATTTGTCTGCATATGATGCTTAAGCACAAATGAACATAATAATGCACCATATGACATATTCATCTAAATAATGTACTATCAATTCTATGAAGCTAGAGTGTAAAAACATTTCAAAGGATGCTCAAATTAAACAGTATCAAAGTGCATATGTCTATGCTACTATACAGCTTCTTCACTCTTTCTGTCATCACTTTATAACAAAATTGAGAACCTTAAACTGAAATCCATTATTATGCATAATTAAAATAGTTTCAGGATATTCATGCATAAAGAAATACTATACTTGAAATCTGTATATTTGATAAATTAAAATGTAACTCATAGGCAATGATAGCACTTCATACGTTTTAAGAAAATGTCACCTCCACAAAATATCCTCACAAAAACTCAAAGCTGACTTAAATCTCTAAGATAAAATAATTATGTAACAGCAACTTTTGTAATTCCAATACATCTCTAAACAGAAAATAAATAAATATAAGTAAACTACAAATATTCGGAGATTTCAGAAACTTGATGTGCAACATTGCATTGAACCCAATGTTAACATAAACCAGAATTTTAAAAATATTAATATATTAGTTCAACTTTGTATAAAGTGGTTATCAGTGTTCCTCAAATTACAAACAGCTTACATATTGTCAATATGAAATAGGGTAGCAGTTAACGTTTCTAACCTAAATACACGAAAAATATAGCATGCTAACATTCCCAAAGAAGAAAGATAGACAGGCAAGAAGTACAAAGACAAGAGACAACAGGACAGATTGTAAGAAAGAAGTAATGCCACTTACCGTGGTGAATCGAGGGGTTGGTATTTGTAACAGAACCAACACACATGTAAGCAGCCTAGATAATTTTTAAGCAAATGTTGACCACCTATATGATTGTTCTCACATCCATTTACTCAACATTCATTCTCTAATTCTGAGGTCACTCTTTTTGTCTGTGGCATTTTAATAGAAATTCCATACCAGAGTAATTTAATATATCTGACAACTTGAACATAAGACTCACAACATAATGTAAATATGTATGGCAAACAGCAACCTTTATGAACTGATTCCAAGCTTTCTTTTAATATCTATCACTGATTAAGAATCAATAAATATCCAAATAAATTACTGTTGTTGAAATTATCAGTCCCACACACTGGTGGTGATATAATTCACTTCCACAGAGCAATCAAACTTGTACCATTAATTCTGAAATGAAAATCTTCTTGAAAAGCCCAACCAGTAAGTAAAAGAATATTAGCCAATCAGAGCCAGAAAATATTGAAAGGAGATACAGCCCTGCACAGACAAATGGTAACAAGGAACTAAGTTCATTTCAGTGGTACATAAGGGTTCACATTTTGATAAATATTCTCAGAAACTACATCAGATAATTTTCTGATGCCCCACAAGAAGACTGAAGTCACTATGCAGAAGTCAGTTTAAAAAAATGTTTTTGATGAGTTTAACATTTCAAGAAGCATAGCATTAAACATTTTGGAATAGGGAATTTGACTTTTATAATCCACAGATGCGAAATATATTAATATTAATAAATATTTTTAGTTGTTAGGTATGAAATTCATAGTGATTAACTCGCCAAGATGGTTATTTTTCAGAATATACTATCACAAATCAATGTGCTGCATGATACAGAAAGCCATAGTGGCAACTATTTGGCAGAACTGTCTGTAATATTTACCTACACCACAGTATAATACCTCAGAAATAATATAATGATGTTTCTTATTTCATTCACTAGACCACTGACAAGACATAAGTAACCTTAGAATGTGGATTTTTTAACAGTCACTGATATTACCAGTGATGTGCTGAAATCAATATAACACAGATAAATGTGTCTTTGTTTTAAATAAAAAGGCTTTTCTCACAAATGTTAACATTATGGGTTTACAAAGTTTTGTACCTCAGTTATTATCAGCACATCACTGGTTTTACTCTAGCTAATTTTGAAGACAGAAAACTACAATATTTTCAGCTATAAAGGAAACTTAAGACAGAGATGTTGCCAATCACTTAACTTGAAGATTGACCTGCACATGTTGAAATTATGTTATCAGATAACTGGTCAGCAACTGATGTATCAAATCAACTATAAAGATTCTTGACCAGACAAAGCATATACTTAAATGGGACTCCACTACTACTGCGAAGTGTGGAACTCACACATCCTTTAAAATAAAAACTGAAAAATTTTAATCAGAATTGCAATGCTGTTGTTGTATTATCCACGTTTTCATTAACTTCTAATTTTAAACTATAATGCCGTTAATATATTAGCTATACTTCCCTTAACGCTTTAATTCTGTGATGGCGTAAGTTTTAATAACTGACTACAGACCTGGCTGTTCATTTTATTTTAGAAGTTACTGTAGTTATCACTTCAATTTTATGTTACAACACTGTCAGTAGCTCAGACTACATGGTGTCAACAGATATTATTGTAAGAAGAAAGTGAAAATTCATGATCTTGACAAAATGTGCAAAATAATAGTTTCACTTACTTACCTGCTATTGTAATTACTATAATTCATAATTTAATATGAACATGAATATTCAGTACTCTTAAATTTGCAAAATTACTAAAATAATGAGTGCATTTTTCATTAAAAGTGAAATATCGTACTTGTTACTAGTTTTTAGTCTTGTATAATTAATTTAAGTACTCTAAAGCTATAACACATGGCTTCAAATTAACTGAAGTACCACATGACCCCTAGGATAAGTCTTTTGAAGCCAATGTTTCATCACTAGCAAGCATAAATACAAACCAGACCTAACATAACTACATTAGAAAAATAAAAACAAGTTTTGAAGCTTTCCAAAATTTATATTCTTTCTAAAACAGCAGTGGTCTGTATTATGGAATAAATTATTTTAAAATGCTTAATGAAATATAATCTTTGTCTTAGCTTGACCTGTGCCATAAGACTGGCATGACCACAAGGAACAAATTTAAGAACACTAATAAGTTCATTCAAAATCATTTCTTGTTTGAGTTTTATTTGAAGGAAATATTGATGCAACTGCCATATAAACAGACATCCATCAATTTCTTGACTGAAATTTAAAGTTTGAGAATCTATTTACTAAGAATGCAGACTGAGATCTACATAGAATGAACCCTTCCTGTACCATTAATTAATACTGAATTAAAAGTTACTTTATTATTGATGAAAAGGAAGTTCTGTCCATCTGTATGTTTAAATCTACAACAGTAAACCACATATTGACTCATATCATCTGCCTGCATCTTTATAAAATACTACATAAAGTCCCCACTAATAAAATAGCAAAAATAATATATTAAGCAACCAAATCCACATTATGTAGAAATAAATTTATATGGTCAGAATAATCTGTAAATACTATGTGCAAGATTCATTGAAGATAAACACTAATCAGTGTGTAAATGAGTATGTTTATGTAACACAAAATGCAATGAAAAACTAAATCTGAGGTAAAATTTATTTATGAAGCCAGAAAATGTTATTAGTATTCTATCACTGGTCCCCAGAATGCAGCTCATTCAATTTATCCACTACAAAAATCATTATAACAAACAATGGTAAAGCAAGGATCCATTGCAATATCTAATTCACCAAATGTTTTCACTGTAATTCAATTTTAAATTGCATCAACATATACATGCAATAAAATTCCTACTTAGAAGAAAATTTTTGTGCAACTGCTTGATTATCATTCAGTTCACGATGAACCTCACACTGAAGTTCCCTGTGGTAAAACAGACATCTGATATACACAGACAATACAGCCAACACCACGGATCTCACAACAAAGTAAAACATTAAAACAGGACAGCTCTAGTAAGTTATTGATGAAGATTCTAGAAAGTGACATGAATATGAGTACTCAGGAGGTTTTGTTCACACCCTATAAGTATCAGTGAAAGAAATTAAAGATAAGTAATTGTTCAACTCAGCTGTAATGGATGTAATTTAGTTAGGTGAAAGAAAAATTTCCATTCAAATTATATATGCTATTGACATCTATATCAAGAGCACATGTTGTATGAAAGTGACATACTTGCACCAATGATATAACTGCATAATAAAAAAATTAAAGATAGCCTCTCCTGCCCTCTAATTAAATTTATACATAATTTACTTTTGAATTCTCTGTCACAGTATGTAACATTAATAACACTGTACAGTTATTTGAGCATATCTGTTTTCTGTCCTGAAAACTTGGGAAAATGTTTATATTGATCTATCTTGTATGTCAAAAATATCAATTAAATATACGAACAATTCTTTAAGTAACCCATTTAAAAAATATCACGTTTAATACACTGCAGACAATTCCTGTTTGTCTGAAACAATCTTGCTTTCCCAATAATAACGGTTTATCAAAACTTACTTATAATTCTACAGTTTGTTACATGTATGTCACTTTTCATGGATGTAATAAGTGGCCTGCTAAACCATCACCAATGATCAGAACACATTAAACAAGCTTTCTTTTCAAAATCTGCATCAATTAATGAGGCCAGCTGCATCCTGGAAACATTTAATATATACAAAACCTGAAATGTCATTATATTTAATTTAATAACTGCAAAAATTAAAAAATAATAATGCCAGGATATTATGAAATGAGAATGAGTACATAAGGATAACAGAAGCTCACACCTGAAGAAAGAGTGAGGATGTAGAAACAACAGGCAGTCATTCATATCAGTCTGTGATAAAGTACAATAAAATAACAGTCATCTCTCATCTGAAGCAAAACTTCAATACACAACAGTTCTGCAGACCCATTCCTGGAAAACACACCCTTTTCAATTACACCACACCACACACACATCACATTGCATCACACCCAAATTTCCACTGACACCGCTGTTTGTATCCAGCTTACCTTGACCCTCTGAAGGTCGATGGGGTTCATAATAGACCCCTGGAAGAATTCAACTGTAGTAAAATGCCTCTTGAACAAGCCTTCCAGCTCCAGGTCCGGTGGTTTTCTGCCAATCATACCATACGACGAAACCCAACCAGCCAATCACAGTACACCACCGACCAATAACAACAAACAAGGAAAAGAAAAAGTAATTAATGTGAGCTACTAACCAACAAACAACTGAAGGATGCTAACTGATCATGTTTATGCAATGAAGAGAATGTTTTCCTTCCTCAGCATGACTCATTGCATACCATGAGCTGTTCCTAGGAAAAAGGACTTGACCACCTTGCAGAAATAGAAAAAAACAGCTACTGAAATGTAAGAGATGTTCAGATATGGTGATGTTAACCAGTTAGAATGGTGTGAATGACTGAGATGAACAGTAGTCTTTTCATTTTTTATTATGAAGATTAACTTGGGTTACATGAAACAGCTTCTGTACTTTGGCCAGCTACAACTAAAGCACCTATTAACCAAGATAGTCCTAATGTTTACCATAAACCACCATCTATGTTATGTTTCAACAGTATTTGATCCATGTTAAAACTTAGCTAAATGTAATACTTCCATTACTCATCTTTTCAAACTGTCATGCCTTATCCAAAACGCAAAATGTTTCAGATTATAAAGAATTTTATAATCATGAATGGGATCAAAATCAACATAAATAGTTTCATCAATGTAAAAGAATCAAACTCCACCTTCACACACTATATTTCAGAACATCTCTTTGAACATTTCTTCAGGAAGGAACAAATGCATTAATAAATGTCATGCAAAATTTGTGTGTTGAGAATACAAATCAAGGGATAAGGAACTAAACTATATTGCAACATGAAATTATGCCCAAATAAAGTACAAGTACAAGCCAGTTTTCTGTAAAATCTATCACTCACATACAAGTTTGACAACAGTATATCAAGCATATTTCTGTTTCTATGAAATTTTGTAAATATAGGGTAAACATTAAATTATCTGAGCAGTTTCAGACATTTGACAAAAATTAAATGGAATAAAAAATGAAATTTAACCACTGGACGAGAAACTTCAAGAATTTTTTGTAGCATGTGGCAAAAGTGTTGAAATTCTAATGGCCACTTGGAGTGCAACTGTTGGCATGGCAGTAAAATGGTGATTCAACATGAGAAAAAGATTTGTGTGCTCAAGTTCCATTTCACAAAATTTGTGACCACTGTTCAAAACAGCTTTTTGAGGAAATTCATTTCACTTTCTAGAGCTGAGTCATCACTTTACTGCCATGTTAACAGTTGCACATATAGTGGCCATCATTACAGTTACATCATTTCTCCCATATGTTACTAAACATTTTGAAAGTTCCTCCAACAATGTTTCATTTCTGTATTCCATTTAGTTTTTGTTAAATATTTAAATGAATCAGATAGTTTATTTTATGCTGTATATGTATTAGTATTTCCAAAGTAATTATTCTGGTATATCTATGTTGAACAATTTAATATTTAGTTCCAATTTCAATCAAAAGTTTAAATTCAATTATTTAGTCTCAACTCAACAGGACTTTAAATCTTGACTTGTGACAAAACCTATATATAACCAAAGTACCAGTGTCTTTCAAAGTTCAGTCTGTGATGTGATACACTACGACAATACTTATATTGCAGCAACCATTATAGGATGGTAGTACTTCCTGAGTTTCTACACGCAAATCAAATCAATTAATTATTTTGGAGACATTATGAGAAAACAGTATGTTTATGATGGCTGTCTTCTGGGTTAATGTGCTATGTAGTCTGGTAGGAGTTTACTGACATTTCAGAGGTGCTTGTTGCCTCAATCATCACCCTGATAATGGAGGCAACAAGCACCTCTGAAACACAGGTAAACTTCTCCTAGACTGCATGGTGAAACAACCAAGAGAGCCATCCTCATACTCACCACTATGAGAGCCTCAAATCTCAATCAGGATGTTAGTTATCAACTTGTAAAGCATGATATTGACAGAAATGCGAAGTGATACAACTTATTCAACATATGCTTTATTTGGAAGGGAGAAGAAAGGGGAAACTAAGATATGCAAGCAATAATAATAATCACTTTGACAAAGAGCCAAATTCTATATATATATACACAATTGCCAACTGATGCAGTCTCAGCATTCCAGCTAGCCAATCAAAATCGAAGCAGCCAAAAAACAAACGTTGACAAGGAAAGGGGCCTAGAGCCCAACGCACGATGCCACGGTCCCAGATGTGCCACCGCAAGTGTACGGTGTTAAGGTTAGGTTAGGTTTACCTTCACTCTCTCTAAGTCTACAGCATTCATCATTGTTCCCTGAAAAAACTCCACAGTTGTGTAGTGACGCTTGAGCAGCCCTTCCAGCTCCAGGTCAGGCTCTTTCCTGCAATACAAGGCGAGGGTCAACCCCACTTGTGCACTCAGGCCCACATGACCAATGTTACATTGTCTCAAAGTGACAAGCAGATATTAACAATTATTATGTGTCAAGAAGCTGTTTGAACTGCCCAGATACATGTGGCACTTTTCAAATAAAAACAATATGATCAATTCTGATTTTATTTATTCACAATAAAATTAATCATTCAAAATTGTTAGTATTTACACACAAATCACTGAACTGTGTATTTCAGACCTGAGTGCACCACTAACCTAACAGTATTAAACATCCCCTCCCAATCATTTTCCATTGTTATATCCCCATAGATGTTACTTTAATGGTCCATTATCCCTCATACCTTTGACTGAGCCTACACTATTAAATTAATATCAATGTCAACAATTCTATATATTACAACTATAAATTCAACTCTTCTACAGTCTCTCGAAATCTGAAATCTGTACCTGAATTCATCAATCATGATGCACGAGGGTAATGGAAAAAACAAAACATGACTCAATGATGCAACAGCTGCTAAACCTTGGATGGCACAACATAAACACACAACAGAATTTGCAATCTTGGTTGTCAGATTGTGGTCTTTAACACTGCTCTAACAATATTCCATTGTTCCATTCCTGCACCCATTTCATGTAAGTTTTCTTTTTAAGTGCCACCTTAATTTTCATATTATGTGATTAAGCCCCCAAGAAAATTACAGGGGATAAATTTGTTTATGAAAAATAAAATGAATTTTCATACTTCAAAAAGTTGGTGATGCCATATAACTACATAAGTTATCTATCATTCCAATAAAGTTAGTGCTTTCACTCTACACTTCCTTTGTGGTAAACATTAAAAGAGTTTACTATGTACAGCTCTCAACCCCAATGCTAAACAAAGTCAATTTTTTAACATTATTATAAATTTATTCTTTCAAATATCTTCCAGCATTAATATTAAAGTCCCTTGGGTTGTAACATTTTGTATACTTCAGCACAGAAGATGAAGGAAATAAGTTCCTATGAAACGATGGTATCTACTTATACGTCCACATAGCATTATAACCCCAAAGACCAACAATGACATCTTCATTGCTTTGAGAACCTCAAATTTCATATACAGGTACTGATGATACTGCACCAGTGTATTTGGTTATATTTTCCCTTTCCTACTGTCTAGTCACAGAGACAAAACAATGGATGTAAATACAGAAGAGTGCATTATCATCATGTGATCACTTATTATGTGGGTTCCTGCAGCTGCTTTAGCATAAATCACATTATCTGAGGGTTAAAGCACCTACAAGAACCCACATAAGAATGGATCATGTGATGACAATGCACTCTTCTATGTTTACATCCACTGTAATTTCAGCGAATAAATAGCAGGTATCATTTTAATTTTACTCATACTAATAGGTTACATTAGGTGCATATTAGTTGTGCAAGATATTTAAATTCATTGGATTCAGATCCAAATTTTATTTAACTCTGCATGCAAAAATTGTACATGGCTTGTGAATGTACTGTGCTTTAATTAAACAGAACACAATTTTCTACTTTTTACTGAGATATTATATATAAGAGATAGACTCTATCATGCACATAATACCTGTACTAAAACAATGGAATATTATGCACACACTGACAACCAAGATTTAATGTCAGACATAGCAACCACCACACTCACTTTTGAAACATATATCTACTATCTGCATGGGTATACCAAGCATTTTTCATTAAACAATAAGTGTTGACACATAATTATAATGACATACATTTCATTGATCCATTAGAACTGTGCAATCATTTAAATAAAATATTATTTCAGACAAAAAGGTGGTAATGAAATCTACAAGACAAAAATAACCTTCAAATCCCCTGCCAAGCAAACACTCCTACTTACCTATAAATGTCAAAGTTTTGTTTATAATTAATATAGCTAGCTGGGTATTATTCAATAAACAAAAAATAAAACCATTTTCTCATCAATAAATCCCATTTCCATTTAATCTGTAAATTATAAAAGGTTAAGTTTTAATACCTAACCTTGTTAAGTCCATTTCTTGTGCAGTCTGAGTAAACAGTTGTTATTATGATCATATTTGTCACGAAAATAAAATATAACCTTGAATTATAAGAAACTTAATGTATAAATCAGATTTCCTCATATAAAAGTAAAATTACATGAAACTGTCACTTAATATTAATACACCAACCCTCAGAACAGCATAAATGGAGTCAACACACAGTCACTCAATGACACTTCCCAATATGGAGAATAATTTTCTACATTAAATACATTTATATATCATGTCACAGGTAGTATTACAAGAAGACTGTACTGAAACTATTTCGTTTAAAAGAAGCCAGAACAATAAATATATACATGCATATTTTATATTTTGTCAGTTCTGTTGTGTTATTTAATCAAAGATTCTAAAATAATTGTTGCTGCTAACTATAAAATTAAAGGAAGAATATGGGTTGAGAGTGTTTGAACAAAACAGACAACTGTGGATAAATTCATAATGAGGAGCTTCACCAAATATTAACAGGATCATATTAACAGGATCATATTATCAAGAAGAATGAGATCAAAGGGACATGTATCATGCATGAGACATTATAAATGCTTATAAAGATTTTGTAGGAAAATCTGAAAGGAAGAAACCACTAAAGATGAAAGAGTGATATTAAAATGGATTTAAAAATACAGGATATAAACAAGTGTACTAAATTCATGTGGCTCAGGATAGGGTCCAGTGGTGAATTCTTTTGTACACTGTAATGAATATTTGAGTTCTATAGAAGATGGTTTAATTTCCTGACAAGCTAAACAAATATTAGCTTTTCAAAGAGGACCCTACTCCTTCAAGTTAATTAGTTAGTTCGTTATTTAGTAGGTTAGTTAGATAGAAGTTATTTTGGTTAAACTGAACAAAAGTATTACTAAAACATTTTTGAGTTGCAAAATTGACAATGACAAGCAGGAGTAAACTGTTATTTAATTTTGGTTGACTATTATAAATTATGACAGGTCAACCTGTTTAAATGGGCAATTTAAATTACTCTACACTACTTCATATGTGTCAAACTATCACAGTGCAACACAATCACAAATAGTAACATTTAAAGGTTCACTATCTCCTACAGTAAAAGTCTGTTTTTAACTCTGTTATCATGTTCCACAAATGCCAACCAAGTACATGTTCTGTTCTCATATAGTCATACGTATAAAATAAATTTTCAATGTTTAGTGCCATAAATCTATTCCAACATCTGACAAGCTGCTGCCAAACACTGCTCTTATATCAATTTCAATCAAGAAAACAAAACCTTAGTAACTACACTTGATTAAGACTAAGTTAATATTTTATAATGTGTATTACAGGGTTTCTGGACTTTCTCCATCATCTTGTATTCCAAATACAGACAATGGATAAAGCCCAGGAACCTAATATTATTAATTGTAATAGACTATAATCAGAACACTTAATATTTATTAATATTTTATGTACCATGTTTCTAAAACACCACCTGCAACAAGAAATATAAATACAGAGTGATGATTGAAAAGTTCTTGTGTGCCTGTAGAAACAAATAATGCTGGAAATAGGTAGTGACTCAAAAGTCCCTATGTGCACACACCCTAGGTGGAACACGTCTTGTAACACAAATCTATAACATGCATGCACAGGGATTACTGAATGAATCACTACCCACTTCCAACATTTGTTCTTACAGGTGCACAAGGAGTTTTGAATAACCCTGAATATTTCATGTACAAATTATAAACTTCTCCTGGGATGTGACTTGTGCATGACCCTGAAAGAAAACTAGAATGAAAGAACAAGGACGTCACCCCTCTTTTAATTCCTTTTTAGGCCACGAGCTGACATGTGCATGGACAGAACCACTAGCACACCTGCAGAATTCTTCCTTGCAGTCAGTGTGGACCAGTGTACCAGGAGGAAACAGTGAATACTATCAAGGACATCATAGCAACACATTCCTCAGTTATAAATCCCTTGCCTGTCCATCAATTACATTAGAAATCCAGAGTAAACCACACTCTCTCGTTTCAAAATGACAAACTCAGGAAAAGAATTACAATAAGATCACAAATTAAACATTAAAACTTCATAAATGTTATCACATTTACTTTCAATTTATTTTAAACTGTTCAGCATCCACTTTCCTTCTGGATTTGTGGAGCCATCCCCACACATACAAACATCGTACTATGAACCATCACTGACTGCAAGTAGCTTGAATGCCTACAAATACTAATCATCAGCTGAGAATCACTAGACTTCATCTCCATGTTTACTTAATATATTCACATTATATCATTCAGTGTATGAATTTCCATGAGATAGCACAAATTATAGTATGTACTATCACTTAAATAACTGCCTTCAAATTATTATTATTATTATTAAGGCAATTATCTGTAGTCCAAATATAAAACTACAAATGCATTAACACTGGAGATAGAAGAACAAAAAAATGAACACAGCAAAATACTATTTGTAATGTGTATAAAAATGTGCACATTCATGATGGACAACATGCATAAACTGCTGAAAATTTGTGCAATTCTGGAGCAAGAATTTGACAAATTTTGACAACTGATGTACTGAATGGCCATCATTTATGCTAATTTTTTACTAGTGGTGTAAAAGGTTTTAGCAGCACATTAAAAAATAGTATACTTGTGCATCCATCTTCTGGGATGTGGCTCCTCGGCCAGCAGCCTGCATGTTAACATTGTTACGCGGTGCTAAGAGATATTATGTAACTAGCAGCATATTATTATAAATATCAAGTCAAGCATGTTAAAGTTTGTTATCCAAAATTAAATACAAGCTGTTGGGCAAAAAGCTTTACATAATGTGGCCATACCTGTGCAGAAATACCACCTCCACATCGACATCTTCGCGGTCCTCATGGAGAAAATCCTTGAGGAAGTGTGATACTGACTCATAGGTGATGTGTCCACATACCACGATGTGCCTATGGAAATCATACACACACACACACAAATATTCACAAGCTAGAGTTGAACTGTCTCATCAAAATCTTCAAACTCCTCTTGTGGCAGACTTTCATTAGTTTTGAGGTTGTAACACATCATTCCAACTTTTGTGACACTTGTCATATCTCTGCCTTTGTGTAAAAATTTATGGACATTTCAGATATAAAATAAACACTTCTCATAAAATAAAAATATGGGCTGCTCCTCAGAAAATCCACTACTGCTCCATTGGCAGATGAACCAGAAGAAATTTAGCTCTTATTCTAAATCGGAATAAGTTAGAAATCACTGATAAAGATATTTCATGATAAATAATTTATAAATGTTTTACAATATTTAGTTTAAAAGCAATATAAATAAATTTTCCATTTCTGCAGCCCATGTAAGATATACTAATACATAATTAAGCATATTTTCCTTTCTGTACATCACTATGGAGTGAAAAATATGACAAATGTCTAATTTTCAAAATGAAATTAATTAGCATATTAAAAACAATAATGTTTCAAAATACAGCACTGCAAATGTACAACTTAATTAGTTGCAGTCAATATTTTTTCAGTAATATGACAAATTGATAACAGAAGCATCAGTTCAGACAAGAATACCAATTGAAAGTCTGCCACATAAAAAATTAAATAATAGTTTCATATATTTGATAATTATTCTCTTTTGCCTTCACTGAAATATTTCACTTAACAAAACACTTATTGGATGTGAATTTCATGATGAAATCTCTATATTGCTTGAATTTTTATAGTAGACACTTCAGCATCTTTAATACATTTAAATACAGGTAGCCCTCGATTTACGCCGGATATGCGTTCCTGGACGAACCGGCGTAAACGGAATCGACGTAAATTGAAACTCTTTTATAATGTAAATCAATGGGAAGTCAATGACATGCGTTCCCAGCACCCAAACATTGACGAGTAATATAATGACATTATATTTAAAGCTCTGAAATAACGTAAATAAAATAAATGGAATTTAAAAAATATATTTTATACACTTACAATCGGCAATTCGTTGGTCCCCGCGATTGACTGCGATTCTTTCATGTGATTGATGTGTATAGTCATCTCTGCTGTTACGCGATAGTCGCATTCCTGTAAGACGCCGACCTATCGAAAATCGCGTAGTAAAAATAACCCCGGTACCTCCGCAGAGATTAAATTAGTTTGCCGATTCATCGATCTCATTGGAGCAAATTCGCGTTAACGAAATATACGTAATTGCAGAGATGACTGCATTTATAATTTGTATTCAAAATCAGCGATGTAAGAATTACGATTTAGTATAAGAATCAGTACGAGAAACATTATAAAACTTTATAAATAATGGTCAAATATATTTTTTTCTTCACTTTTTGACCTGCTGGTTTCAAAATCGGCGTTATTCTGAATCGGAGAAAATTGAACCGGCGCAAATCGAGGGCTACCTGTATAAGCATTTCATTATATTTAAAAATTAAAGGTGCACCATTATGATTGTAAGAACAACATCCAAAATAAATCAACTGTGTATGATTCAAATCCTAGTCAAATAGACAATTTTATGTAAGTTGAATCACTTTATCCCTGTCAGCTGCCCTTTTCCAAAAACCGGAAAGTTTATAAAAATTACAGAATATAAGATACAGTAAGAAAGTTATTCAATTAAGAGTATAATATATAGAACAAGGCTTTTTAAAAATCCATTTTATCATCAAACTTTCTTTTTTATCTGCATACATAAAATTAAACACTACCTCAAAACATCTTGGTCTCTTATGGCAGTGAAGATGTCAATTGTGATCTGCTGGATTGTGAAACCATGAAGGTCACTACAAATGTTTTGGAGGAACAAACTGCCTTCACCTTCAGAAGAAAGGTTGGTAACCACCTACATGACTGCATGGTGCCACAATCCAAGAAATCACAATCAATACAAATATACATGCTTCCAAAATGCAAGTGAACTAGTTCTACCTTAATCTACAAGTACAAAAAAATCAATCTACTCCAACATGAGCTAATTATGAGACTGCACTGGAAAACTCCTACAGAGATAGAAAGAAATTAAAATTGTCACACTCTGCATGCTTACCCACAATACATATTAATTCATTTATGACAGTAAGAGATATTCCAGTACAATCACCTATTTACAGCCTAAAATAAGCTACCTATTAGCTAAGCAAGTGGTGGTTAATATTATTAGAAAGATATACATGCAAGAGAGTGATAAATAACTACACTTAGTGCAGCCCACTTACAATGGATCTTTGCTCTTAAGAGAAAGACCTCTTACCTGGCTTACATGCACTCAGGTATTTTTAAATTTTGGGGAATCTGACGCAAGCAAAAACGGGAATACAGGCATAAACTGTAAAGGAAATCTGTATAATAACCATCAGTGATATAGATTTTCTGAAGACAGGCTTGTTTACACAAATACTGTCTATAACCTCAAGATCTAAACACTGAATGTTGTTCTAGAACTATGTTCGTAATGTATCTACAAATAATTAATATTAAAATCTATAAATCCTTATTTTCACAGTTTTTTTTCTTCTTCCTGCTTCTACACTGTGAACATATTATTTTCCTTGAAAGACTGTATATACAAAACCCAGCAAAACTGAATTATAAGAAAATTTTCTTTGCAAATAAATAAAAGGAACAAGAGTTAAAGAAAATACATATTCTCTTAATAAAACAGTAACTTACAGAAATCAAAGCTAATTTATACATGGCACAAATAATCACAGTTAACAAACTGAAACTTATTTTCAAAAGGTAAATTATAAAACATACATAAGCAAATAATCCAATTCTTCCTTAAGCAGGGAGACATGCTGCAAATTATTCAGAACAGGAAGGAACGTTAAGTGCAACAAATTCTTATCCAAGACTGCTTAACTTTATCAGATATATTTTCCAGGTTTTCTCAGTCCTTCCAGAAGACAGTATTCTCTTAGTACAAAATATAACACGAAATGTGACTACTGAGTTGATGCTTTAAAAGGATTGTCTTACAATATGGACCTAGAGATTCCACAATACAATAATCACTTTCTCATTGCTTCTCGTTACATCACAACAATTACTCTAATCTGTTCCAAAATCTCCAGCAGTAAAGCTGTGGGAAAATAAACAAAAATATCAACAACTTGACAGGTTTAGGTAAACAATACTTTGAGAGACCTGTATTTTTGAGCTATCTAGTTAAAATCCTGGTTAGGAATGGCTACATTGTTCAAGGGCTTTTGTGATTTTCCTTAATCCCTCCATAAAAATTTCTAAAAATAAGCTTGAACTGCTTTCCTCCTTATCCCTATTAGTTCAGAATGCAATATAATCTCCATTTCACCTAAAGCTACATATCTTCAAATTCATACAGAAGTTCTCCACCTTGCCTACCTGCACGAAATAAACACAAGTTCCGTATAAAGGAAACTGCTTCAAGTTTCTGACAAAGCACAAAATGAGAACACAATGAGTGGGGAACAATTTTCTGTGCAAGCGGTTCGTTGTAAGTGGGCTGCACCACGGTGCTATTGCTGCTGTTGTGACAGATGCCAACAGAATGGAAATGTCAAAGACTAATATCTAACATCATTCATTAAATTATAAGAGCCAACTATAGCTAAATAAGCTACTGCTTGCTCACTCACTGCTACTTTTCATTTTATTTAAATTTTAAATGCAGTGTATATAATAGTAGTAGTAGTAGTAGTAGTAGTAGTAGTAGTAGTAGTTGTCCAACACAAAAGAAACCAACAGACCAGTTTGGAAAAACACAAGCATTTCCAATTGACTTTCTCCCAAGAATATAACTTTCACAAAAGCTATATTTATACCTACAAACATCATGACATCATTTAATTATAATTTCTTTCAAAAGTAAGAGCTAGTAATTTAAATATGAAGTATTAAAATAATACATAGAGAATTGGAACTGCTTTTCTGTTAAATAGAATATGTCTTTATGCTTCAACATTTTGAACAGATAAAAATTAACTTTAGCAGACGTTTATTCAGAAAATTGGTTGATTTTAAATTATATCCTACACTAAACAAATTCATGCACAAATTTGGTACAATTGTGAGCAAGTGGTAACTGCCTACAAATTCCAGGATAGTGGGAAGGATTCAGTCCACAAGTCATTTCTCAGAATTTCACACTTCAGATCACTTAATATTTCTCACTATGTATTACAATAGGTTTAATATCTGAGGGGAAAATCAAAGCTAGATAGCTGACTTATAAATATGTTTTTAATAACTCTACAACTTTCATGGAAATTTAAATCAGACTGTTCTTCATCAAAGTGAGTGGTAACTTTATAACCTTGACCTGATCAAAATATGTTGGAGCAGGATTCAGTAGCAAATGCTGACTTAAAAACTCCATAATTTTTAAATTTCACATTTTATTCCAATTTCACTTTAAATTAATTTTAAACTTCCTTGTACTGTTTGTGACATATGTGCAAGAACAACAAAGAAGGAAGAAAAATAAGAAAACGGGTACTTGGAGTACCTGCAACATGTCTGAGCCCTCAAACTTCAGACTTTGCACTGGTTTTCTATGGACTTCCTGGGGTATTATTTACTGACACTGAGCAATTACATGCATCAGAAAGCTGCCAGCACCTCACCATTTTAAACTGGCTTTGCTCTACATTTCTTCAGCTATCTTACAAAATTCATCATCTACTTGGATTCCTTCTTGTGTTGTCAAGAAAAGAGACAGAGATAAGGTTAAATCAACAGATAAAAAACAAAGAAAATTTATCATAAAATTGTAATGTCTTGTACAATGATTGCTCTCTTCCTCTTTGACTTCTCCTTCTCAGGCAGAAGTTACTGACATCTCCCAAGTGGAAGAGAAACGTGTGGTTAGTGGTTGTGATGACATGTGTACATAACAGCTAGAGGTTTATTTGTTTATTTGTTTTTTTGGGTCAGATCTCACCTTCTGCCGCGTTCATTCTTGAGAGTCCCTCCATACTTGGGTCTAGTCCCAATCAGATCAATTATCTCAGGAATACAACTTGCGAAAATGGCCTACACACAAGAGAAGAGAAGATGCGAACAATGGATGATGAAGAAGAAGCCACATGGATAAAGGGCACCACAATGGATGATGGTTGAGGGAAAGGAGAAAAACAGAGACACAAGAAAACACTGAAATTCAAATCTTGCAGATGAATATGTAAGTGGTATTAGGAGAAGACATGGATATTGGAGTATTAACTAAGAGCATCAGATTCATCCTACACATTTTCTTTCAGACTGTAATGAGCTCTACACCTAAAATTCTGTGCAATGCTACACTTTTTAAAGAATTTCATTAAAATGACCAACACCATTTATTTGTTGCTCACATAGTAAATTAGTGCTGTACCTATATTTTCAATTTTCTTAAAATAACATACAATAGACGTTTTTGTTATTGTACTCTACAGTTAGCTGTTAATTCCTATGTGGCAGGTAAATTATATTCTTCATCTATCTCAAAGGAATTTTAATTCTTCAATATTTCATGTCATATCAAATTTTTGCTATAGTGATTTACAAAACTTACAGGTAAAATTGGCTATAATGTCATTACTTGTGTTAAGTAAGGGGATAAAAAATTAAGCCTAGCTCACTGCCTCTATTTTACACAAGAGTCTGGTGGTATACATTTAATTTCCTTCTGAGAGAATTAAAAAAAAATATAAGAAACTGCAAGTTTGTCATATATTTTAAACATGTATGATGAAACTCATGCTTTCTGGAAAATACTCAGTTGCAGGAACTAGGAAAGAAAGATTCAGTGGAATTACAATTTGCTTTTGATTTTGCAGGCCCTTATGCAACTGACTGTTTGAGAGAAGGCACCCAGCTATTCGCAAAAAGGAAAAAATTAAAATAAACATGTCATTGAATTTTTCATTTCAGTGAAAAAAGAAATGTTGTTAATAAAATGCAGAAAATGAGGCGCACACACACAGAGAAACCCTGGCTTGTTAGATTCCTGGTACACATATTCATTTTTAGTCTATTAAACCACAAGTCACAAACCAAGCTTTCAAATTCAAATGTTGTTATGCTACACACTGATTCACCATAATTACCCCAATATTATTTCCTCCCAGGACAAGTTCTCCAAGCTCAGCATCAATATCAAGTTCTCCAAAATCATCATATAAAGGAGGGGGATAATTGTCTAATACATTTAAAATAGCAACTGATATATTTAAAAAATACAAATTTAGAATTTCTCACTAAGTATTTTCATTAATATTATTTTCCAACTAATGTTATTCAGGTAACTATGGTGAGAATATTCAAACAACAATAAACATCCACCAACCAACGAGCCAATGTTTCTTGGTGTATAGCCAACATGCATTTCATTCAGAAAACCCTCAGATGACTGACTGCAAACAGTGGCTCATGAAAAGCCAAATGGAACAAATTCTTCCTCCTTAATAACTCCAGCCAAGTATGGATAAAAGCCAAATACAGTAAATAAGCAATCTCCTAGTTTATTGCCATACTGTTAGTGAATTCAAGACATAATCTGTTGGTATTACTGGGTTTCTGAAGTTTGTCAATCATCTAGCATTCTTCTGAACAGAACACAGTGTTTTGGTAATTGGACCTGTTTCCACCTTCAGCTAAAAACACAGGGAGTAGCTATTCAGTATGGTCCATTAGGACGAATCAATCACTGGAAAACCATCGTTAGTCAACTGAAGCTATACTTTTTCATTAATATTTCCACAATTACTGTAAATTTTGTTAATACTTTCCATTACAAAATGTAATCATTGTGGCTTATATAACTTCAGTTAACTGAATATGTTTGGCCAGTTACTAAAATCTGATGTTTCTAACAGATCCAACGAGCATGTAACTTCCCACCTGAGGACAGAAACAGATACAGTTTCTGAAATCCTGCGTTCTGTCCAGACTATATGATGATGGACAAAGTTCAGAAATCCAATAATACCATTTTTAATATACCATCATCAGAATCCATTATAACTGATCTGTAACCTGTTTCCTACCAAACTCTTGATTTGATGTGATCTAAACTAACACACTAGAAATACCAATGTGTTCTTCATATAACAGCATACACTGTCACTTATGTAAGTGCAGAGAAAACTTGTGAACAAGTGAAAAGGGCAGAGGGAGGGATTCTTTTGTCTGAGACTCTAAAGCAATCAATCAATAAGGCATGTGAAATGCATTTCTACTACAAAGGTTAGGGTTACAGGTTCTCATGTCAAGTCAACCAGTGGATTGAACTAGTATGAATATAAATATATATGTAAAAATTCTACTCTAGAAGTAGCAAATCCGAGCAGAGCTTGTGTTAATTAGAGAAGTAATATAGAAAAGCGTAATTAACACATTCTTATTGTATCAATTCATTAAGGCATGCCACCAAGAAATCTAATGGCATTGGCTACAGTGGTAGATGGACATTCTCATACATACCCTTACGCAACAATTAAAAAAACCTAGCCTAAAACATAACCAAACCACTCTCAAACAAACCTCCTCTACATAGTCAGTTAGTTCCTTTTAAGATGTTCTGTTCAGGTTTATGACACAAATGACTTTCTGTGCTGGCCCATCTCAACATTGCAAGAAGTTCAACAACTGCAACCTAACCTACCTTACTACTTGGCCAGCCAGACCAACTAAATGAGAAGCAGATAGTGGTACCAACAGTGCCATAAACCCAAAAAGAATCTAAAGTTCTTAGTAATCTAGTTGCACAGCTGGATGCAATGGAATGTCAACCCACGTCCCACAAATGTTTAGAAAATTAATCATGTGGTCAAGATGCTCAAGCAGTGCAAGGATTACCAGTCAGGACCAAATGTTTTGAAAAATTGAATGCCAGCTGCATATGATATATATTAATACTGTGGTGTCTACCAACAGCAAAAAGTTCGTGGAGTGATTCTTCTCTCATTTAAATGTAACACAGCTTGAAATTCTCTGCATCTGCTCATACAACTAGCCAATGGGAACTAAGTTGTTAATAAACAAAAATTCCATACTAAAAAGACTGGGAAGATTTTCATCAGCTGCAAAATATAACAGTAATACCAATACTAAAGTTATGTGTCATGACAAGTGAAAGGGATATAAATACAGTAAGAGAGAGAGATGTCAAATTGGCTAGTAACTGGCAAGTCAGAGTGAGCAGTACTATCATCATCGAGCACTTATGTACCTCCGTCCACGTTCCCGCTTGTATTGCCCGCCATATTTGCACCGGTTTCCTGCAAGCTCGGTAATCTCAGGAATCCAGCTGGCAAACACCGCCTATATAGGGTACAAGAACCAGCAAACCACCAACCAGACTCTTAGCTTAGCTATCAAACCGTGACTGTAAAAATACCAACATGGAACCTAACATCATCAAAAGCCTTATTCTTACTCTGAAGCATGTCTGGAGTCTCTAAAAATTCCCAAATATTCTTTTATCATTCATCACACTGTAGTAAGTGTAATTCACATTTTTTGCTCTCTCCTTGTCGAAGTCAGTTGCTTTAAATGCTATAATGCTGTTGTTCAAAGATCAATAAATATGACTTTGTAATTGTACATCTAGCATAGACAAAACTTGGGCAGCCTACCATCCCAATACATTGTTCAAAATAATGCAAGAATTATTAAAACTGGCTTGATACAGAGCCCTTTAAGCAAAATATTATTCAAACAAAAACAAAGAGGAAAGGTAAATGGCACTTCCATATCTACAATCAATGACATTTTCTTACATTAAAATCTAATATGATTAAAAACAATATAATATAAATCACATCAGAGTCATGACTGTGAGACCTCTAGTGAAAGCAATTCTGCACCTTACTTTGCTGATTTGCAGTTCAAATTTAAGGTAGTCAATCCAGACTATGCTAAGAGTAAGAACAAAGCTATTATCGATTCTACAACACTGCAATATAGTTTGTCTAAATGCACATCACAGTGACATTAATTAAAGAGATAAATTAACATAATAAATATTACCTAGCTGGACTGTTGTGCTTAAGAATACTTTAAACATTCAGAAAATTTTAAATTTCAGGATTTCACAGAAATTCAATGCTAATGTGGAGCTTGTTACTGTGTGATGGCATTATGTAGATGCACGCTTTATTGCAGACGTTATGAAGATCCTTACTGTAACCATTCTCAAGATAAAGTAACTACCAAATTATCCCTGATCATACTGTACAGATACACAGGTTGTCAGTAACTTATCTATTTGATCTGTGTAAAGTTATAATAGGCACAGGAAAGAAAGACAATAATTAGACCTTTCTTGAGGAAGGAGTGGATGGGGTTGTATGAGTACGATGTCTCAGTGGAAAGCATGCACATAAGTTGCAACTTGGGGGAAAGTGGAAGTAATATACGGATAAAAGGAGAAAACAGAGAGGAAATAAAGGGAAAAATATAAGATAAGGGGCATGGATTGTGGGATTATATTTCCTTGGATGGCCCCAGAAAGCACCAGATCAAAGTTAGACTTTTGTGTCTCAATTTCCACTTAATGAATCAGATTTAGTAACTTTCACCAACTTGTAGATATGTACATTAAACATCAGCAGGGACCATTTGGTAACCACTTCGTCCAGAGAACAGAGACACCAGGGATGTCAAAAACATCGAAATATACCACACAACAATATTATGTCATCAACCAGAAACAACATCTCTGCTACCAATCATGTTACTTATTAATTGTTATGTGAGACAGTGGCAAATGTCCAAGAAAGTTTTCCACTGGCTTTACTTAATATAAATTACACTATTGTTTAAAGTACAGTCAGCCAAGCACACAGTACTATTGCAGGCTTTCACTATTAAACCAGATAAACACACTAATTGCCAAGACTGTACTTGTAAAAGCATATCATACATGGACAAATTAATGATTAAACTACTACAATGATGTGTACAAATTCTGTATGCTGGAATAAATGTTATACTAGGTATAATATTATTCAGTTGTTACTGTAAACATGTAGTCATACAATATTAGCTTATATAATTACCAGAAAGGGTGGAATTAGAAACCAAAAATGTGATTAAACAGCATGGCAACTCTGTCAAAGCACATCAAAAGTATTGTGACACTGCCACATTATTATTCAGTTTTATTTCAGAAATTATAGTAAGTAAGCCTTTTGAAGACAAGGAAAAGAATGACACATTCCAGATCAATGGTGTACGGTGCATGAGTAACATTTTTTTAAAATAATTATGACAGAAAGTAAAAGGCGAAGCTACTATAAGTTTTAGCCGATTATACCTTATACTCCCAATATATGCTTATGAACTTTGAAAGCACCAAACTGAAAAGCTGTATAGTATTTTGTAATATTACAAGTAACCTTACAGAAACTTGATGAGAGGATGTGCACTGGATTAAAATGGCTCATTCTGGGGTCTAATGGTGGGATTTTGTGAACATGATAATATTATAATTAAACTTCGGTTTCAATACAGCAGGGAATATCTTGAATTAATGAGCAACTACAAATTTTTCAAATAATATCCTTCACCATGATATTAGTTATAGTGTGCTAACTGAAAAAAAATGGAAGCAGAAAACAAAGAATCTATGAATAGATAATTAGGGTAAGGAAACCCCTTGGAAATTGACACTAAGTAGACACAGATGATGATGTACAGGATCATAGAAAACTGTGTCATGGTTAAGCAGATTGACTGAACTAGATCAAAACAGCATTCACTGACAGGTTTTGACATTAAATGTGTTGAATCCAAAGAGGTAGATAGCTCATAATTTTATCTATGAATATTTAATTATATGCCATTGTTTTCTTTCTTCTCTGCTTTATACTAATTACTTCATTGACTTTAAATTTAGAAGAAAATATAGCAGGCTTCTGTATGAGATTATGGAAGAAAAGAACTAACAAAATACAACCATTGCATTAAACTTCTGCTTATCAACTTGAGGACCAACAGGTATCCGACACCAAAACCTGGTTATATAAATTACATCACACCACAATAATAAACTAGAAAATCTTAAGAGTCACTAGATTCTTATTCTCCCTCTTTATATCACTTATACTTGTACAAGTGTTTTATATATATCAGACAAATGACGTCTTAGATTGCTATACAACTTAGCCACTTATATCATAAGGCAGAAAGATATAGAAGATATAGATCTGTTGAAGATAAGTAATAGGTAGGACTGAATCTGAATGAAATCAAAACAGTTAAGAATCGTAAATGAGATATATGGCACTATACATATTAGATATTGAGTATATGATATGAGATGCAAACTCATATCCGCCTCTGTTCTGATACTGAAGCAATATAAAATTATCCATCAATTTACAAGAGCACAATATAACATTCTTCTGAATCACAGCAAACATTCTGTAATATTTCTGATGTTAAAACATTTTTAATTTCAGTTTAATTTTAAAAACACTATTCGGTGCTCTGGATTCTCCACAACTGAAGCATGCCATGTGCTTGCTCCTTGTGACATAAACTAGCTAGAAGACCATCTATTCCCTTTATACTCCCATAAGTGTCTTTTATGTGGTTACTAGATGCAGGTTAAGTTTAAAAGGGTTTTATGGATTGGATTAAGTTCCTCAAGATAGGTATATTCCAAGGTTACAGTGCAAAAGTCTTGTGGATCACATTATAATGCGAAAATAAGAAAATTATCTATTCATATTCAAAGCATCTGAAAACCACCAGAATTTTACAATTCTAGCTATTATCATGACTGTATATATTACAGGACAAATTGTGTGTCTTTACTGTGTAATTGCAAGTATTAATTAGCGGCTGAAATTTGGTAAAGATATAATTTCTTGATTCTGTAAATAATCTTCAGAATAAGAACTCATACTAAACATACAAAATTCTCTTTTACACTGGTTTAATCTGGTTACTAGATGGTTTTATCAGCAAAATATGTAATATACTTTGTGTTTCATATTTTTAGAAAATAAAAGAAGTTAACATTGTCATATTTGTCAGCAATTATTTCACAATTTAAGATTGACACAAATTAATGGCAGGAACAAATAACCATATTAACAAATCTCTAAATAGTTGCTGGCAAGAGCAAGTCACATGGATGACAAGAGGTTAACTTCAGCATGGGATATGAAAATAACACCATTACCACACTCTACCACACAGAAAACATAAGCCAATCCACACAAATTAGCTACATTTTTAATTACACAAACCCAGTCCATTATTAGTTTAGTTACACCTGCAGGAAGGTAAGCAGTAATGGTAATCGGTGTCATTACTGTTGTTTGATACTATTTGCTATACACAAACAAAAATGGACTGCAAATCATTGGGTAGTATATTTGCGTCATATTGTGAATTAGGTTAATATTTTAATATTTTCCGTCAAATCACAATTTTAATAAGATAATAAAATATAAAATATTTAAAATATCATTTCACGTTCCGCATCAAATGATCGATTTACAAATCATTGACCAAAACATATTTCAAGAAGAGTACACACTACCTGATAATCAGAACAGACACGTTTCAAGACTCATACTTATTAAACTGGGTGGTCTCAGGATGAAAGTTTTATTTCTATCCATCAAGGATAGTTACTTATGACCACAACTCAGTGTTGTCTACAGTCTGAAGGATAAATTAATTTTAAATTAATTACCCAACCTGTCTAAAAATAAGAGAGGAAATCACCACCAAATATCACTTCTTATTCTATTTAATAAAAAGTTAAAACCTGGAAAGTCTCTGACCTACAGACCCAACACATTCCTTATCTCACTTTGTTGGTATGTTAAAATGTGCATATTAAAAACAGAATTAGTATTTATTTTATAGGGGCTTTAACACCAATAGTTATTTTTGTTTATATATCATGTTTGCTCCACAGAGAAACATGTTCATATCGCCTGAACAAATTCAAAGCTTTTACTGCTTTTAGACTTTGTGTTAATGTGTATGTCATTGTACCGGTCAATGGTAAATTTAAATAGATATAAAGTAAAAGATTATATCTTAACTTGTTAAAATACATTTTTTAAATTTGTGTATTATATACATAACGCTGGATGTTCTTATGCAAGTAAAGCTATTACTTCCCAGAAATACCTCCAAATATCAAGTATACTATCACATAGCTTAATTTAGATAAACTGCTGATAATATAAATATTATGCAAGTTCCATAATTCATAACATGTTTTATTAACATTAACTTATCTATTAACTACTTTTAATATAAAAAAGATATTCAACAGCATGTTGATTTTTATGGATTTTATTGTCTTTATATTATCCCCAGCAGACTTACTAGTTATTGTGTCAGTGTGTGATGATGTATGCTGTGCTATTATATCAGTTTTATTATTGGACATTTTATTTATAAGAAATATATCTATGACTAAATTCTTAAACACAGAACTTGCACAAATTATTGTTAAATAATAAAAAATGTAAATTGTTTCAATACATAAACTTGCATTCTTCTCTACAACATAGAGAAAGATAGAGTCTTGTGAGAAAAGAGCAGCCGACAGTTATGTGGTTAAAAAATGGTATTATATGTTAATGATAACACAAAAACTAACCATTCAGGTGCAATGTCATTAGTATCTAAATGAGTGAATTTCAAACAAAACAAGATAAAGCCAGCCAATTCATTCTTTCCATAGTTAAGCCTGCCTGTCATTCCTGTGCTGTGTATACAGTGCTACAGTTTCAGCATGAAAGCAAAAATTAATTATTTTGAATATGCAGACATATCTTAAACAAAGAACAGAATTGGCTGTTCAATACAATTTATTAATTATGATCAATTGAAATGTTAGTGGTGGAAATATTGGCTTCTTGAGTCACAAGGAAGACAATCACAAACACAATCCAAAGGCATCTATATCTTTAAATGGTACAAAATAAGCACTGTTGTGAGAAACCAATTTCAGTTGCCTAGCATATATGGCTCCATTAAATTTATGCTTTGCACAGCGTTTAAAAAATAGTTTATAAGACACTCATCTTTTTTTTTACCCCACATGTATCTTCTGTTCAATCAATAATTTTTCTGCTCTGTTACATTCCAAAAGTGTCATGTCACAGCTATGTAGTAATTCCCTATATGCTAAACCATTTACAATTAGTAAAGGACTTCATGAATATATCATATCTAATTCCATGCCATCAGCAGTCCCCTGAGACCTGATAAGCCTTATATTTCAAGACTTCTTCTCTATATGAATTCCAAATGTGTGTAGTAAATGCCTCTGTTAAGTATGGCTATCAAACCAAAATTACCAGAAAGCATATTTTTCCTCTATATCACCCCTGTAATTATTACAGTTACTGTATGATGTTCACTGAACTTACTTTCTGAACAGTATACTAATGAAGGACCAAGACTGTAACACTTGAATAAATTTAAATGCTGGCAGTGAACATGTTATGTTCTGACATTTTTATAGGGACTACTATTATTGCTGACCATTCCTATTAAAAGGAATCATTTTTATTTATTTTTTAGTATTTCATCAAGTTTCTGAAAATATGATAAATGAATTAAGGGTTATGGTTTTGCAACTGTGTTTAATATATAGCTTTAACATTTGAGGTGGCTTATTCCCAAAAGCTGAAGTCATAAACTGAACTATGAATTGTGTCAGATATGAATTATACACAAGAATTTCTGTCCTACATCTCACCACTTGTAAGTCCACTTGATTTATAAACCATGTGTTTACCTTGTGTTTGTCTTTACTACAAAATTAAAAGATATTACTTTAACACTTATTCTAATTTATAAAAATTTATAATTCTTATCTTACCATCATTCAGTCAAGAATCAATGAATAAACACACATTTCTGTAGATACAAAATCAAATCTAAAGTAAATGTAAAGTAAATATATATTCCATATCAAGTATGAGATATGCCAGTAACAAAAATTTACACTTCTTGACATTTTCTCTTCCATATCATCCTATTCTTTCATAATTTTGTCAATGTTCCTTTATTTTATCTTTTAGAAGAAAATGGAAATTGTTTAATATAATACTTAACACAATATTTCCACCAGCATTAACATAATAAAAAACCATGCTTGAAAACCTTGAATGTTCAGAATCTTGCATAATTCACTGTTCCAAAAGACCCACTACCTTTATCGATCTGTATTTGTACATTATTAGCAAAATCTGGAACAAGACTTTTGGTTCTAAAGATATACCGCAATGCATACAAAAAAATTGTCTATCAAATATTTTATGAAGTCTAATGTACCATTATCCATAAAATGTCACATAACATGCACTCATCTTCCAAATGAAGGTACTGAAAACACAACAAACAATGAAATATTTTCTTTAGCATAAAGTGAGACATTGTAATATTTTGGTAATAATATTCTCCAAAGCAGCATCCGGAATCGGACTTTGTTAGTACTGCATAATGTGTTATAAAGGTGTTTAATTAATTTTAATTTCACATCACTTAAAGTTAGTGTAATTTTATATGGTTATACACCTCATTTATGTTGAAATTATATTTTCATTTATTCGCAACTAAAACACAATTCATGTAACACATGGGTACCAAAATGTAAACAGATGAAAGAAACAAAAAATAATAGACATGTTCACTTATTTATGTGTTCTGGTATTCCTTGAGTACAATTATTCGCCTAATAACTCAGTTTTTTCAACTGTACATCACAACCTATTATTCTGATCATTAATAAGCACCTCAACAATTTTCACAAGTCTGTAAATTTTTAAAGCAAGATTCTGCAACACTATCAAGGTGTTCCCATAATTACAGGATACATGAGTATGTAATGTGTGACGAATGGCAACTAGTGGTTACCACTGTGTCAGTATGTACCTCTTTCCATGCTCACGCTTGTACTCGCCCCCGTACTTGGATCTAGTACCTACCAGCTCTATTATCTCAGGGATGCTACTGGCAAAAATTGCCTAAAAGGTAACAGGTCAAAACAAACATTACAAAACTACCATCAAGCACCCAGCAAACTGTATCAATAATCATTTTGATATAGTAAAGCATCTCTCTAATTTTAACATCAACTTTACATTGTTCTATTAAACTGAATTCTTACAAATTATTATTATTATTTATTGGCATTTTTGGCTGTTGTTAAGCACTTTAATAAATGAATTGAATTGAATTGAATCATCATCACTGTTAGAAAACTCTACTGCCCTGCTTTTTAAAGTTAGGTAAATAACCCATCCCCACCCTTAAAATCACACTGCACAGAAGTAAAGTTATCTAATTTAAATTATGCTCAATGAATTAAACTGATTACAATTTATTTTACACAACTAAATTATACAATGTTATGCAACTAATAATTCTCGAGAAATTAAAGCTTTAACATAACTATCATTTAATATAAGGTTATTGATTGCTTATTAATTTAAAACACACTTATCAGTCAACAATACGAGATCCTTACTAAACATATTACAAATCAAGTTGATACTCTAAATGCTCACAGGAAATTAGCAACACCATAGAGTGTCCAGTAACATGTTCAAAGAAAGGCACTTAATCTCATTAATACTAACCATTCTTCAAACAGTGTTGAAAAGTGTATACTGGCTCACATGAGTGTGTTCATATTTGTGTTCTTTACTGCATGCAATTTGCAACCCAATTTCCTTCAAATCTTTTGGTAGGGGGTTAAATTCACCTAATTCTAACAGAAACACTATTAAGAAGTTGAAAAAGCTGATGGCTGACGTTCCAACTTTGCATAATGCCAATAGTAACAGATCAACTTAGTTGATTTAACGTATGAAAGATAATTGTGGATTCCTCCTTTACATTCCCTTCATCAAAATAGTACCTATTAATTTTAGTACAAATGAACTTTCAGTCACACCAGAAGAAAATCAAATAGCACAAAACACTTTAGATAGATATTTTTATATATTGAGAAAGAATATCTTATATGTGCCACACAGATTTTTCTCTTTTCATTTAACATATGATCTTGGAGCTTTACTTTAGATGGTACTCACTGTATGTGAATGGAAATTAGTCAACGATACTTACTTGTGGACACCAATATTCATAACTCTACTAAGGGTAATGGAATATGCAAAGGCTCCATATGGAACAACTGGTTATATCGCAATCCACACAGCAGCAAAGTGGCTACATTACTAACAGGGTATGATACTGTACTATGCTCAATAATGGATTATATCCTTTTTCAATAATTTAATAAGTCACCTATTCATCCTATGATACTGAACAAAATGTAAAAAAGTAGAAAACGGGTTTTGTAGTTTCAAGTGTCGATCATTTAATGGATGTCCTAGTGTCAACAAGATACTAAAGTAACAAATTTCTAATGAATGTAAGTTATAACCATACAAAACACAAAAGGTTCCATCAATACACCTTGCACTTCCATTAATTTATTATCCATTAACATAGGGAATTTATCATTTAATATAAATGAGAGATCCTGTATTTATAGCAAAATGTATCAATCCAGTTTGTTGGGAAAACAAAATGACTACAAACAAATCAAAACATTTTACAGCACAGTAATGAGACACTGGATATAAAAATGAATATGCACTGATTAGTCAAATTGTCTGCTGCATTCATATCCCATTTTATTTCATTACAATGTACAAAGAAGAAATGAAAATGTGAGATAGTCCATATAGCATACACAAATGGAGCCTCCACACATTGTACTTCTTTGTATATGTGTATGATAATGTGCATGTGCACGTATGCATGCATGTGCATGTGTGTGTGTGTTTTCAAATGTGTGTGCATGAATGTGAATGTGGGTAAATCCAATATGACTGTTATTTCAGTGCATTTGTTAAAGGATTTATCTAACTGAAAAAAAATTCAAAGAAGAAATCCCTCTCAAACCTACATCTTGATGAAGAATTTTTAAATGCAGATTATAATATATTTAATACAAGCTACGAAATTGGTTTGATTAAATTTATTATGTAGTACTTACGGCAAGATTTGCATCCTGGTATACATTTCCTAATGTTTAATGAAACTTATAATTCTGTATAGTTATCTAGCCTAACAAACTATGATATCAGCAATAATGATAGTTAAAATGGAGGAATTTGTTATATGATTGACAGGAGAAATCAGATAAAAATTGTGATCCTATCCACTAGTTTAATATATGATGATATGTTTTGTTAAAGGTCTGCTACAGTGGCTACTATTTTATATTGTGAACAAATTTAAGCTAGTTCCAATATCCATACCAACTACCAAAATATTTCAAGCAACTTAAACACATGCTTTGTATTATATACCATACAAAATTTATTTAAAAATAAGTTATAATACTACAACTACATTCACTAATAAAATAATTATATTACAGAATTAAAAGCTACAACTAAGCAGTGATCCATATATCAGTACTAAATATGAGCACATTTATCAAAAACATGTTTAGAGGTTTGAAAATCACATGGCATTTTTACCAGTCCAAATAAAAGTGCCTAACATGATAGAATTGTTTTATATCACAAAGGAAAAGTAAAATATTAAACTGAAGTTTAATGTTAAAACATCAAATTACTGACATATTACAATTTCTAACTATTCACACTGTGAAATCATATGTTCAAAAAAGGTTACTTAGTTTTGACTGAGATGTTACATAACATGACAGCCTTTAGGAAAAACAGAAATAAACTCCCTAAATTTCAAATGTCAGCAGTAGAAGAAAGATAGTGATTAGCTCCAAAGATGACACAAAACTAAGTTAAAACTTACACAATGATAACCTTCTTGTTTACTGTGCAACAATGTTAATACTGGATATCAAACACTATTTCCATAAGAGGTATATGCCATATATAATATATAAATTTATTTATTTAGGTGTATGCTTTTAAGAAAGTATCTATAAAAGTAAAACCAAGGTGATACTCCTTTAAACTATTTAGCATGTTTTCTACAACAAAAAATTAGTATAACGGCTGAGAATCAAACCACTCATCTTCTTAGTCCAACAGATCAATGCCATATACTCTACTACAAGTATTATTATCTTCCAGTAATATCAAAACTTTGTGTCCAAAATTTGTGAAATCATATATTTATTAATGCAAAATGTTTAAATTCAGCTCTCTAAGCAAGGATAAAAATGTGCTCATTTTAGACATTTATTACACTAAATCTGATTCATCAATTTTATAAATTAACATTATCTCATAATGTCAGTAGAGTGCTAACAATTATCTAATTGTATGAATATTTAAAATACCCTTTAAGCTCTTTAATGGGTAAAACTTTAGTTTACAGAGGCACCCTGTATCATCTTCCTTCACATCACATATTTCCTCTCCCAATGTGCTGTGATGGACAATAATGTCAAATCCAACAGCCATGCAAGCATATGGTTAAGCAACTATCAACCCTTGAATAAAAATACTTTACCACAGGTTAGATGAACTTGGGTTATGCTAAGGGAAAAATAATATATTTATGTTTCTGTCCACTGCTTAACATGCCCCTGCAAATCTCTATTTTCTGGTGTCAGTCTCACCATATCTGAATTGAAGGGGAAAAGTGTGTGAAAGGAGAGGGGGCACTGTTTGATGCCTCCATAAACAATCATTTTACCCTTTAATGTTCTGGGGACAAATTCAGGAACTTCATACTAGTAAAATGTACCCCATGATATTGTTTTCAAACAGTTTATGAACTTCACTACTTGTGTAAATAAAAGCTGCAAACATTAATTGTACAGATGTTGAGACTGATAAGAATGTCCCTGAATATGGCCCTTTGCAGCAATTAATCAAAGTAAGCAAAGAGAAGCTAACTTACTTCCACAAAAGCAATAACAATGAGCCATGTTTCCATATTTGGCAAATAGTTTCTCCAAACAAACATTTCTCAGGGATGTAAGGAGTAGAAGGCAAAAGACACGACTAAACCCTCATCCTTTAAAATGTTGGATACATACATTAAATTTTGCCATTTATATTTAGAATAAGTTAAAATTTAGATACTGATTACATTTTACAACATCCAAATTATTATGCTCGCCAAGGTTCATGTGATTCAGCATGACCGCAAAATATTCTGATACATTATTATTTTAGAGTAGATGAATTTAAAAAAATCTGGATTCACAAATGTAAAGATATTAACAGATATCAATATATACAAATACAATATGTATAACAAGGCTCAAAGTTTTCTTCAGTCATGAAAGGAAGAAGGCAAAATCCAATACATCAGGCCAATGGAAAACTACAATTAACTTCAAGCAAGTCATGAACATAGCTGTGACTCCCCATCAGGCCCACAGCCCATCTCTAGGCCCATTTAGCATATACCAAGCTTCAACAGCAGTAACTGTAGCAGTGGCAGCAGGAAATAAGCAATAACAAAGATACTGACGACGCAATAACAAGCGGGAAACACAAAGAGGAAAATGCGTAAGACAGCAACAATTTCTGGTTGTGTTTTCAACTCCACAAACAAAGGCAAGGTAATATCATAACCCAACTTGTGAAAGATATGTCTAGCTCTCATCTCACTCTCTTCCTAACTTCCTTGTCAGTGTAAATAAATAAATAAACAAATAAACAAATTCATATATACACATATATGTATCAGATGAACCAAGGTTGTTCATCCTGATCTTCTTACAAGATAATAAAAATATAATTGAAGGAAAGTAAGATGGCTGTTTTCTGGAAAGTTCCACTGTGTAGTCCAGTATATTTTGACTGATATTTCAGAGCAGCTTGATGATGAAAGCAGTAAGCTACTCTGAAAACATCAGTCATCATTTACTATACTACATGGAGTAAAATCCCAGAAGACAGCCATCAGCCATCATCATACTCATTGCTGTGAGACCCTGAAATTTCACAAAGAAAATAAAAATTTTACTATCACTTTAACTCTATAGGCATGTAGAGGAATACTCCGCACCTCCTAACAACAGCTGCTTCAAAAATGCTGCACACTGTGCAATAAGGAAATGTTACGATAAAGTCAAGGCGAATGGCCTAACTAGCCTCAAATTAAATACATTAATTTCCCTTCCTAATTCTCTCTCAAGTAAAAAATAAACACACAATGTATGATTAAAGAAAAAAAAGTAAATCATTTGAATTCGTTTTTAGTATACTGCTTATAAATTTCAAACTGTCAGTTTTTATATTAATTCCATGAGTTACATTTTATAATAGTGCTTTTTAAACAGTCATTTGAAGCATTGTTTCTCCACAGGTAATCCAGAGGTAACTGCCAATGATCAGTTAAATTTGTTCCAAACTGAGAATTGAAGTTTGTTACTGCACAAATCCAAAAAGACTAAAAACCAACGCTTTCAATGATAAAGTCCAGTAAAAATATGACTACTTTAAAAAATTAATATATGTCAGTGCAAGGTAAAAATAACTGTTCTTCTGCTGTCTGGGCTGTTGTTACATAAAACAGACAGTCTTATCTCTATTGGGTCTAATTGAACTATATACAAAACTGATCTGCTTGTATATATTGTAACACAATTATATGTTACTTAAACAATACAAAGAATTTTAAAAATAGAAAATATGGACAAGAAAACAAGAAACAATAACACAAAATGAAATGGTTACCTATGCCCTTCACTGCATATTATTTTTCAGTTTTATACCACACTGTCAAAGTAATTTTTATTGTGACAAATAATCAGACATCTTTTATTTAAAGGGTCCTGAAATTGTAATGGGACCAAATGTAAGGCTATGCTTTAGTTATGATACAATTTTTCAATCTTCTGTAAATGTTTGTGCCAATACTAATATATTTTAATATTGATCAATTTGTGTTAATTACATTTTATGTTATACTTACCAGTGGCGTGCGGCACTATTTTCGGTAAGGGAAACAGTGGTATCTAATAAACATAACCTCATAGCACTCACCTAAATTTCCTCACACATGATTTGGTTTGTGCTTCAAGTTCTGGCAACTCGCATGTCGGTCGTCCTCATTCGAAATTATTTTCTTTTCAGAAAAGTCCCTACTATTAAAGCCCCGTTTTAAAAGGCGTTCAATTGCACAGTCCATTAAGATTCTCTATCAACGTTCATTTTAGCTTTGCGTGTAGTCTAATCACTCCCCTGCCACTTGTACCACGAGATTGGAAATAGTTCCCTTGCACGCGGATCGTTTACTTTCTGGAGTTTAACATGCTTCAAAATACGATCACAAATACAATCCTGAAATTGCTTCCTATAGATACTTCGGGTGGGACGAACTCTTACGAAGATTCAACTTGAATTATTCTTGTATGAATTATTTTCTTATCGTTTCTCAACTGTGAAAGCAACGCTCCCCTTACTTACATGCATGGCACGCCACTGATATTTACACATAAAATTCTGAAATTAATATTTTTTTCAGTAAAGTTCAAAAAATTTGCATATCTCTTAATTTTGACCGCAAGCACTCTTCATCTTAAAAAGCCAAGACACATTTGTTTCCAAGTATAGATAATGCCCCTATCATATTAAAATAACTGAAAACCACTTTGTGATGGATATGAATGTAACTGAATCTGCATACCACCAAATTATACAATTTTGTGCAATTATTTAAGTACTTTTGGGGGGAATGCCTTAAAACTCTGTGTCTTGGCATATGCCAAGTTATATTTAGCATGGAATGAAACTGTGCTAACTGCCCTTTGCAGGACAGATGTAAATAAGAACCTTGATTACTGATTTTTTTAATATTGCTTCTAATTTAAATCATGGTTATCCTGTACTTCAATTGAAATATATGAAGTTTGCTGTGCAGGTAACCAAATTAATGCAACAAACCCCCCTCCCATGAAATAAATAGTTTATACATGTCTCTGAAACTTCTGAAATGCCATGTAAAAGACCAGTACAGATTTTTATGAATATCATATTATATTGTTAAATGCAATAAACATGGGAAATAATCTAAAATATGGTTCAAAAGTATCATTGTGTTTTAATTTAATTTATTATGAATTTTATGTAAAGTGAAAAAAACAAAATTCCCCAACATAACCAAAAACTAAATTTCATCAATGTATTTTTAAAAAGTCTGCCAACATTAAATTGCATTAAAACCAGTTTCCCCAATCTTTTGTGTATATGAAGACAGGCAATAATAGTAGTTTTCTTTAAATTTAAAACTGACGCTATATAATCTGAGTTACTAACATCATTAATAAATAAATCAGAAATAAATTTAAATTTCAAACTCACACTTGAAAAGTGAACTGTCCACACATCCCTAGTAAAAGAATATCTAAAAAATTCATAGAGACCAAGCTCTTTCGGAATTGCTATTATATCTGTCAGGGAGTGATATTTCACAGGGTTACCATAACAAATAGACATGAACACAAACACACAATGGTTGATCAACGGTTTTTCACACTCTGCATCAATGTCAGCATCGTTACCAGACCATGTATACAGAATAGGGATTAACAATGTTGATGAAGTTGCTGCTTCTCCCTCTTTTCGCCAACAAGCAAACAATAATTAACACAGTTACTTCCTCTCACAGTCAGTCATGCTTTTAGTTTGTCACATGCGCACTCACACACACTTTCTATTCAGAGGACCAACAACTCACAAGATGTGATTTATGTTGCTTCAGGACACATACATTTTCTCAAATTCACAACCTTTTGTATTCCTTGAACTTCATATTCAGTTAAAAAAGCATGGCTCAGACCTAAATTAATTGCTTTCCTTACATACAGACCAACAGATAACATAAAATTTTGTTTCATGTTTCTTGCATATCCTGTCAGGATTGTGGAACCTCATCATGAACATACAAATCCATACTTTCAGTCACACTTAAAAACACAAGTTCTCAGTAGTGATGGCAAAATGAGTTAGCCTCAAAAACCATGATTATTCTAATCAGAGCAGCCATTCCATTATGCTGGGTGAGAATAGTATGATTAGTATTAGAGACACAGAAACACACCATCACATACAAATCATTGAAGGAAAGTAAGTAGAGGCAATAACAAAAATTGCAGCAGTCCAGAAGTGACCTGCTGTGATGGCCAAGCATACAAAAAACATAGTTACAACTGCGTTACAGGAAAGCAAGAGTCAATCAGTCCTGGAAGACATCAGTTACACAAATTTCATAAACAAAATTTTTTCTAATACATTAGTATTGTATTTTCTTCCCTCCAAACAAATGATTTTACATTTCCTGTCTATACTTTCTTGTCCACTATTTTATGGCATTAGTTTATTAAGCAAGATTTTTTTTATGATTTCCAATTTCTAGCACCAGACTTATCTATTCAAACTATACAGAAAACTAGATATTTCTTGAACAGAACTTTTGTTCTAAGATGTCTCAATATGAACACTTTTATTCACTATTTCAATGGCTCATAATATATTACACAGGTTGTGATGTGCCAATTAAGTATTATCCTATTAAAATAAAGATTACTACACTACACAATGTAATAAAAATTACATTAATCAATGAACATTGATATGATATGTTTCTAAATTTGTGACCAAGGAAGAATTAAGAGTAACAGTGTTACATGTGATGCAGCGTTTCAACCAGCTGGTACAGTTACCATATTATTGCAATGGTTTTCTGTTTTCAAAAAACTCAGAAGATAATTATGATCTTTATTTTCAAGAACTTCTATTTCTTAATAACAATTATGATCTATTTTAAGTAATATATTGTACATATAAAATAAGTTACTTATTGACACATCACTGTTAAACAGATAATAGGTTATAAAACTGAATAATCAAACTGATTAAAAAAGATAATATAAAAAACCAGAAGTCTTGTGTACTTACCAAGCCGACAAGGAGGAAAAATACAAGGAATGTACGTCCTAGAACAGTCTGACAGTAGACATCACCATAACCCACTGTTGACATAGTCACGATGAGGAAATATACACAAGTCCAGTATGATAACTGCTGTGGATTCTGAAATTCTAATGGATCTCCAGAATTCTCTAGCTGCAAGAAAAAGTTTATCCATTTTCACTTCACTTAAGAGTAAATCACTAAAGTGTGTTTTGGAAGAGAACACACAATTCTGAACACCAGAAGTGGGACTGAATGTCACTGAGTACTGTTTTATGTTTAGAAGGGCATTCGCTAGCATGACTGAGGCTTTTCATAATATTCCTCACAACATACAGGAAAACGTGGGATTAATACCTTTAAGATTGACCACCACATAATATCTTCCAGATCCTTTTCAACTCAGACTACACAGTGCTACAATCCAGAAGACAGCCACTTTCATTCTGACATCTGTAGCATAATTCTCAGTCTCAAGATTTTGGAAAACCTAATCTCAAACCCTGGGGAGTAGCTGCTTTCAGCAGAACCAAAAGGTTAAGTTATTCATTTGGCAATTTCAGAAAAGCCATCTTCCAAAACATTGTGGTGCCATTTACACTACGATAAAGGAAAGTGTCCAAGAATTGGCATCAGTTTAATGACACACCATCAAAAACCTTTAAATAAAGAGTACTTTGTATGCTAAGTATTTTACTGACACAAACTATACAAGTTCTTAAAAAGTAATTTCTATTGTTAAAATTTATTGTATCCACATTTTAAACAAATAGAATAAAACTTCTTTTAGTGCAATGTTAATCAAAGTGTATAATGTACCAACAGACCACCATCTCTGACTGATCTGTTTCTATTAAATACTTACTAAATGGATAATACCAGCAGCTGTAAGCCATACAGAGATGAATATGGACACCAGCTGAGCGAGACGGATTGAGCTCGAAGTCTTGAGGATGTTGAGGTACTGCAGAATGTCTGGCACTGTCATCAAACGTAATGCTCTCAGAAATCTTAAACCTGGCAACAATAAGAATTTTATTACTTGCTGATCTCAGACAGAATCAGGACATTCAATAGGACTGCAAACAATTTATATAGCAGTCTTATGTAGATGTCGATAACTACCGTTCACAATTAATTCAATTTCTCAGTCATGAATCCTACCAAAAAAATTCAAGGAATTCTTTCCACCTACTAAAAGTTTTGCCTTATAGAACATAACAATCATATAAGCACGCATTTGTTTCTATTTTGGGCTTTTCTTACAAACATTTGGTAAACATGATTCCACATTATTTCAGGATTGGTTTCGTACAGTAGCAAGAATCTTTATAATTTAAGATATAAAAATCAATTTTATTCTTCAGTTCAACTAGTCACTAAATCCCATTTCTATGACAATTTTAAGGATATAAAAATAGTGAAAAAACACTGCCTGCAATGGTATCACAGCTAATCCTTTTTATACATTCTTGGAGCAAGAGATGTAAAAGGATAAATACTGCATCTTTTTATAATCTGATTTTCATGTAAGTACGGTGCATATATTTGTATGTCAATAAAGCATTTTCAGTCTGCTACTTTACTTTATATGCAAAGGCAAACTTATGGTATCACCTTGTCCATACAACATTTGAGGTTCTCACTGCAATCAAGATGTCAATGTTGCCCTAGGTTGTGAATTCCTATAGATTCACAGGTAGGTACCAATGTTATTGGTAAATATGCTGTCTTCAGCCCAGAAGATACAGACAGTATGTTTCTCTGAACACTGGTATCAATTGACCCCCCCCCCCACCAAAAAGATTGGATATATTTTATTTTAATAAATTCCTTGTCAGAAGGGCACAAATATGTAAACTTTCATGTTACTTCGTTTGATACTAATGAATGTAATAGGTGTAATTATGCATAACAATATGACATATATGTTGGGAATATGCATACCTATCCATGTTCTATCCAAGTATATTGAGACAAAGGAAGGAGGAATCGTGAAGTAGTCTACAAACGAATACATCTCCAGCATAAACCACAGTTTGTCACTTGCTGCTATAAACTGCAACAAGAAACAGTGTGAAATATTATACAGAGTAGGAACCCCCTTCACTAAACCCGAGGACAAGGACAGATTCAGTCCTTGAAACATTGTGTCTTATAACATCAGATAATTGATAAGATAAAAAAACCAACAATTGAAGAAAAATAGTGATTACAGGAACTGAAAATTAAAAAAAAATATTTTTTTAAAATTTATATTAATGCATTTGTAATATATTTTCATTAACAAGAAATCATTGTAATTATAAAGATTTTAGTCAAGGAAACTGAAAGTAAAACATATTATAAAAATTAAATTATTCTAAATACCAATAATATATCCATACAGCAATAAATTTTAGTTGTACTTACTCGTATAAAAAAGTACACCATAAAAAATATATTGAAGGCTAAATCTATCTGCTGGGTGATGTTGCTGCTCCACTTCTGACACCGTTCCACTTCCTCACTGTAACACAACAGAAACTGATGTTAATTTCTAAATAATAATAATGCAGGGCAAAGTGTCATAACAAATCTTACACTAATTTCTGAATTTCTTCACTCAGTATGATGCATTCAATGCATAAAAAATATTTCCTGATCTATTAAGTGATTTGTAGCACTGGTTGAATATTAGATTAATTTGTGGAATTAAATCTGTAGTACAGTAGTAAGACAAGGACTCTGGGAAGCTGAGACAAAAAAATAATAGGAGCAGAAATGTGAGCCAGATCTCCACAATTAACCAAAAAGATTACAGAGAAACTTCTGATATATTAGAACAGTGAAAAAGAACAAAAAATAATAAAGTGTACTCATAATTAAACTTATCTGAATGTTTCAAAATATAGTGATTTAAAAACCTTGCAAAATTCAACACATCTATGGATTAAATGAAGCTCATATAAGTTGTTAAATCATACCCAAGTATGTATGAAAAAATATTTCATCACTTTGGTCGATTCATTCAACAGAAAAATGTAATCCATTTTAATGTTAAAAATAGGCATTTTATCTATAAATCAGTCCCTTTTTCACCAAGACAAACATTAAATAGGACTCCCAATTGACTGGATTACAACTTGAACATGTCCTCTCCAGTAGCCAGTTGCTGAGCAGAATTTTTTGTATGAAAGGAATAGAATAAGTGCAGAGATGATACTGGAAATCCATAACCTTTATAACTTGGCAGGATACAAACTTATGACTGAATTAAGAAAAATAGCAAGCTCGGTGCTTTGAAGTAATTGTTGTATAAAAATGGTTTGCTTTATTTGTGTACTCTGTCACTGATATGCTTAGATCACACTGAAAGACCTTGATGTAATCTTTAATATTATGATATAATTTGACAAAAACAAGTAACCACAGAAAAACAAGAAAGAATGAAAGAAATACAGTGGATACTAATGCCCTTATTTTCTGTTGGGCATCTATACACCACAATTTAAAATAAAACTGCCAAATTCTAGTACTTTTTAATATCATCAAATGTAAGTATTAGGGATTCCAGCATCATTGATATCACTAAGAACTTTTAAGCAATTTTAATATGTGAATTCTAAAAGTACTTTTCTTTTCTAAAATTGTTATCTAGCATATTTATAAACATTAATAGGGGTCTTAATGAATGCTAAAAAATAGCAGAACACTTTTTATAAATGAATGGAATTAATGAAGTGCTTATGTACCTAACTGGCTGAACGTTATTTCCTTCCTGTTAGTCTGACATCTTTCTTTTTAAGACAGGTAGGTAGAATCCCAGCCAAGAGTGCCCCATCTCACACACTTTCCCTCTACAGTCCCCTTCCTGACCTCACCACTTTTTGTGCTTATAAATTACTTCCTCCTCAACTGATGGCACAAAGAAACAACAAGGCTGCAAATGAAAGTGCCTTCCTTTTCATAGCAGGCCAAAATGTAAACTGCATTCTCAGCTCATTATGTGCTCCAGACCAACACACCATCACTTAATGTACTATCCTTATGGTTATGCAAAGACACAGTTAAATACAATTGGTAATTTTATTCAAATAGTTCCTAAAATTGTCATTACAAATCATTCGTTTACAGAGAGTATAGATACAAGAAAGAATTAGTGATAAAACTTAAATTGTTTATTTCTTCCACATCTCATTCATTCTTCTCACAATTGAAACAAAATAAACTGCCTCTTACTCTTCCAATTCAATGCACACCAAACGTATCTCAATTTTCTCACTACCTTCTGACCGTGCAAAATAAATTTAATTTATGTTCAAATAATTTTCAATTACATTTCATAAAAGCGCACATTTCAGAATCAAAATTCTAACATACGTGATTTAGGTTCAGACTGTAACACACAGAGTTGTTGACATTAGCAACATCAAGAAACTTATCCCATCTCTTTCCACCACTGTGTTGGCAGGAGGAACAGCAAACTGCTGTCAGCTACACAAGCAAACAGTACTCTCTGTTCAGAGAGTCTTCAACAAACATCATAAAAGCTCAACCCAGAGTTTTATGCTTTCCTGACAAGGTGTTATGCACATCTAGCTAAAAGACCATACTGTGACTCTAAGCAGAGTGTGATTATTGCTTCAAGATAGAAATGTCTACAAAACAGAGTGTTCCTTATGTATGGGAGGTCCAAAATTTAAATTCCCAAAACTTACTTTTTTACAGCATGAAAGTTTCAGATCTTATTGACACACATTTTACATACATACCTTTGCCAGCATACACCTCCTTATATGTCTACTATTGTTTATACAAAATAAACATTTTGGCTTGTAATTTACTAAGATGGTGCCAAAGATTTTATTATACTTACGCATTTATATAAAAGGAATTTCACAGACAACTTATTATTGACTAGCTGAGCGACTATCAGCTTCTCAAGAACACCTCAGCTCCAATTCAGTTAATGAAGGAGACAACTCTTGGCAAAGGAAATGGACAGCTTGGAATAGACTCTGAACTAAAGTAAGGCCATGACAGTCACCAGAGAATTTTAACAGTGAGGATAGAAGAAATGACAAGGAAACTTCATGCTAGATCCATCTAGTCTCAGAACCATAATCTTTGGCATGTGAGCACAGCACTTTACTTTTGTGTCACCATGTACCACAAACATAAATGAAAAATTTCAATATGGAAGTATAAAACACCATTTTCATTACTGGGCTGAAATAACTAGTAATGAAGATTAATCCAATGTACCTTCATGATTCAAAATTTGAACAAAGTAAGAGGAGTTGTAGAACTTCAGAAAATGCAAAATTAGTTTCGTGGGCCATGTTTGAGAAAGAAACATACACACACACACACACACTCACACATTCAAAAATAAAATTACCAGAAGAGCTTTAAGAAGTGGTAAAGCTGTTATAATCAATCTATTAATTCAGGATACTACTTTAAATCATTTCTAAAATGTTATCTCCGCCCTCATGTGTATCAGCATGTGTCCATTACATCACCATCTTTCTTTACAGTCTACTCTTCCACTGGCCAGACCTTCGACTGAAATTTCAGTGACCATTCAGCTAGTTATAAGACCTTCAGGTATCATGCATCATATTTACATTGACTGAATGACTATTGCACAAGTTCAAATGAAATAATCATTTTTTGATTCAAGTTATTCTTAATGCATGACAGTAACACAGTTCACTGTTCATGAAAAAATACTGTCACATTGGAATATTTTTATCAGTATTCACCTATTACAACACTCTTATATCTGTACAATAGTACACTGCTTCAAATACAAATACACTTTGTCTTTATCATGACTTTGTATCATTTAGATTTCAAAAATTAATGTTTACAATTTCAAAAAAAAAATATATTTGAGCATTCTGTAATCTTTGTCCTTGGCAGATAAGGTCTATCACTGCTTTCCTATGCAAGTGAAACTGTTCAATTCATAACAGTGAAGGTTAATGGAATGGAGTAAAAAGTTTTAAATTGATTTTAATTTAAGAAGGTCTGCAATAGTTTACCAATTACAATTATCAAAGTGAAAGTACCTCTGTTTCAATGAAAAAAGAAGATATGTTTATGAAATTAATCATATACTCATTCACACGCCACTGAACAATTTAGTGCTGACAAAACTTGTGAAAGAGACGTGCTACACTTAAAATTTAATTCACACTCCAACACATCATATGAGGTGCAAATAATTGTCAATACCAAGTGCTGAGAAGGCAAATGAAGACATTTACATCTAAATTCCATGAACACTAAATCACATATCAAACGATTCCGTGTGTTGCAACATTTGACTGTGTCACAGGACAATGTTCAGAATGTTTATAAGTATTTACAATTGAACAGGATAATCCTCAGATTAGTTTATTTTGCCAAGCTTTCTGTCTTGTTTACAGTCAGTGTTGAGCCTATGGACTTTTACACCAAAGGCAAAGTTGCAAGACTGCATCTCCCTACAAACTAAAATATTAGTTCCCCCCCCCCCTCTCTCTCCAAGAAAGCTTTGTAATAATTGTGAAAAATAAGTACACTCTGCCATCAACAGGTAACCATTCAAGCTACAGGCATTCTCACTTTGTTGGTTAAGATAGCAGCAACAGACTGTATTAAACTCCATCAGCCATGCACCACATTGGCATACAGCTAAACCATTAACCCCAGAGTCAAGTCCAGCCAGCCACCCCATAGTACAATAAAGGTTAGTTTTCATCAACAATGAAAGTCCTCAATATATTTATTAAAACAAAACCCTGGAAATTATGCAAATTTATCTGTTACCAAACAAAATTTGCATGTTTAATAAAAATTAATTTTATGTCATATTCTGAGCAGATAATTTGACTGCTTCACACTTGTCCTACATCCTCAAGTGCAAAATATATACACTGCAACAGCCTAATTAATCTTTTCATTGCATTGTTAATTATTGCTGAATAGTCCTAAACAGTACCAATTATAAAGTAGTCATTTCACAAAGAAAAACCACTATCCTGAGTTTACATTTGTGCTCTTAAGTCCTGTAACATTTCAATAGATGACAAGAAAAAATACACAAAAAGTGCAGCGTTTAGACAAAACGTTAATTTTAACATTTTCAGTGATGAAATGAAGTATTTCAAGTGGTGGAGAAAGGTTTATTTCCACTGTTCATGTTTAAAACCAGATAAATTCAATTTCAGCAGCAAGAGAATTCCGGGATCCCAAAGTAATGACAATAGCTTGCTTTCATATGGTCTATAAGGTCAAGAAACACAGACTTCAATATTAAGACATAATATTTCACATTTTAAATATTACATTAATTAAATGAGTTCTAGAAATGAAAGTTTCAAATATTATATTAATTAAATGAGTTCTAGAAATGAAAATTTTTAATTGGAGTTACCAAGGTAGGAATTCAAAGTACAAATGGAACTTGATAATCTGTTTAATAACCTATTAATTACAAAAATAATTCTTCAATGGTAGTCTGTGTTATATATAGATTCTGTCACAAGGCTTCTAACAGAAAATTGATATGGGAACTCTTTAATTAGAAGCAAAACAAAAAGAAACTACACCAACTATATGTTCTAATATAGCATAGAATGCTTCAAGGCTTTTGCTACACTATCCATGCACCTTAACTGTGCTTTAAACCCCTTCATTACAAATCATTACAGTTATTCCTTTCCAGTTGTACATTTTGATTTCCCAGCTTAATATCCTGGGAAAAGGCTCTGGCTCTTTTAGTGTTTGAAATACCTGATAAATAATTCACAATCTGTTAGTTTAGGTATTAGGACTGAGAAATGACCAAGAAGTCTTTGAACAACATTCTCTCCTCTTATGCTGTCTACTAAAATTTTAAATTTTAATAGAATAGTAATAGTGACATAGGTGACTTGGTATACACGCTTCCACTATCTGCATTTTTGCATATCCACAGTTTTATTTCAGTATCATGAGGAACATAAATATCCTATCCATTGCCAAGATAGAAGCAGCTGTACAGGACCACTGAGCTTCACATGAAGTTTTACTGGCCTACTCCACAATTTTGACTCCAGGGACTACAAATTAAACCCTCTCATGGTGTATCACTCAGAAAGTCTATGGGTATTTATACATTTAATATTCTATGTGTTTTTGATATATGAAGCAACTCAAAGGAATGTAAATCCTTTATATATCGAGCATCACAAGTACATATTAACTTGTAAATATAACTTTCCGTATCATCTACTCCTATGAATCATGTCATGAAATAGAAAACATAATATCAAATGTTCCTACCATCACCATACATATTTTTGTGTGTGTGTGTGCATATATATACATATATATATATTAATTACTTTGGAATACCAAATTTGACTAGATTAATTGTAATAGTTACTATATAGTGTTAAAGAAAACAAGTACAAAGTTTCAATTAGCATTAAGTATTTTCTGAGTTTCAACAGAAATAATCTGAACGCAAGTTTCTCCCACCTTGAAGTATTAATTAGCCCAAATTCATATTTTAAATAACTACATTTTAGAAATGTTCTCCCAAACAAAAGTTTCTCAAAATCTGACATAAAGCTGATGAGAAGAAAACCAAGACAGAGAGAAAGGCAGATTTAATGAACCTACAAGATGTTCTTTCCCTCTGCTAACACAAAGATGCCTAAAGAACATTGCAACACAACTGATTTTGAAGATTTAAGATGAGACATAAGTAAAAATATGCTTCAAAATAAAACATAAGAGTTAAAATAAGTATCATTACTATACCTTGCTGGCATGTGAAATTGTGTTTAAGAATGAAAAACTCTTGTCATCCACTAGTTGCAAGAAAGACATTAATTCCTTGCACAAAAACATCCTCACACTTGCAGCCTTGTCTCTTTGCAAAATTGTCTTTGAGTATGTCATAGTGAAAAATGTCAGCATCAGTGTGGCCAACATTAAACACAGCAGCAATAAGCAAACACAAGTCTACTGTAGCTATTTTTACATCAAACAAAGAAACACTATTTACAGTGCTTTGTATTGGAAAGCAGAACACAGTGTAGAGAATTCTTCAAGATGACAGTTCAAACCATGACAGTGTTGAGACATTTAATGTTGCCACATAACATTTTAATTATTTAGTTACTTCATTATTTGGATAAATACTTCTTACCTTCCTCTTCCAGATATGTTAGACATAATTATATATGTTTTGTATAAAATTAAATTGAGGATTTCTTGTAACTAAATCCCATTTTAATATACATGGAAAAGTATGGAGCATCAGTGCACAAAATTTCCAAAGGGTACATTACTATACTTAGAAAATGTGTATCTCAAATATGCATATGACAAACTATGATATCAAAAGCTACTCCTGACTTCAGTACTCATCTACACAAGAAAGACTTAACAGTATCCTAGAATCACCTAAACTAAATTCCTTTCTAATAAGGATCTGAAAACAAATTTGTAGATGTGTTAAATTGGCCTGAGTTATTCTTTAATTTTTTTATGCAACTAAAAAAATATGCAGATCTTTGGAAGACTTTTGTCTATAACTTCTTCAAACAAGATCACTGTTGATATCAGACTATTTAATTAATTAGTAACAAGTGATTGGTGACTAATGACAGAAAACAAATACACACTTATGACTGCAGCCAGCTGTCTCTAATTTTGGGGATTCAAAATGGCATCTTTTGTAAATACAGGCAACTGTTGGCATAAAAACTTGCATATTTTATAAAATATTTATCTAAAGATAAAACAAAGGGAAGTGGAGAGAGACAAACACCTACAATGTATTCCATTTTTCCCTTCACATGTCAAATACCAATCCAATTCTCTAATCTGTCAATTAAATTAGTTAGGCTGTGATGACAAATTCCAGCCTTCCCATCTTGTACCCAGTTAATTAATTTTCAAAATAATTGTGAATTAGAAAACTTAAGATCATGAAGTGGATGTTAAACTATTAAAACTGTAGGAAAATATAAATTGAAGTGATTATAAGAATAAACACAAATTTCATTAGACCAATTTTAAAAGCCAATAACAAATTTCTCACTATAATATGAACCACAGTCTAGGCTTGTGTTTATTAGGCCTAGAAAGATGTCATGTAAATTGACAGTTCTTGGACTTTCATAACTACCAGTCTGTTTCTTCTGTAACTGATATAATTAACTATCACTTATAGTTACTACCTCTCCATATCAAAATTAAACAGTCCCTTAATATACCACTAAATTCTGTTCACAGAAATTGAATATGACAGACTGTACATAAGTCTGTGCAAAATAATTAATATTTCTTCAACCATTGTCCAAAACAAGAAGTAAATCTATATGTGCAAACAATTCAAGGACAGACAACACATATGTAAGGAACAGATGGCACTGTAATTTTGTTTACAAATTATCTGCTTTATTACCACACATTCTAAATTGCATTGTATAATTTTTTTAATTTATAACAGTATAAAATATGAAGATTTCCGTCTTCTGGGTTGTTGCGCTGTGTAGTATGGTCGATGTTAACCAACGTTTCAGAGGTCATACTGCCTCCGTCATCAGGGCGATGATTATGAAGATTTCTGTTTTCTGGGTTGTTGCACAGTGTTGACCAGACTACACAGCGCAACAGCGCAACAACCCAAAAGACAGAAATCTTCATCGCCCTGATGACGGAGGCAGTATGACCTCTGAAACGCTGGTTAACATTGACCAGACTACACAGCGCAACAACCCAGAAGATGGAAATCTTCATACTCACCGCTGTGAGAACCTCAAGTCTTACACAGTATAAAATATATTTGCCAATTTCAAATGCTAAACAACAAAGAGTGGAACTGTACATATGGAAGTTCGGGTGTGAACTGAACCCTAGTCACACAAGACAGTGCTGTTTAGTGTTGTAATTCAGTGCACTGGAATCTATTTGAAAATACACACCTTTTATGTGAGTTACCACTCCCGCCCGATATGCTGCATAATATGAGAAGTACATTACTAGGATTAAAGTCAAGTTAAAATCAATATTTTCATTATATTTATACAGCCAAATCAGAGTTCTTAGCAGGGTTTCATAAGAAAATATTTATCTGTTTTTATAATTTATTCTGTCATATAGTATATCAATCTATACATTTGTTGCAACACAAACTGAAATTAACAATAATTCATTCTTTTATTGCTAGGAAAAAAGATGCTATCACTCCATTACAAATTTTTCAGAAAATTTCATTAGTTTTTACTTATAATCATTCTATCATTCCTACTATTCACCCAGCATTTCTCCAGTTAAAGTTAAAAACACTAGAATCCACACCACACTTTTGAATGGAATAAAATAAAACATTGATGGTGGGCTTCTATGGATGAGTGGTTTAAATTGTTTTGGGATTGGAGAATACACAATGAGAAAAATATATGCTTTATTTCATATTTTAGATGTTTCGTAAGTCCCAAGCCTCTCCTACATGTGTAATTTACATTAAAGGAAAAGAGAGGAGAATACAATTTTATTATTAACTGTAATTAAATTTTTATAATGAAGAGGAAACCGTATTGTGTTTACCCACATAAAAATAGGTAATGTAGCAAAATTCTTGGAAGCATAACATTTAAAATAACTAAATATAAATAAGAGTTTCCAATTATGAAAACCTGAGTCGACTTACATTGTTACAACCAGAGCTATATAAGTATGCATTGTCATTCATAATGGGTCGATTAAGAAGGATTCTGTCTAAATATATTAAAAACTTAATGAACAGATTATTTATTTTCATGTGTAAGGTTCAGTTAGTTGGCAGTAGGTTCAAAGGTGCTTCAACTACACAGTTATTCACACGCAGTAACGTGTGGACAGAAAACTGAAGAATATGTTATTTTTGTTCCTTGATTTTAATGTTTGACTTTTAATTTTGAGAATTTCAATGCCTATTGAAAAATATTCTTTTAGCATGCAGAGAGGCTATATATGAGTAGGTTTTGTTAAGACAAGATTTAAATTTTAATTCTGTCTGCCCTGGTTGCAATAATGTTATTTGATTCCATTCTGTCTACAAAAGTAGTTTATTTTATTTGTGGAGCTGCACAGAAATCCAAGCAGGATATTTATTTCTTCAGAAGAAGTCTTCAATAATTGTATCATATTTAAAATTACTTGTATACAGTATATTGTGCCATATCTATTACTATAATTTATTCATATTAAGAGTTTCATGGCAGAAACAATTTCTCTGTGAATTGAATATGAAAGCACTAATTACATAACCTCAAACATAATTTTAAACTGTTTGAACTTAATGTGTTTTGAACAGCACATAGCATAAATTTAATTCTTAACATTATTAAGTTTCAGAGCTGTACCATTATCTGATCAAGGAGTAATGAACATGTGCCATGAAATAGAAATTATTATTTGTAGCAAAAAAATGTCAAGCTCCTGTTTAGATTCAGAATTGGGGGGCGAGGGGGGGTGGTAAGTGTTCAAATTTGACCTGGAATTTAGCTCTTTAAGAAACACACAGTTAACACAGAAAAAATATTACAGTCAAATTTTAAGTAGTTTCTCTTCTTCAGATTAAAATTAACTGAACATTTTAAAAACTTCCTATCTTTCAGTTGATGCTGATATCATTCAGGACTAAAGTCTTCGCTTTATATTTTGATATAAATTTGTTTTCTCTTAAGCACCCTTTCAGGGATGCAAAAATGCAGTAGTCATGGGGTGGATAAGCAGGGATGTTCTTCCTGATTTACTGTGTTCATTCACATGAGTCATGAATGATGTGATGAACACGAACTGCTTTGGACAGAATACCTTGTTCCTTTTTCCTTAGAGGTGGTTTCAGAGACTTTTTTTAAGATCACAGTAATAACCAACATTAATTTTCAAAAAATTTGAAATTGGTAATTAATTTTACAGCCTTGTTCCAGGATATCTATATGAATAACAAATTTAACTTCCCAAGAAATAGCTTTCCTCACCTTCTTTGCTGGTAACAATCTTTAATTTTCTAGTACAGTTGTATTTTTTGTGCATACAATTCATATTGTAGCATTTGCTTACAAGAATAATGTACGTGACCTACAATATTATATTAAAAATTAACCCTTTCCAACGACATCACTGATTCACAGCTACTAAAATTTAATTTTTAGTGTTTTTATTGCAGAATGACTGTTTGGGTGTCTGTCATATTTTAACTTTACCAAAGTCCAGGTTATCACAGTGTGTGGTGTCTGCACTGTGATAAGTTTCGATACTAATTCACTCGGCAATTTTCTTCTGTCATTTCTTTGAGCTCATTAACGTGGGAGATTATTCATTGTTGAAGATTTCTGTCTTCTGGGTTGTTGCACTGTGTAGTCTGGTCGATGTATGACCTCTGAAACGTTGGTAAACATCTACCAGACTACACAGCTTAACAACCCAGAAGACAGAAATCTTCATACTCACCGCTGTGAAAACCTCAGATCTTACTTATTCATTGTTGACTTCAATTACTGACCTGCTTCATTTTATTTACTACGTACTAGTGACCCTCCTTTTCCCATTCTGTATTATGTGCTTTAAGTCTGTTATGCATCCTGACAGATTTAGTAATAATGCCTTGTTCCACTGCACTAGAAAGAAGTGTAGACGTCGTCTTTTGTACTGATAAGTGTTTCACTGGCAGTGAATCGATTATGGTTTTATAGAGCCTACATTACAAGACATCATATTAATAAACTGTGTCAGCTATACAGTACAAAAAGAAAAATGTCTGGGTCAAATGTGAACACTCCTTGCATACACATTTCAAGAGCAGCTCTTTGTTAGTGAAGTTTCATTATGACTACGCATTTCAACAGGATACTTAAAACAAGTGATCCAATGTACTACTAACCTGGAGGCATCGATGAAGTAGATGATTAGCGATGCGATACTGAGAATGAACACCAGCACCACCTGGAAGATTAAAAGCAAACAATTAAGTGCAATTCAGTATATGATACATATATACAGCTTTGTTCTAATGTCCCAGTTGCTAATGTCATACACACGCAAACACACACTCCCGTGAATATATGTTTATATTTATTCATTTATTTATTAAAATGCCAGTAATATTACCAATACTGGCTTCACATTTAATAATTGGACACTACATCCCTGATTAATATTTAATTAGAATGCATACGATATCTGAGGATCTCATACAAGAGGATGTCACACAAATATTTTATACTACGTGTTTCTTTAAGGTTAATATTCAAAATAAATTCCATTTGAAACAGGCATTATATTAGAAAAGAAGTACAAATAAAAATAAAATTAACTTCATAATTTTTGTTGTAGATCCGCCATCTCTATACTTCATCTACATGTTGGTGATACTTCCACATTACAAGTCCACTTTATGCATACAAATCATGCATAAAAATTAATTGTAGCTCCACTAAAATGTCATGTAAGGAGATCATGGGCTGATGACAGTTTCCAACGGCCACATCTGTCAAGGGACAAATACTTTGGGCATCCTCGTTTGGACCACTCGAGTGCACGAGCACTCATGCCCATGTGGAACTATGCCAAAGTGTATCCAGCCAGCCGTGCTAACAGTTCCCACGTGGCCTATTCATATCTGTGCTTGATCGCAGTGCAATGCACTTCTCATGACTGCAACAAAGAACGCCTGGGCGTCTGTTTCCCCAATATTCTTCCAACCCATCTAAGAGCCGGTCCGGCTTGTTTTGTCTGTCGAAGTCTGTGTGTCTGACTCAGCCTCCAACACTTAGCCGATTTTGATCTACAGAGTCGTGTGTTTGCCCCTCTGAATATAATGCATACACCAATTAGAAAAATATTAAATTTCAAAAAATACACACAAGCTTTACAAAAATTATTAAACACTTTTACATCGCAGCAAATATTTCTTCTGGGATGTTGCACCGAGAAATATGGTAGAAGTTTATAGACGTTTCAGAGGTGCCCAGAAGTTGTCATCATATTACGAGAAATAAAGTGTGCAAATGCTGTCTTAACAACGAATTTTGAAGCATTTCAGCTAATTAAGACTGGTTCATCTTAAGTCGTTTATTTTCGTATTATCGCAAATACACAAAAAAGCTACATGTGTTATTAGTATTATTATTATTATTTAGTGTTCTGTCTTACGACAGGTCCATATGAACAGGATCCTTCCATCCTTTTCTCGGACTGGGACCTGTTCATATACGTTCTTGGCAGATGATCCAGAAGTGGTTTGCCATTGCCTTCTTCTATGTGTGAATGGAGTAATTGTTGGGATGCCACGGAGAAACCGGGGAAACTCCGTGTTGCCTAGACCACGGCCTTGCCCAACACAAGTTATAAATTCGGGCACCGCCGGGAATCGAACCCGAGACCCCAGGATTACAAGGCCAGCGTTCTAACCGTTATTAGTATAAAGGACGTTAATAAAAATATATTTTTAAACTTAGGCCGAAAGTTTGACAGGTATATCGCAACCAAGTCGAATGGATATGTGGCAAGAAGGAGGACTAGTGACTTCGCCATTCTATTTAATAGACAGACACAGACATCAGCGCCCTAATGTAGATAACCACTAGCCTTTGTCGACATATAGTCAGTTTCATGCTTCGGTATCATTACTAAGGGGAAATAGCCTTCTGAATATACTGAATAGAAGGCTGGGTAGAACCCAAACTGTTATGGACGTGTAGGAAATCGAATTCCACCAGGAAACTTCTTCACATTGCTTCATATCAATTTCCTCATTTGAATATTAATAAAATCTGCTTCATGGAAAGATAAAGACAAACAAAAATACTTACTAGAACTTCACAGTCATTAAAATATAAAAAATGTCTTTTACAAATGGTTCAAAAGACGTGTTGTTTATATTAATGTTAAAATAGCTCTTCTTACGAGATAACTAGGCCTGGGTGTTTGTACTGATTTGTGGAATGTTTTCAGTCCAAGTTACTGTATTTGCCAGTTCTGTACGTGAATGCCTAATTTCGGTTCAGATGAAAGTTTTCGCTTCTCGCTATGAGGATCATTTACATCAAACTTATTTTTCTTCAGTCATGGATTAGTTCCAATGTACTGTTCCGTTTAAAATTTATTTTTGAAGGTATAAACGTTTCACATGTCCGGTAGACCTCCTTTAACAAGGGGTCGGATCATCGTAATTCGTCTGCCTACACAAGACAATAAAAAATAATACAGAGAAACAAAGGCACATTAAAATGCACGTAATTTCATTCGGAACCACGACCCTACTGTACGCCTTCGACCTCTCAACTATCCTAATAAAACAATTAATTAAATAAAACAATTTTATATATATTTATTTTGTACGGTCTATATACAAACGTTTGGAGTTTATTGGTGTTGTAAAAATTATATAATATTAAAACATTTTGTTGTGTAAAATATTATATTAGCGCTCTTAATCGTAAATACGATTTTACATTATATTTTT
>NW_019059834.1:162730-185148 GCF_000696155.1 Zootermopsis nevadensis
TTTTAAACTGCCTGATTAGACAATACAGCAGCATTAGACAATACTAACTGAAACAGTGTCGTAAAATAATAGTTTTGCTGCCTCTGATACGTCGGTAAACTTCTACCAGACTATACGGCACAACATCCCAGAAGACAATCAGTTGTCTTCATAAGTTAACCTTATTCGTACGAGACCCTTACCTATAACTCGACATCAGAATACGAACGTCCTTATCTGTGCTTCTGTGTTCCAGCCCAACCGTTCAGAAAACCCCGTTGTTACGTATGTCATACGTTCTTCAGCGCCAGACAATCAACCAGCAATTCAATGAGCCTTGAATCAGTGTGATCTACTTCTCCAGTCTGAACCCACGGCATATTCTTTTATACACGATTGTACTGAATCGTCATATGACAGCAGTATTATACGAGGTGCGATCGGAAAGTTTCAAGACTGTGTCAATAGAGGGCGAACCGGATGTATTACGAGCTTCTGCCGCTAGGGGGTGCGGCCTACATTCATAGTTAATCAGTGTGCCAGCCGGCATCATCGAATTAGCATTTGTTTCTTAGTTACGTTCGTTTTGGTAGTGCATTACACCGACCCTCCTGCGATTTCGGAATGGCGTGTGCATCAAATTTTGCCAAAGACTCGCCAAAACGGCTACGGAAACCTATGAAATGCTAAAGCAAGCATTTGGGGAGGCTGCAATGGGTCGTGCACAAACGTTTGTGTGGTATTCACGTTTTAAAAATGGCCGAACCCCTGTCGATGATGACGAGCATTCTGGACGACCATCTTCGAGCACAACGCCCGAAAATGTTACGAAGATCGACGTCGTACCATCAACGACTTGTGCGACATTGTTGGGATAGGCTAGGGGACCTGTCAGCTGATTCTAAAGGAAGAACTCCACATGCGACGCATCCTCTCTGAGGACCAGAAGCAGAATCGACTTCTCGTTTGTCAGGAGCTCAAAGATCTTGCAAGAACCGACCCCAACTTCCTTTCTAAGCTCCGTGTGACTTCTTCCTCTTCCCAAAGATGAAAATTCAGCTAAAGGGAAGGAGATTTGAGACGATAGAAGAGATTCAGGCAGAATCACAGATGGTGCTTGACAGGCTGACAAAGAAAGATTTCCAGGGATGCTTCCAGGCTTGGCAGCGGCGCTGGGATCGTTGTGTGCACTCCCAGGGGAACTACTTCGAGTGTGATGGATGAATTTAATACCTGAGATAAGTATACGGGTTTTTATACGCGCAGTCTTGAAACTTTCCGATCGCACCTCGTATTCTTTTATACACGATTGTACTGAAACGGCATATGACGGCAGTATTATATAATAATTATTATTGGTCCGTCGTCAAGCAATAGATTCTTTATAAATAAACATAGGCCTTGTCATAGTCTGCGCGCGTATTTAATTATGAACAATCTGTTGTGTGAAAGCGCGCCCATAATAATTATTGTTTTATGTCAGATTGTACAATACAATGCAATAAACTGAAATACTAAAAATGTTCGATCATAAAATAATTGTAGCTTAAAAAATATGGCAAAGTTAGATAATTTGAGAATGACGCAGCGATAATAAATGAAAACAGTAGACATTAACAACAGATTAAGTACTTTCTAACTTTCAATTCAGAATCATATATTTTTCCACCTGATAAGAACAAGTTATTCTCGTTTTTAAACACACTACCATGAATAAGTCTACTTACAGGTGAGTGCAGATTAAACTCCACGTAATTTTGACTTCAGCATAAGATAGAGGTATGTTACATTACGTTATCATGGTTATAACATAAGTAATATTTATAATTTAAAAAAAAACATTTTGTTAAGAAAATTACACGGAAGTAAAAGATTTCATCTCCTGCAACAGCAAAATAAATTTCTGGCATCTGTTGCACACCTAATGTCCGTTTATTGTTCATTCATCCGTATTCACGTTCATAAAACATCCACCCAGAAACAAAACACTTAATTATACTAACAAAATTAAGTATCGATATTTTACACACGTGTGTTCGTATTAACAATATTTTAAATAGTTTAAATCGTATTGTTTTACGAGTTAAAAAAACATCATTCCATGTTAGTTCCGTAAGGGTAAGTCGAACTACAGAATAACAATTGAGCGAAAGTCCGCGTTGTTTTACTTTTTCGCATTTGAAAACGTGTAATCTGACATTACAAAGACTGTGTAAATATAACTCTCTATATTCTACGGCCATGGTGATTAGGAAAGGAAAAACAAAAGTTTCACAGCCATAGACAAACACGAGTGTGTATTGATAATAGTTTTCATGACGGTTTGTCTCGCACGTTATTGTTGGTTCTCGTTTTCCAATCATATATGCGATTACTGAAACGAAGTGCGCCATTGGTACTTGCTTGTGTAGTACGGAATGGTTGGTTGCGGAGTTCGTTGGTTATACGTTGCATCGATTACCCGTACGAACAGCTTTGTACGTAGTTGTTCTACCATTTCCAAATCAATGTGAGGTTATGTGATACAGCCAACCAGACTTACAAAGCACCAAGCTAAATTTTGTTTAACTTTTAGGCATATATTAAATCTTGTCCGTCTAATCACAATAAATTCTTATTAAATATTAAAATATTACAATAATTAACATTTAAAATATTAAATGATGTTCTTTATCGAAATATTCGATTTACATTAGACCATCATTTTTTATTTTTCATTAGACCATCATGTGAAACATGAAAAATGATGGTCTAATGTAAATCGAATATTTCGATAAAGAACATCATTTAATATTTTAAATGTTAATTATTGTAATATTTTAATATTTAATAAGAATTTATTGTGATTAGACGGACAAGATTTAATATATACTTATTATATCACAATATGACGCAACTTTACCATCTTAACTTTTAGGCGTTCTATAGGCCTACGTAGTTATAACTCCTTATAGGAAGTCCTGGTCTAACCGGGTAAAAACCCATTTGCAGTTGATAATAAATAATAATAAATAATAATAATATTATCTCTTAACCTCCACATTCCGTTTAGAATGTAAATAGCACATATTCACTACAATTGAATAATTTTCGTTCTTTAGCAATTGTATCAATGGTATTATAAATATGATTAATTCACAGTTACTGAGTAAAACATCTCCTACAGTAAAGTTCTTTTTAAAAATCTAATAGGTTTATTACCATGTCCACATTATCAAGTCACTAAACCTTATCCCGAGTCCAAATCTTCATACACTATATCTTTTAGATCCATTTTAATAGTATACTCCCATCTACGCCTGTGTCTCCCAAGGTGCCCCTTCCCTTCAGGTTTTCTGACTAAAATTCTGCAAGAATTTATCAAATTTTACATAAGTTACATTCCTAGCAAATATCATTCGCTTTTATTTGGCCATCCCAATAATATTTCGTGAAAGCTAAAAAGTATGACCCTTCTTATTACACAATAAGACATAAAAAGATAAAAGTTTGTCAACACATTTCTAATTTCAAATGTAAAGATAAAACTACACAAACTTATAGCAATAATTATAAACACGTGTCAACATACCACACGCCTCTCTGCGTTGATTTCTTTTATCAAAGTCACGAAACCAAATCATACTTCGCGTGGTTGCCATGTTATTTTTAGATTGAGGCGAAATAAACTCAACAAACATCATATATTTTGAAGATTTCCGTCTTCTGGGTTGTTGCGCTGTGTAGTCTGGTCGATGTTAACCAACGTTTCAGAGGTCATACTGCCTCCGTCATCAGGGCGATCGCCCTGATGACGGAGGCAGACCTCTGAAACATTGGTTAACATCGACCAGACTACACAGCGCAACAACCCAGAAGACGGAAATCGTCATACTCACCGCTGTGAGAACCTCATGTCTTACATATATTTTCAAATTCCTCTTTAGAAAAATGTTCACGAACCCTCTAAGTTCACATTAAAGACATGTTTGATATGTAAGATTTAGGAAATGTATTACATAAACTTCCATTAAATATGGCCAATTCGTTCAAAAGATATCCACAAGGACTGGAACCAAAGCTAGACATTAAAGCCATATAAAATCGTATTCATATACTTTTAATTTAGATGTTTTGTTTATTTCTGAATGTAATTTGAAGGACTGCTTTAATGACCTATGAACTCTTTACACAAAATAAAGCACACTTATTTTTAAACGAATTCCTCTATTTTTATTATTCGATTTTGCTAGAACCACCAATCTCACATTATAAAAGTTAAATTTGAGCTTCGTTATAAGTACGTTCCATATTTGAACATAAATTCGCGTGACAAATTTCAATGCAGGATTCCATTACAACATTTAAAAGAAATAAGTTTGCATTTTATATGAAACATGCGGCCGGACGGAATCTACCCATAACGCGTTCATTTTATGGACTTCCTTCATAAGAACACATAAAAATGTAGCCAGGCTTCTAGCTATTCAATATCGCAGATACGAGCTGAGTAAGCACTGGAAATGTTCTTGGTTCTTTCATGGGATTAACTGTCCTGGATTGAAGTAAAAATATCTATTTTTCTGAAAATCTGAAATCAGGTCACTGAATGTAATATAATGATAACGTAATCTTGAGTTACACTCTTGCTTTACATTTCACACCATCAAGACCACTTATAACCAGACTTGTGAAATGATTTGTTACTTTGTTATTACTTGTTAAAAGCTTATTTATTTTCTTTATTAAGAATAATATAATAAAACTGTGATAAAATCCTGTCAGGACACGAATTGACATTAACGTGGCCTGTATTAATGTTCTCCCTGGATGCTGAGATATGTTGAGGAAATCAATAGAAAACCTCACCGAGGACATTCGATCGGTTGGCCACGACTCGAACCCAGAACCTACGTAACTCAAAGTAATGTTATCCGTGCTTGTTTAAATAGATCGATCTCGTAATCTCGCCTTGTCAACATAACTCCTAACCTCCCCTGCACCCCGCCAAACAAATCAACAGAATTCAACGCTTCCATTTGCCGTAACGGGCAGCTTCGTGGTCTGTGAGAGTCATTAACAGATCACGCTAATGACCATTTCTCCAGGGAATGGGTTAACTGCATTTGATATGGCATTCAATTAATGTTCAGTCACCAGATACAGATTTTTCCAATTTAATCTGTTTTCTCTCACATTAAGGGATGATGATGGGTTGCAAATGTTTCAAAACAGGACCCTGAGGGGAAATTTTTATCTAAGAGGGAAAAGGAAACAGGATTCGGAAAGAATACGAGACGAAGAAAGTCATAATTTTTATTCTTCGCCAAATATTAGAATGACAATTAAATCGAGATGGACGAGATAGGATCTGTAGCACGCACGGTACAAATGAGGAATTAATACAGAACTGAGCGAAGAATACAAAAAGGAAAAATACCCATTGAGGAACGTTAGCATAATTAAGTAGATAATATTAAAATGGATATTAAAAAAACAGGGTTTGAAGGTGTGGACTAAGTTCATCTGCCTCAACAAGAGGCCTACTGGCGCATTCTAATTAACACGGTGATGAACATTCTGGTTGAATAAATAGAGGAGAATGTCTTAGCTTTGTTAATATTAACTTCTTAGGGAGTACGCGTTAATGGCGTTATAGAATAAAAATACTTTGTATGATTTGAGGTTTTCACGACGGTGAGTCCGGAGATGGCTATCTTCTGGGTCGTAGCGACGTGTAATCTGGTAAAAGTTTACCGACGTTTCAGTGGTCCTAGCCGCATCCATCATCAGGCCGATCATCAACCCGTTAAGACAGTCATCTTCGATAAAAATAGATAATTTTAAGACGGTAACTAAGATATAGGAATTAAATCTGTAGTGGCGATAAAGATACAATGGGAAAGTAGGTTTGTTTTAAGCACAGTTAAAGTTTCCCATTTGAATTGTTTCTCAAGTTGACAACGAATAATAACTATTTTAATTTAATCGGCTATAAACCTAACATTTAATGTATTTATGATAAACCGAGACTGAGTGAAATCGCTGTTGCATTTGGCTCGCTTTCTTAAGGTCAAAAGACAGCGTGAGATTTCTCCGAGTGAGAAATTTCGTGAACAACAGTACGTACTAGACGTACGTTACGGCGTATACAGTAATATCAATCGATAAATTATTTAGTAGTTTTCCTGTAAAAAGACAGCAAACGCCAAGCATTACATTCAATATGGCGTTTACCTGTCTCTTTTCGGTTTAGAAAACGACAGAACATAACCAAAAATTGTATGTTGATTGCCGCTGATTCGTGGTTTCATGGTTTGAACAAATTTCACAAGTCATCTTTACGCGTATCTCTCAGACGAAACGGAAAATAATTATGTTATTCTTGGCATTGTGAATAATGTATTCGATTGCTTTACAATCCTGTATCGCACGATATGGAAGAAATTTTACTTTATAATTAAGGAAGACGGAATCTTGGCGTAAATAAATTATTTCTTGCGTGTAAGAAATGCCACTGTAGGACTTCAGATTAGGTTAATACAGTAAGATTTCATGTCCTCGCGGTGGCGAATATAAAAATGGCTGTCTTGATTGTTGCGATCATCAAGGCCATCACCCTGATGATGGAGGCAGCAAGTACATCTGAAACGTTGATAAACTTCTACCAGACTACACGGCACAAGAACCCAGAATACAGCCATATGAGATTTAAACTTTTTTAAGTTTTTGTTCTATTCAATTTGATCAAAGTCTTAAATAAGAACAAACTGTATTAAATACCTGCGTCTACGAGTTGTTCAGATATGGCGTTCACTATAAAGCAATTGGAAAATATCAGAAATTTTGCAACCATAAAACTTCTACACAGGCTGCACGCCACAGTGAGCTGTAAACTGCTGAGTTAGAAACCTAACCTCACAAAACTTCGATTAAGATAAATGAAGCGTATAAACGACTCTCGACCCTCCACAAAACGCTGCTTGAATTTTAGAACAAGAACGGAAATAGCAGAGACGTCTTCCTGACAGAATCTCCGTTAAAATACGATTATAAAGTCGTAGTACAGTGAACAGTAAAAAGTAACTTACGCTGAAATGAACGCGAAGGGTCTATGTACAGCATCGCATCCTCAGAAAGAAGATTTCTCCAAGAACGTTTAAGATTCCACTAAGAAGGGTCCAAGGGTCGAATCCTGTTTCCCGTGAACAAACTCATTTACTACAGATTTATGTGTAAAATGTTGCGTAAAACAGACCAAGAAATAACTTCACGGAGCAGAGTAATTAAAATGATCTCATCACTGATCCCTAGACTAAGCCACGTGAATCCAGTCCACATCTTCATATCACATTTAGACCCATTTTATTATTATTCTCCCATCTACAGGTACGTCTCCCAAGTTGTCTCTTTCTTTCAGATATTCCGACTATAATTCTGAAAGCATTTCACGTCTTTCCCATGCGTGCTGCATACCTTTATTTTACCTCCTTAACAATATTTTATGACGAATTCGAATTATTAACGTCCTCGCCATGTATTTTTCGCTAATCCGTCTTACTTTGTTCCTCTCGGGTCTAAACGTTCTCCACAGAATCCCATTCCTCACTTATTGTAAGAGACTAAGCTTTATAGCCATACAAAAAAACAGACAAAATTATAGCCTGGTGATGTGGCTTGTGTAAATCGTGTGTATTACTTATGCACCGCTCATTCAGTATAGACACAGGGAGACTCTTTAGGAAGTCATTAGCCCGTAGCTCATGTACTGCACAGCTATCAGATCGAGTACTCCCTTGACCATACATAAGACCGTTAAACCTTCCTCACAATCACAACGTCAACGTAACTAGGACAGAACATACATCAAGTTGACTGTCTTTTGGGATGCCGCGCCGTGTAGTCTGGCAGAAGTTTACCGACGTTTCAGAGGCGTTTACAGCCTCCAACACCAGGGCCTTAATGATTGAGGCAGTGAAAACCTCTGAAACGTCGTGAAACTATCAGAGTACGTAGCGAAACATCCCAAAATACACTCATCTTCACCGCCGCCATGAGAACATGAAATTTAATTTAATTCTTTAAATCCAAGCACATCTATATGTGCCATCATCTCATTTAACAATCAGTTACGCTGAGGGAGGTTTTTATCAAGAGAGATTATTTCCATGAACAAAATTAACCGGTTGATCTTTGTAATAGTCAGGTGTTGCGTTTTCTCTGCGATTCGACATAAATTCTTAAATAACAACTAGTCGAGTGTCGGCTTCAGTTGAACTCTACGCTATGATCCACTGATATCTGGGCTTTTAAATGATCCTCACACCGTCTACATCAAACAATGAAGAAATTACACTTTAGTCCGGGTTTGTTCCGACCTGCTTTGCACAATAGACTGATGACACTTAAATCGATGACAAGATTAATTTATCAAGTCATAAACCTATAACTATATATGCACTAAATGAGTTAGTTCAGTCAAAATCATGTGTTACGGAGTAAGAAAGCCTTCACTTCAAATAAATGATATGGAAGGAAAATAACTAAGATAAGGAAGAAAGGTTACACATAATAAATACTGATAAAGATAGATAAAGTCTTTCCATAATCACAATGCTGATCGCCTAAAAATGTCTTCGCTGTACTTAGTCGCCACAAAATCGTCATATCTCACTAATTAACTCAGATACTACATCGTAAACCTTCAGTCCTGTCCCAAAAGTATTGATGCTGACAATAAACCCAATTGGGACGTGACAAGAGAGGACAGAACTTGAATTGTAAATGACGTCATGTTTGATATCATACAACAGTTTTAATTATTACTGCAATAAATATTGTCAGAGTAAGTTTCAACTGTAAACATTTTAACATGATTGAATAACAATAAAAAAAACTGTGGTCCGTTGTAACAAATGCATTAAAAATCAGAGAAATTGTATATAGGAATAGGCAGGCTTATATTTAACCAATGTGTAATTAACGACTTGCAATAAAATTTCCATCAAATAAAAATTGCAAAAATGGGCTTCGCCATGACCAACCATCCTCGCGCAAAAACTCGAGAACCCCTGAACGAATTTTAATCAAATTTGATATTGGGCAGTTGTACTAAAATGTACAGACACATTAAAGTTTTGGTTAAAATCTGAAAAAAAGAGTGGGTACTTTGATAAACATGAAAATGCCCTTACAATTACTAACATTTTAATTACCCTCTTAAATCTAACACAATGACGCCAATAATTAAACTTCCATCATAATTTTTTACATCTCAACTTATTTACGTGTTATTTTACCGATGAAATTTACACATATGCCATCGCCGGATTCTGACGAATCTCAGTTCAGGAGACACAAACTCTCGGAAAAACACAGGACGTCTTTAAAATCAGGAAACAGCAGCTCGAAGCGAAATATCCACATGCTACACCACCAGCTCGGATTGATTTATCAAGTTGTTCCGCTCGGACTACCAAACAAACCTCTGTTAGGCGGCAACACGGCACTGACAGACGCTTCCAGAATACCAACATGGCTGACGCAGTGTCCAGAACACAACCAGCGTAAAACACAGAGACATGCAGACACCGCTTCTTGGATCACCTGGTAAATATATGTCCCGCGTTCTATGAAACCCGAAAATTCATTACTGTGTTCACAACAGAACAATCCACAGGCAGCTGAATCCATATTAAAATTAGTATAAAATAAAAATAAATTTATAATCTTTCCAAGTTACGATTTTAAATAATGACAAACATGAAGTCGGGTTTATGTAATTAAATTATGAGCAAAAAAACAATTGTATACTGGGCGTCGTAAACAATGCAGACTATGTTTTCCTCAGACATACAGCTTCTGTTTTGATTAAGAGCCCTTTGGAAGAATACGTCTAAAATAGCTTTTAGCTAATTATATTCAAAGAAAAATAGAACATTATCTGGCAAGGTGTAGAATGCCTGACCCCAATTACACTATATTCATCTAAATACTGTAACACTACTACTGGCATATATATTTATTATTCAAGTCATATACACAAACTTTTAAATTTTGATGTTAAAATTTAAAATTTAAAATTGATATTCTGCGCCATTCATCGTTATCTCGATGTTACAATGTTGCGCTTTTATTAAAAAAATTAAGAATGGTCTCTTATATGCTATAGTAAATAAATCGAGCATCAATCAAACTATCTGTTATATTAAGCAAGAGCATTTGGCATTTCACATGAGACTATATAATATACGAAATCGACATATTATCGTTAAATAAACAAGGAAATCAAGAATAGTCTGAAAACAGCAAAGTGTAGATCAATTCGATATCCCCTCCGAGTTCCAGACCCATAAAACACAAGACCTCCTTAAAGCTAGATTGTAGAAGAGATATAGACAAACAAGACGTCTGTCCAATTCAATTACTGGCCTCTAGCGAATTCCGTTCCAAACACATCGTAAGATGAAAACAGTCACAAGTCTCCGAACGTATGAACAATATGGCAAAGACACAAACAATGTGAGACACATTAATCAAGTTTGTTCAAACTTCACACGACTAATTCACGTTCAAAAGTCAAAACGTCACACGACGCCTCTACGCCACTGTCATGCGAGTTAACGTGGCGTCTGTACCAGACGTTGGAATATAACACGAACCCACTCCTTATGACAGTTTAGCCCATCATAGAATTTTAACAAGTTAGGAAATATGTGAAATTCAACGTTCCTTATGGCAGTGAGAATGATGACATTCTGGGTTTTAAAGCCATGTAAACTCGTATGTGGATTCCAGCCTTTTGAAGAAACATACCCTCTCCATCTTCAGGGCTTAATAACGTCAAGCTGGGAAACTTTCGCACAACCTAGCAATTATGGCGTGTTGGCCAGAATTCGACCTTTGTGAAATGGTATAAGAATTCCCAGTCGGGGGGATTCCCCATCTATTCACTTGCAAGTATTCGACTGAAAAGTAATTTCCCACATCAAATCTACAAACATACACACACTTACTGTTACTGTCTTATGTATAGTTGATATTAATTTTTAACTTATCTACTTTAGGTTATCTGTTGTGTTTAAATACTCGTGCATTATGGTTTTGTAATCTTATGAGTTGTTTTATTTTGAGTATGGTGTGTATTGTTTTGTTGTGTCCTATGGTTTTGTTGTGTCTTATGGTTTTTTGTGACTTATAGTTTTGTTGTGTCTCATTGTTTTGTTGTGTCTTATGGTTTTTTGTGACTTATAGTTTTGTTGTGTCACTTATAGTTTTGTTATGGTTTTTTGTGACTTATAGTTTTGTTGTGTCTCATTGTTTTGTTGTGTCTTATGGTTTTTTGTGACTTATAGTTTTGTTGTGTCTCATTGTTTTGTTGTGTCTTATGGTTTTTTGTGACTTATAGTTTTGTTGTGTCTCATTGTTTTGTTGTGTCGTATGGTTTTTTGTGACTTATAGTTTTGTTGTGTCTCATTTTTTTGTTGTGTCTTATTGTAGCACCATTGCCACCGGGTATAAACCCATTTTCATTTAATAATAAATAAAAATAAAATAAATAAATCAATAAAAATGCAGACATGAGCTCCGAGCAAACATAGATCGATAACCAAGCGACGCCTCGCAAACCGAAGCCGCAAGCTCGTCTCGTTACCTGTTCACATACATTTCTCATACTTTCAAACAACTGAAATCCTTTATACTATCTGCAGAACTGAATAAAGGATCCACCAAGTATGCGCAGGCTACAGAACAATCGACTAAGGCGACAAATCTTGGCACTGGCGTCGTAGTCGCTGGAATTCTCGCCGATAACAACAAAAGCAAATCACTACACCACTGCGGATAATAGTTTTCAACACAATCCCAAAGAACACTTAAAAGTTTTATAACGTTTCCCCTCATACACGTTTACTGGAAGAATTTTAGGATCACAAACATCGGTCGCTTAGTTTCGTTCTTATTGTTTGCCAGAAACGACGTTGTCAGGATCGGATACCAACGCCTGGCGTCCGCTCCCATACCAGAGATACCAGGCAGGACCAGTGCCCCGTACTTACTACAGCTGTGGGATATTTCAACACGGCACACAAAACACGTAAACAGTCCAAGTGACAGCCCTATCCGGTCTCCTATCTGTCTATCCACCGACTTATCTTTGCAAATGTTTGTCGAACAACTGAATGGACAATTTCTAAAATAGAGCGTACACAAGCGAGCGTTATAAAGATGACTGTCTTCTGGGTTACAGCGCCGTGTAGTCTGGCAGAAGTTTGCCGACGTTTCAGAGGCGTTTGCTGATGCTCGATCAGTTAGTCAAGAAATTCCCTGTTATTTATAGAACGCAGAAGTTCACTCACTTTTTCACACAAGCTAATCACCACTTCGAGATGAATCAGATCCACATTCTCAAACAAGTTTTAATGTAATCAGCACATTTAAGCCCAGATCTTACAAGTTGTACTTTCTCTTAAGGTTCCCAGCTAGAATTCTCTATTCATTTCTCATTTCTCCAATATATTAACGTCACACAAAAGATTAACATACTTACTTCTAATCAGTTTTACATGTTCTCTTTCAAAAAAAAGCGTTGTAGAAACTATTTTTGTGTCGATGAAAGTAGTCTAGATTTCATGATAACAAAACGAAGAGCAATGTTTATTTTCAAATAAGATGTTTCCACAGAAGCCAGACTTTCTTAGCTAGAACCACTTTACAGCTATTTGTTATTCTTGCACCAAACAATCTGGGTTCTTCGAATCAAATTCAAAAATATCAGCCTAACGTAGAAACATCGCGTTCCGATAAGCAAACTTCAAATTAAAAAATATATAACTTCATTTAGACAAAACTAAAATAACTCAGCCTATACACAGTCAAAATAATTTCGACTCCCTGAAGACTAGTTTACATTTACGTAAACCGATAATGATCTCTTTTCTTTCCTGTAAAGAAACTACAATTCCTTCTTCAGTTATTGTCCATTTATCCATCCACTGCTTATGCAGCAATGACGCATCTACTGCAGAATGTTTGGGTACATAACACGTGCGCTCCAACGGTGTTATGTCACTCAAAGTATACATAAATATCTACACACAAAATGCATTACTACGAGATTCTACAATTTAGTTCAATTATTGGAAATGACAGCTTGAAAAACAGACGATGTGATGGGTTAAAAACATTTCCGCACATATCTTCTACGTGGGTTGTAAGCTCAAAATTATTGAGGGTGTAGGCAACAAAGAAACTGTAACGAACCCTTAACCAACCACATATATCCTTTAACAAGCAGCATACGAGGTGCGATCGGAAAGTTTCAAGACGGTGTCAATAGAGGGCAAACCGGACGTAGTACGAGCTTCTGCCTTTAGGGGGTGCGGCCTACATCATAGTGAATCAGTGTGCCAGCCGGCATCATCGAATTAGCATTTCTTTCTTAGTTACGGGCGTTTTGCTAGTGCATTAGACCGACCCTCCTCCGATTTCGGAATGGCGTGTGCATCAAATTTTGCCAAAGACTCGCCAAAACGGCTACGGAAACCTATGAAATGCTAAAGCAAGCATTTGGGGAGTCCGCAATGGGTCGTGCACAAACTTTTGTGTGGCATTCACGTTTTAAAAATGACCGAACCTCTGTCGATGATGACGAGCGTGCTGGACGACCATCTTCGAGCACAACGCCCGAAAATGTTACCAAGATTCGGCAGGCCATTCACGAAGAGCGACGTCGTACCATCAACGACTTGTGCGACATTGTTGGGACCTGTCAGCTGATTCTAAAGGAAGAACTCCACATGCGACGCATCATGACAACGCACCAGCGCACACCGCCCTCAAAGTTCGGCAGTTTTTGGCCTCAAACACAATGGCCGTCATCCCGCCCCCTCCTTATTCGCCGTGTGACTTCTTCCTCTTCCCAAAGATGAAAATTCAGCTAAAGGGAAGGAGATTTGAGACGATAGAAGAATTATTAGATTAAAAAAAACATAAAAATCAAAGACATCCAATACCGAAGAATGACACACTGGCAAATTCTGACGACTGTAGAATTTCTGTTTCTGGTAACGCTAATTCAGGTTCTCACGGGGACGAATACGAAAATGATCGTCTTCTTAAATCCTGTGCCCTGATGATGGAGGCAGTAAGTACCACTAAAACGTCGGTCAGTTTCTACGACACTGCATAGCGCAATATATTACAATACAGTCATCTTCACTAATTTTATAGCTGTTAATCGTCACTGGGTAAAATTATAAAAATATAAGATTCGACATATTCAAGGCAGTGAACATTTTCAATGTGGTATTCTGGGTTACAGCACTGTGTAGCCTTGTTCGGAGTTGTCCAACTTTCATGCACCATGAATATGGAGGCCACAAGTTCCTCCAAAACGTCCGTAACCACCAAACAAGATTACTCGGCCTAAACCCAAAATACCACAGTTCAAACACGAGGACAACTGTTTGCTGAGCACAAACTATGATATTCTTACAGTTTTCTTTTTTTCGAAAAGTTTTTCTACGTTTCCTTTCAGATACTTCGAATTATGTGTATATTTATATTTATTTAGTGTTCTGTCTGACGACAGGTCCATATGAACAGGATCTTTCAATCCTTTTCTCGGACTGGGACCTGTTCATATACGTTCTTGGCAGATGATCCAGAAGTGGTTTGCCATTGCCTTCTTCTGTGTGTGAATGGAGTAATTGTTGGGAAGCCCCCGGAGGAAAACTCCGTGTTGCCTAGACCACGGCCTTGCCCAACACAAGTTATAAATTCGGGCACCGCCGGGAATCGAACCCGCGGTTTCGTCAGTACAAAAGTTTTGGGAAATTATCTTTCGTGATTTTTACGCCTTCGCACTATTTTAATTTGTATTTGTAAGACTTGAAGCTGTCACTTCGTAGGATGCAAACCCTACTTGTAAATTCAGCATTGCCCTTCGTGTAAGTTTTAGTACAATACAGACTTCAAGAATACAGCGATTGTAACATTAAACTAGAGCTTAAAGCAATTTCTTTTTCAATATGTAAGTTGAGACAAGCGAGCCAACTCAATCACATCGCAGTGTACAACGAGCGCCATCATGTTGAGAGCACAAATGAACATAAAATTAACCAAGCAATAAAACAATTTTATAGCTTGGGTAAAATGTAGTAAACAAACAAGCAAGCTTGGCGTTTACTATGGATCACCACATTACGTAGTTCAATCATTCTTAAGTAAACTTTCGAGAATAAGTGTGGATTTACCACATGACGTGTTCAATAACATTTTCGGGAGATAATAATGATAGTCATATGTCTTTTTCCATCTCTTCTCATTATTTTGACTATTCTTTTTCCTAACTTTCTCTCTTTCTTCATTCCCTTTTCTTCATCCTCCATTTCGTATGCTTTATCTAGCGTTACAATTCTCCAATATAATCAATACGTTTTATAAATTCTGTTCAGACGGGCGGTAGATCTCCTGACATGGGGAATCAATCTACCGCAAAGCCCCTACATTCAAAGGCAACGAGCATAAAATGTGAAAAATTCCCTTCTCGTGTTTCGAAGACTGCAAGCCTCAAATCGTGCGAACACCAAGGTCGAAAGCTTTACTACAATGGATTCTCCAGTAGTCTAAACCCATGTTAAATATAACAGTTTTATATTGAATCAAGCAATACAAAATGAAGATTTCCGTCTTCTGGGTTGTTGCGCTGTGTAGTCTGGTCGATGTTAACCAACGTTTCAGAGGTCATACTGCCTCCGTCATCAGGGCGATGAGTATGAAGATTTCTGTCTTCTGGGTTGTTGCGCTGTGTAGTCTGGTCGATGTTAACCAACGTTTCAGAGGTCATACTGCCTCCGTCATCAGGGCGATGAGTATGAAGATTTCTGTCTTCTGGGTTGTTGCGCTGTGTAGTCTGGTCGATGTTAACCAACGTTTCAGAGGTCATACTGCCTCCGTCATCAGGGCGATGAGTATGAAGATTTCTGTCTTCTGGGTTGTTGCGCTGTGTAGTCTGGTCGATGTTAACCAACGTTTCAGAGGTCATACTGCCTCCGTCATCAGGGCGATGAGTATGAAGATTTCTGTCTTCTGGGTTGTTGCGCTGTGTAGTCTGGTCGATGTTAACCAACGTTTCAGAGGTCATACTGCCTCCGTCATCAGGGCGATGAGTATGAAGATTTCTGTCTTCTGGGTTGTTGCGCTGTGTAGTCTGGTCGATGTTAACCAACGTTTCAGAGGTCATACTGCCTCCGTCATCAGGGCGATGAGTATGAAGATTTCTGTCTTCTGGGTTGTTGCGCTGTGTAGTCTGGTCGATGTTAACCAACGTTTCAGAGGTCATACTGCCTCCGTCATCAGGGCGATGAGTATGAAGATTTCTGTCTTCTGGGTTGTTGCGCTGTGTAGTCTGGTCGATGTTAACCAACGTTTCAGAGGTCATACTGCCTCCGTCATCAGGGCGATGAGTATGAAGATTTCTGTCTTCTGGGTTGTTGCGCTGTGTAGTCTGGTCGATGTTAACCAACGTTTCAGAGGTCATACTGCCTCCGTCATCAGGGCGATGAGTATGAAGATTTCTGTCTTCTGGGTTGTTGCGCTGTGTAGTCTGGTCGATGTTAACCAACGTTTCAGAGGTCATACTGCCTCCGTCATCAGGGCGATGAGTATGAAGATTTCTGTCTTCTGGGTTGTTGCGCTGTGTAGTCTGGTCGATGTTAACCAACGTTTCAGAGGTCATACTGCCTCCGTCATCAGGGCGATGAGTATGAAGATTTCCGTCTTCTGGGTTGTTGCGCTACAAAATGATACTGAGGAAAGAAACGAAAACAGAGGCCTACCTCGATACTCCTCCAGCAGAGACTCAAATCGGATCCAGCAATTCGAGAAGGGACAGATTATGATAATAAGATAATGAAATGAACGTATAATTTTTAAGACCTGATAGTGACGAACTTCCAACCGTGACATCGGAAGCCGAAAGCACGAAACTATGACAAAAACCCCATTACAGCTGGCTGATTATGTGCCGAAACACTGGTCTGAAAATAACGTCAAGTAACAGAGGTAGGCTAATGAATAAGTTTCCGTCCTGTTTACTCTCATTGGCTCGGAGTGTTAATATTTATCCGCTTGAAGGGGAACACGCTCTTCGAAACAAGAGCCTATAAAATTAAAGAAGAAAATGTAAAGGTATTGCCTATTCAACTAATCTAATTCACCAATCACCTAATTTAATCTTTAATTTTTTTTCAAAAATAATAAAATAATGTAATGAACTGAACGATAAAATTCTGCCTTTAATCTGCTATTAATCTCATCAGAAATTTTCACTGGATAAATAATGAATAATATGGAAGCCATTGATGTCTTACAGGAACATGAAGAACATGCTAACCTAACCTAACTTTCTCGTGGGTTTTTTATCTCTTATATTCATTTATATCTACTTATTAAATGGATTTGATCGGTTGGAGAGTATTCAGGAAGAAAGTGGTAGCGTTTGATATCGATCGATAGATCGATCGGCGTGTTCAAAACACGTCCATCCATTATTTACGTATGCTGGCCTACACTAGAAAATCACTCTTCTAGTTCACTGGCTTCATCACTCTGATCACAAACAAAGCAGAGGTTCCACAGTCAGTCTTCCTTTCGATTTCTATTTCTGCATAAAGGATCCTACATCCTACCTACCACAACGCCGTGCTGACATTTTCGGTCTCTGCCATGCGTGGTGCAGATATCAACCCATCGGTTTATGGTGACAACATTTTAAAACAAAATAAAAAGATTTTATAACGAAGAGCCTCAAAATATGTTACTCATTGTAAGATTTGAGGTTTTCACAGCGGTGAGTATGAAGATTTCCGTCTTCTGGGTTGTTGCGCTGTGTAGTCTGGTCGATGTTAACCAACGTTTCAGAGGTCATACTGCCTCCTTCATCAGGGCGATGAGTATGAAGATTTCCGTCTTCTGGGTTGTTGCGCTGTGTAGTCTGGTCGATGTTTACCAACGTTTCAGAGGTCATACTGCCTCCGTCATCAGGGCGATGAGTATGAAGATTTCTGTCTTCTGGGTTGTTGCATTGTGTAGTCTGGTCGATGTTAACCAACATTTCAGAGGTCACACTGCCTCCGTCATCCATTTCTTAATGTGATTATGTAGTGCTGTATATTTTAAGGTTTCTTACAGTATGCGTGTTATAATGTCATAAATAAACTCTTGCGTATATGAAAAATTATATTAATTCTGAGTAAAAGACACAACGAAGACGCCCCAATATATCCCAAGTAAGTAATTTCTGTTATTCACTCAATATTATCAAGAATATCAATAAGAATACAATGGGCAGGACATGTAGGACGCATGAGAGATTCATTAATGCGTCCAAAAAAATTTGGTTGAAAACCCGAAGAGCACATATCACTTGAAAGACCTATTCATAGATGTAAGGATGATATTAAAGTGTAACTCAACGTAATAGAATATAAATATATGGACCCGATACGTGTGTTTCAGGACAGACAGATAAGCGGACTCTTTTTAAGAACGATAACAAACCTATGCTACTTTGATATAAAATAAATAAATATGCTTGACTAATGTAACACTGTGGCGATTAAGACTTCTCAAGAGCACTATCCATGTGAGGTGTCAACTTCACATAAATACTCTTCTTATATGCATCCTTAAAGTTGGTCCATAGTACATTAAGAGCGGGGGAAGGGAGGTGTCCTACGTATATTTTTTTAGTGCTTCTGGTAGAATATAAATATTTAACGCAGGATAATGGAGAGAGCCATAAATTTTACATGAGTATTCCTGGCTCTATCAGTAATATATACGTACACGTCCGGATATAAGTAGGTTAATAACTTTCCTTCCTACCACACATATTCTTCCAACTCACGATCACAAGCATATATTCAGTCGTGTCGTATGTTACATACGGGTACTGCAAAAACGTATCTCAGTATCGCCGTAACGTTATCATCATCATCATCACATAGCAACAAAGAAGTCGAACAGATTCCTTGGGGATTATCCTTGATCCTTGCTCAGCTAAGTCTGTGCTTATGAATTTTATCAGCATGCCTAGTTGCATTCCATATGCGCAACAAATACTATTTGTTTTGTACTTTCAGATTTCGATTCAGTATTAAGTTTTTCAACACTCCTACTTCCAGTACCCAATATTTTAACATATATTTCAGTCCTTATTCATACATCTCAAAATGCAATAAATGTGTAAAATAGCCTATTTGTTATAAAATAAAAATACTATAAGGTAAGATATCCGTAATAAAGCACTGATATTAATTATTTAAAACATAATTTCGTATTTATTACGAATTAAAGCGTTATAATGTGATAAAACGGGATTCTTCAGGAACACTTAAAATATGACACCATATTCGTGTGCTAATGGGTTGTTATACTTGAAGAGATTTTAACAATGTATAAAATGAATAATAATTACATCTTTATCACTGACTTTCTATGACCGAAAAATATACTAAACTTTTAGAAAAGACTTTATTTCTGCAGACGTTGAACGCAAGAAGTAAAATAGCAAAGAATTCATATGCAATATAATTTGGCCTTTAGTCCCCGGAGAAAATTTTCATGAACCCCTGGAAATCTGGGATACCCAGTTCGGAAGACGACCACATGCAGCATTGCTCCAGGAGCAGTAATTAACTGAGCCATGTTACATAATTCTGATTGTCCCTCTGGCTGTCTTTTGTGGGGTAAAAGCCTAGCACTGGTAGAGTTCGACAACGTAAATTATTTTCCCTGTTATTCCTTCAGCTTTAAACAAAATTAATTACCAGTGCCTGTAAGTTCCATTCCTACACTTAACGCTCCTCGTAAGAACAATTTATTCAACGTAATTCAGAGATGTCTTGCATTTTAAGTTGCCCTACAGTTTTACTACGGACTAATATGTGCTTAGCGTCGTGATCTCATTACACGAGGCATAAACATTCAGAGCAAGACGGACAAATGCATAACGACTTTTAAAGTCACTGAGAAACTTGTAAAAGAGTTTTTCTCATTTCATCTCTCCTAGCTTTAAAAATTAATAAGTACATAACAACAATAAAATCAAAGTCGACTGGGAAGTATTAATGCAATGCTTTGTTCCACAGGAAACTTGTTAAAATTAATGTAAGTTTGATCCGGGAGAAATTAAACAATTCTCAACAACAACTGAACAGAGCGATCGTAACAAAGACTATTTAAGTTTTTAAATTCTATTTCAGAGTACAGATCGCTAATGATCGCTTGAAGCGCAATTATTAAGAGTGACATTATCAAATCGACCAAATTTAATGGTACTAGACCACATTTGCAAGCTCTTCAGATTGGTCGCATTTTCACCGCTGTCATTAGCCTCAAAGAGGAGGCTAAACAGAAGAGGACTGACAGATAAAAGGATTCTAATGACCTGGACCATACAAACTTGTCATCAGTTGGTCGGTGGCCCCCAGAAAACAGTTCTGGTACGATGCCAGGCTTTGGCGACCAGTGACCTACAGGAAACAGAAATCTATTTGCGTCACACATACTCAAAAAACACACATACACCTCGGTCACAGAAGAAACCGCGTTCAAGTTCGGCACTCATGGATCCCAGAGCCGGTCTGGACGCAGAAAAAAGAAGAAAAGTCCTTTGCCACTGCCGTGGATTGAACCCATATCGTCCAGTAATCCGTAATCATACACAATATTCAGATACTCTGACTAATGTAAGATGTTAATGACGCACCTAATATTGTTCATCTTCATCATTTTTGTCATGTAAAACGTATTAAAACTTCAAAGTTTAGTCGTAACAATATGTACCATCTCGTTTAGTCCATATAGTGTATGTATGGGTTTCGTATTATTCTCTGTATGAATATCAAATATTTCCTTAAATATCATTACAGTGCAAAAGACGAATTTTATTTGTAGTATGTACTGACCTTTTTTGCGTGGGAAAGCTTCTGACAAAATAACTATCTTACTCAGAAATAAAGTGTCTCATTTCTCTCTTCTACTTCGTACAATTAAAGGTAAAAATTTTATAAGAAAGAAATCTCGTAACAATACATCAATAAAGTTGTGGAACACTTCTGAAAGATTCAGTGTGCCCCCCGCTAATAAAACGCAGAGATATAAATTAAACTGTATAAACAACGGCGATGGTAAACATGCATTGCTCACTAACTTACAGAGTCATTCACACTGTCGAACCCGGAAGATCATTGTCCTCACATCAGAGCATAAATCACTTGGACGCACTTTGTACGTTCTCTGCAAGACGTTTCATTGTCGAAATGCAGTCTCTCTGAGCATGTTACAGCACTGAAATTGTTGAGTGGAAAATCATAAAAATTTTCATTATGAAATGTAGACCAATAATTTTTGATAGTGCTTGATTTAGATTCATATCGGTCCAATAACTGATTTTATATATATAACAAATTTGATAGAAATTTTGTTAACAAATTGGACTGGAAGGTCTTCAAATGGCGTGTATACATAATATACATATACAAGATTGTATTTATTATTATTATTATTTAGTGTTCTGTCTGACGACAGGTCCATATAAACAGGATCCTTCCATCCTTTTCTCGGACTGGGACCTGTTCATATACGTTCTTGGCAGATGATCCAGAAGTGGTTTGCCATTGCCTTCTTCTGTGTGTGAATGAAGTAATTGTTGGGATGCCACGGAGGAAAACTCCGCGTTGCCTAGACCACGGCCTTGCCCAACACAAGTTATAAATTCGGGCACCACCGGGAATCGAACCCGAGACCCCAGGATTACAAGGCCAGCGTTCTAACCGCTAGACCACCGTGGCTTGATGATTGTATTTATAACAAAAAAATTTAAACCATGCAGTGGTATAAGACAACTGAGATACATTTGTACAATGCTTTCATCTTGGAGCATAACTGCAGCGTGCGACAAATGAGCATAATGCATTTGCAACTTTTAAGCAAGCAAAATTTTATTTTCTTCACTTACCTAACTAAATTATCCTTGTCTTTTGTCTTCATCAAGATTTTTCTAAAAGTCTTGATGAAACAGACACATGGATGTTTGTGTTACATAAATTGGGGAATTCTTGCGTTTAATAGACTTCTGTTAACAACTAACTTCAACTGTAGAGCAATTCAATTACAACAAAATTTTCACTTCCGTCATTTGAAAATAACAGCATCAGGAAAGCGAACATGTCCCCATGACCTCCATAAACAAGGAGTGTAAACAGGATTTACAATTGCAAATACAAGAACACTGGTCGTTTCTTATATCTTAAACGCTGAAGATTTCCGTCTTCTGGGTTGTTGCGCTGTGTAGTCTGGTCGATGTTAACCAACGTTTCAGAGGTCATACTGCCTCCGTCATCAGAGTATGAAGATTTCTGTCTTCTGAGTTGTTGTGCTGTGTAGTCTGG
>NW_019059834.1:185902-204205 GCF_000696155.1 Zootermopsis nevadensis
GGAGGCAGTATGACCTCTGAAACGTTGGTAAACATCGACCAGACTACACAGCGCAACAACCCAGAAGACAGAAATCTTCATACTCACCGCTGTGAGAACCTCAAATCTTACATCTTAAACGCTGTTTACAATCTATTTTTTGTGTCATATCTCTCTATTTGTATATTTGTGACGTTGTGTCTTTAACAGATGGCGCCAGTGACGAACATACACGACCCCTTAATGACTTTTCCCAATAACGTAATGGCTGTCTGCTACATTTCTAGCGGCCGCGACGCTACAGACCAGCGTTATGTATTTCGCTTCATAATTAAAAGTTACGTAAACATTACATAACCATCCACCATGTGTTGAATTAAGGCTTGTTAAAATTCTCGTGTAAACAATTGACATTAATGTTCGGTACACTAATTATTTTGCGTGTATTTGAAATATGTTCCAGCTAACAAACAAAACAATAAATACGAATTATTATACATGACAATATCAATTGTCTAGTTCAAGGAAACAGATAAATTACTATTGTGTTGTCTAACTACAGAGACCAGAATCCGCGTCGTTTATGGAATAAGAAAATGCATCATGATGTTCACAAATGTCCACATACTGATCCAGATCTTTACCAAGATTCATCCAAGCCCAACGCCCTACGAAATTGTTAGCCATGGTCCAAGGAAGATCCCGTGTATGCTTTCTGCGACTTAAATCAAGCCTCGTGTATTCGGAACGTCAGATTCTTATTGCTGAAAAAATAAACCTATTCTTCAAGCTGGATGAAAGTTTCCTCTATCGTACTAACGACTTAACTGCATTATTATTATTAACATGAAGTACCACACCGAAAAAATCTACAGAACTGTAACAAACAACACTCTCTCTGCCTCATGATAATAATTGTGTAGAAAATCAATGAGTCCACTGCCTTCTCGGAAATGAGGTCATTTTAATTAATCGTAGAAATAGAAAGTCGGGAATCAACATGACAGCCTTTCCCACACAGACTGGGTAAACAGTTAAATCTATTAATAATTGCAGAAGTAAAAGTCGTGATTAGAAACCATTATAAAATCTGCAAATTGTAATTGTCATTAAAGGTAATTAAGCTTTCTCAGTCGCCTGATTCGGCCCACATGAAGCACCATTTTAGGCAGACATAACAATTAATGCCCTGATGTAGTGAAGTAATGAAAGGTTGTAGCTTTAGTGTCTCCCTGGGGTCACTAAGGAAAATTTCCTAAAATGCACGTAACCTTAAAGAATTATTGTAATTTATTTTAAGAGAGGGGGAGACGCGCGGTCTTAGGCGTGGATCTTGTACCGCTTGGTCGCAGGGACCGTGGGTTCGAATCCCACTCAAGCCATGGATGTTTTTCTGTGTCGTGTTGTCCTGTGTACAGGTAGAGGCCTTGCGACGGGCCGATCCCTCGTCCAAGGAGTCCTACCGAATGTTCATAGATCAAGCCAACTGAAAAAGTTGGGGACCCGTAAAGGGTACCGGAAAATGTACAAATATTGTTAAACCGGAAAAGATGAGACCTACAATAATTAAAGAATTTCTTATTTTAAGTTCATACACTGAACACTTTGAATCCGAGACAGAGAACGAGAGAAGGAGATAAAGTGGGGAGTAGCGACAGGAATTACTTTTTTTAACGGGGCGGGAGAACAAATTTACATTTGCGACTAAGCTACTGTAAATAATATTTAAGAGTCCAATCCGTACCGCAAAGAAAACAACAATTCGCCATTACAAATACTAGTCAGGTAATGATTTTTAAAGAAATAATCCCTGTTTGTAATGAAAATCATGTGAAATCGACAAATATATTTTACGATCAAAAAGCAAAATTATTGATTGTTTAATCAGGTCATACGTGGGTATTAGGTTAATGTTTAATTTCAAGTATTTTTCACCTTTTATTCTTTCCAATCATATCTCTGTTACTTCTGATGAAGCCGAATTTACAGGAACGAAAATTGGCAGAATATAAAAATAAATTACTATAAACCACAAGTCATGTTCATCATTCTTATGAACAGACTTCTTCCGTTAACAAATTTAACTGCGTAATTGATCCCGTTTTTTAAAGTTTACACTGCTACTAGGACATTGTGTGTACAGCATCAAAACTGGCGTTTACCGAAACACAAAGTAACCCAGCCAGCAGGAACTCTTGTTTCGCAGGTATTAACAATTCAACTCTGAACTGTAGGGCAGGCTATTGATCCATATAAAAGCTCTTTTCAGTTCCTGCTTCTACTCACAGACGCACGCGCCTTTGTCTATGGGCTCACTACACAGAAACCTGTTTGCCTAAACCCTTGTTCTAGAAACAGTGCAACGTTAAAACGAGGTTTACGTTGTGTGCAGGTAAATAAAGTCTACGAGTTACCTTCTGGATATTTGAAAATTGTATAAACATCTTCGTCGAAATACTAACCAGTAATTCTACTGTGTTAAAAATAATTCATCGGCGGAAAGACAGGTTATTATGAAAATACCTCTGAAAGCCCGTGATGACAAAACATACGTATTCATTTAAGATGACCTGAATGAGAGATGTCACAGTGGTCGCTTGGTCACTGGGACTGTGGGTTCGAATCCCACTCAAGGCATGGATGTTGTGTTGTGCTGTCCTATGTACAGGTAGAGGCCTTGCGACGGGCCGATCCCTCATCCAAGGGGTCCTACCGATTGTCTATAGATCGAGCCAACGAAAAGTTGGGACCCGCAGTGCTCAGGCACTTGAAGAACGGGGCGTCAAAGTATCCACGTAAGTAAGAATCGGAGATAAAAATCAAAATACAAGTTCAAAATAAATTACTTCAAAATACAGCAGTGTTCGGGTAATTCAGAATGCAAATATTAACATTAAACAAATCTCCAAATTAAATCGTTTTATTTATAATTGTATGTAGATATAAACATGGTTTCCGTGTAGAACAGAAGACCAAAGCAAGATTGAAGTTCATGGCCGTGCGAGTTCAGATTGTGATCATTATGGTTGCTGACCCCTGCAGTTTTGTAAGTATACATGCAGTGTAAATAATCTGAGACAGATCAAAAGTCGTCAGATTTACGGATTGCTGTTTTGTGTTTGTATAGCTTCGGAAATAAAGTAGCAGTGACTCCACAAAAACACAAGAAGACTACTGTGTCCACAAGGCCAGGGGCAATTCGAGAACACTGGTATTTGGCAAAATTCTGAAAAATATAAAGACGTAAAAGTTGTTGTAAAATGATGTTTCCAACGTTAAGAGTTGGGATTTTTACCTAGAACAAGCCGTTATGGCTCTACGTTCTTAATTTAACACTAATTAAAAGTTGTGGCAATGTCAACACGACAGGGAAGGCAGGACTTGAATTGAAATCAGCTGTTCACAATACTGAGAGAGGGGATGTCCCTATTTGGTGCAAAGAGATGCAGAATTTTAGGAAAACCAGATAATGACAGTAACATAATTGAATCGGGGGACAAACGGAGAGAGAGACCGCCCGGTAACAGAGATGAAAAGAATAAGAAGATTTCCGTCTTCTGGGTTGTTGCGCTGTGTAGTCTGGTCGATGTTAACCAACGTTTCAGAGGTCATACTGCCTCCATCTAGTGGTTCCATACGCGGACAAGGTAAGGGTCTTTGACTCATCCGGGCTTAGTTTTCCGACATATTTCTGTCATTGTCAACAGAGGGGTTAATACCTCCACTTCTGTGCGAATACAGTGCGGCTTCCGGGTTCAACTCACCTCGCCCCCTTCTACCATCTTCTCTTCCGTGACTTTGACTATGGGGTGTCCCATAATTTCTTCTATTGTCGTTCCGGTGATTCTGATTATAACTTCGCTGTCCGACCTGAATCTGTCGCACCTGCTGTTGCTGTTGGTATGCCCTGTTCCCATTTTCATTGTGGTTGTAGCCGTTATGATTCCTCCCTTGTGCACGGTCGTTCCTCTGGCCTGGTATAGAACCAATGGAACCGGACCTCCGTTGATTTTCGTGGGCGTCTATCGCTTCTAGACGTTTCAGTAAGTCTAAGGCGTCCTGAATGCACGTTAAATGCGCAGCTGCAAAGCTATTTTGCACATAGATCGGGAAATGGAATCCCAAAGCATCTATTAAATCGATGTCATTTAATCGGGGTTGCAAATAACCAGCAAGTACTGCGTATTTCAGGAAATGATCCGACATTTTCAAACCAGATTGTTTAGAGTATCTGTCCTGATATATCGAACATTTGGCTATGCTTTGCTTGCTAGCTGACCAAAAATTCCTTCGAAAGGCTAATTTGAACTCCTCATAATTGCTTATGGTCGGGGATACAGTCGCTATCCACTCCACAGCTAAAGGATCAGTAACAGAGCGCAATGCAATTGCAAGGTGGAATGAGGTTGGTACAGCCTTTAAGTGGAAATAATCATCCAACTGTCTCAGGTGGGCAATCGGATTAACCTTTTCGCTGTCATGAAAGTGAGGAAGGGTTAAGTCTGACGGAGCTATAAACTGACATGGATTATAAACTTGAGATGGCGGCACGTTTACAGTCGATCCACGAGAACCATAGCTATTACATGGCGCTGGGTGGTCGCAACTCAATCCATTTCCATCGCCACCAGCTACTCCATCAATTACCTTATTACTACCTTCGTTATTGCTATCATTATTACCGTTATTCTTGGCAGGGTCACAAGCTGACAGACTCAAAACTTGGCTTCCATCAGTGGATTGTAATGACCTGGCATTACAAGTTACTGATGGGCTTTCTGATAACCTCCCTTTTAAATCATTTAATTCAACAGTCATGCGTTCAACTTTCCCTTCCACCTGCTTTGTTAGGTTATTAAACTGGCATTTCATACCCGCTAATTCCTTGTTTGAGTCGGAATTTACTTGTTCTACCGCCCTGTATAATTTAGTACTCTCCTGTTCAAATTTCTGAGTCAGTTCTTCATACGTTTTCTTGTTATCCAGTTCAAATTTCTGGATTAACTTCTCATTTTCCTGCCTAATCTCCTCCCTTAACTCTTTCTTTAATGCCAAATTTCCAGACTGAATTTCATTAGTTAGTTTATTCAGACTCGCATTAGTTTCCTCTCTTAATTTAGCTTGACTTTCATTTAATTTATTCAGACTATCATTATTATTATCAATCTTCTGGCTTAGTTGTTTTTGTAGAGTATTAAATGCCTCAGCCATGAAGTTACGTAATGCGTCAAGACTAAGCGTAGCTTGACTTCCCATACTCACTGTATCAGGTTTCACTTGCTCTACAACCTTATACCCTAGGAGCTCTTCACTCTGGTCTTCAAAAGTCTCTATCTGTCCGTCTTGCAATTCACTTCCTAACTCAGAGTCCTCGAGTTCGACCACTCTGCTCCTCAGTTGTTTATTCGCCATTTTCGTTGTGACTGACCTTTTGTCTTGATGAGGGTGCAGCGAAGATTGCCGTGATGCCAGCGTAGCGGCTGCGATGTCTTGGCGTCGGCGTCTGTAGCGGCTCCTGTAGGTGTTGTCTCGCTCCCCTACACGCCAAATTCAACACGGGTAGGCTGTCTCGTTTCTTGTTGTTGTTGGTATCACCCGCGTCCTGCTGTTATTATTTCTTCACTGTTAGGTCCGAAGTCGAGCCCCACGTCGGGCGCCATAATTCTTCTCTGTAACCGTTCTCCCTTTACTTTTTTTTTATTTTTGTTGGTTATTGGGCGCCAGTGGACCTCTTGTCCACGAGAGATGGTTGTCCAGGGTAGCTCCAGCCAGCAGAACACGCAGTCTGTACACCCAGGTTGGTGTAACGGCCGGACTAACAATGATTCAGTGGACGCTTGATTGGTGTCACTTTCTAGTGCATACGGCTTGTTTTTAATTTTGTGGGTTTATAATTTAGTAGAATTTCCAATATTAAAACTAAATTGTGGCGGAGCAGTTGCCACCGATTTGTTTGGTGTCCAAAGAACGAGCGTCAAGTGAAGTCTTCCCACGCAAGGGACCCCTGGCTCCCGAAAAAACCCCGGGTACCTGCAGCACCTCGTAGTTAAGCCAAAAGGTTACACAAAGAGGCTTTCGCAGTTTAAACAGTTATACACTCAAACAAGTGAACAAAGGAGACCTTCATATAACAGTTGGTCGGACCGAAGGGTCGGTCGACTACAATACTGCCCCCGTCATCAGGGCGATGAATCGACCAGACTACACAGCGCAACAACCCAGAAGACGGAAATCTTCATACTCACCGCTGTGAGAACCTCAAGTCTTACATGAAAAGAATAAATTGTATTGTGTATCAATCACAGAAACTGGAGAAAACGTAGAAGCCTACGTCGTAAAACAAATTTCCCCACAAGACCACGTAATAACATGCTTCAGAAAAGCATTAAATGTTCTACATTCGTTCAGCAAAATACTTTTACAAGACAAAGTAATCGAAATGTATTCGGAGACAATAATTATTCCCATTTCGTGTCTAAAATTCAACTCAAACTCGTTAATAACTTCTATTAATGATGTCAAAATATGATGGCATTTGAAATTTACTGAGACTAATTTGGGAAGAACTTACGCGGTTTACTTTACCTCAAACGCAAAAACATATTAGGCAAGGCTATCAGTGTAGTGGTCTACTTACGTATTGGTACCAAATGTATAAAGTCGCAAAGAATTATTGGGATGCCACCAGTTACATTTAATCCATCCATATTTCCTGTTTAAACCCAGGTGTAGGGAGACTGAAAATAATGACCGTGTCTACAAAATGAGTGTCATGAATTGACTGAAACGCACAATGTAGTTGACTTTTATAAAATAGCAACCAAGGGGTAGCAAACGTAGCTTCACGACTTTATGCAATAAAATCTAAAACAAAGATCCACCGAATACCCCGCGCCTATGAAATATCTATAAATGCGGTTCGACTCCGACAGTGTGTTTACAAATTTAATTCGCATTCATAAGGCGTTCAATAACGAATGTAAATCACATTCTTTATTAAATAAATAAGACATTGAGAAATGAAGTTTAGTCTTACACTTCGGTCAAAAAACGTTTTATCTTGACATGTCGTGTTTAAAAACATTACAATTATAATTTTACCTGCTTTTATATTAATGTGAAATTTGGTTTTCGTGTAACATAGGAGCATAGTGTTTGACTGGGTCCAGAAATATGAAATAAATTATAAAAGAGACTGATTATTCGGTTTTTGTCCGTCTAATCACAATTCATATATAAATTTACAATTAAGATAATCTGTTCAGATACGTTAGTGCTTCCGGACACATTAAGATGTATCTACACTCTCATCTTTGGTATGTTCAATTTTACTTTCCAATATATTATTTTGTTTCTATATTCTTTCATATTCTTTCATATTCATTAATATTTCTTTAAATCATTTGTATTACAGGCCGATATAGAACATCAAAAAACATTCACTCCAAAACATTCACTCCAATATAAAAATTAATCTGGAAGTGAACATTACCAAAAGTTGCATATTAGAAATTGTAATTAAGTTTTAAGTTTATAATTTTAACTTTTACACCTGAAGATGGTTTATATAGAAACCGAAACATGTTGTAAAAAGATGTTCCAATTGTAAATCGATTATTCGATGAGGAACATAAAATTATATTTTAATTATCTTAATTGTAAATTTAATATGAATTGTGATTAGACGGACAAAAACCGAATAATTAATTAAATTTCACAATATGACGCAACTATATCATCTTATGAAAAAGAGACTGAATTTGTGAGTGAGTGACGTAGTCATACCGTTTTTAATATTTATCAAAAGTTTCAGCATTTCCAAAGTATATACCCTAAGGTTTATGGACATATAAATAATTTTCGATACGTGGACTCTAATTAAAATATTTTGAAATTCGGACGCAAATAATAAAAAAGAGAGATGGCGTTGTATTTTGAATCGTGGCTTACCACAGCGTCAAAGGAAGCAGATGACGTCACTTACCTGAAACAAAAAGAAAACATGGTAAGTCTACAGACTGCAGGGAGCAAATCAATACTTGCCAGGAAACTGTACACTGACAGTTTTACAGGACCTATATTTAAATCCTTTTGGCTTCAGGTGGAGCACAGAATAAAAAAAGATTATTCAAAAAGTGGCGTGCTGTTTACGACCTGAAAACGATATACAGCATAGATCGCTGCTGAGAACTGGGCACTTCGTCTGGTTAAAACAATCAGGAATACTGACGCATTACGATAACAAATTCCGCTAACGCCCTTTGATTTCTAGTTGTTGCTGATAAAATTCCGACAAAGCTGACAATGGGTTGGGCACTGAAAATGCCAATAGAATGAACGACGTGTCGTATCACACGACCAATCTGAACACCTGCTTCCATATCACGTGATCAACTAGCACGCGACACTCACTCCGGAAACGGAAATTACCTGTTCCGTGGTTTAAATCCAACATGGCGTTCCTGTAATAGCACACTTAACAGCAACATCTCACTCAGCTACAAGCAGCTTTTGACAGGGCTCATCTAATTCCCGTTTTATTTAACAACGCTTTTCAGCTGCTAGAGTTATACAGTTAGATGGTTATGGATAATCAATTTTAAGCGTTTAGTTTGTCTCACTATACGCCATGTAGGCGTTTGGGGGGACTGGAGGTATAGCTCCTCTCTTCCTTGACCTCGGCACTAGATGGGGGTGAGTGGTCAGCATCACGCCCCGGCCGGCTTTACCCCCGGGAAAGGACCCCGGTACCCATTGTAGAGGAGGCTGGGTGGGCCCCAGAGCCGGTCTGGACGCAGAGGCTAGAGGAAAAATCCTCTGCCCCCGTCGGGGATCGAACCCCGGCCGTCCAGCCCGTATTGAATTAATTCAATTATTTAAAAAAAATTATTTCTGAAAAAAAGGTTTTAATTCACAAACTAAGTTTACCTGTTAATTTCTAAGAATATACTGTAGTCGGGACGAACCTGTGCGCTCGACATCCTTTAGAATTACAAGGCAAGAGGAATCATAATGTCCATACTACAAACATTTCCCAGCGGCAGTGCTTTGTTTCTCGCTGTCTTATTCCAAGCGTCGGTAATGCCTTTGGTTTGCATAGTACATGTATTTGGGTTTTTCTAACCTTGTTCACTGTAACTAGAAGCATGTGTGACGTCACAGCAAATGTGCTTACTGGCTATGGTCGCATGTTTATGACCTGAACTAAAAATATTTATCACTTACCTGTTAACTCCACAAATCATGACGAACTGAATATGTATTTTTCTAAAATGGCGGAACACATTTCTCCGCTCACTCATACGAGGTTTTTTAACTGTGCTCATGTTTCTAGTTATACTGAACCCAGTGTAGTAATATAATCAAATCATATAGGACGCCATGGGCGTGGTATGGGCACTAAAGGGAGAAACAATAATTGCGCATATAATTTCAATTGCAAAGCCTGATGGGAAAAGCCGCTCTGTAAACCAAAAGACAGAACATGTCAGGGGCGTCCGGTACATTTTAATTCTTTGTATCTTATACGCGTCATGTTTGTGTTTGATTAAATATATTTATTTTGTACAGTCTATACACAAACGTTTGAAGTTTATTGGTGTTGTAAAAACTATATAATATTAAAACATTTTGTTGTGTAAAATATTACATTAGCGCTCTTAATCGTAAATACGATTTTACATTATATTTTTTAGATTCTCTTCACCAGCTGTCAGACGCACGTTACTCTACACAACATCTCTTGATAAATATAACGTCTGACTACAATAAGCAACTTACCATGAAAATGGAAAGCTACAAACTGAACTACGGATCATTATAATATATTGCATCAAATATCTAATAGTTTTTAAAATATTTTAAATTGATAAAAACCTGAAGACGACGGTATTACCCGTCGAAACATTCTTATTATTTAACAGGCGAAAATCATAATTCGTTAATGTTATTTACGATGATGATGATAAATAGCAGAAGTGTAGGCCGGGTTTCCTTAACATTTATAAAATAAAATGCTTCCATTCGGAATGATCTTGGCAAGCACCACAGCGATTTGGCAATATGAAATAGGGGAAGCAACTTGGTTCTTGAGCAGGTCGTACCTCTGCAAGTGCCAGCAAGATTACAGGGCCCCATTCATAGACTGTAGCCAGGGTAAGGAAGGCACTGGGCGATCTCCATTGCCAAAAGAGAGAGAGAGAGAGAGAGAGAGAGTTAATTGCAGACACGTATCCAATCTGAACAGCTGTCCAGCTGGTCTACATGCAGAGTACATTTCAGTTTCTTAGACGTGGCCGCTTGATACACGAACGAGTCCAGTTAACAGCTGTAAGAAATTAAAGGGGAGTGTGGATTAGTTTAGCTATAATTTAATTACACGCCACGGTGGTCTAGCGGTTAGAACGCTGGCCTTGTAATCCTGGGGTCTCGGGTTCGATTCCCTGCGGTGCCCGAATTTATAACTTGTGTTGGGCAAGACCGTGGTCTAGGCAACACGGAGTTTTCCTCCGGGGGCTTCCCCGGTTACTCCGTGGCATCCCAACAATTACTCCATTCACACACAGAAGAAGGCAATGGCAAACCACTTCTGGATCATCTGCCAAGAACGTATATGAACAGGTCCCAGTCCGAGAAAAGGATGGAAGGATCCTGTTCATATGGACCTGTCGTCAGACAGAACACTAAATAATAATAATAATAATTTAATTACTTAGCTAACCCACTGCATTTAGAATTTCAACTCCTACTACTCTCCCCTTTACCCACTGCTTAGCAACCACGTTTAAATAATTCAACTGTACACCATCAAAACTTTTCCGTCGTTCATCTCACTGCAGGCTCAATATTAAAACTTGAGTGGCCCGAACATAAAAAGAATATTGGAAATATTCTAATTTTATGTAGCCTGTATTTTTAAAATAAGTTCTTTGCTGTTTTGACAGCGACGTTGGTATTATTGACAACAGAATCTAACATTAGGAATTAACCAGCTGATTCCATGGACAGTGTCCAGTGGTTGAATCATGTTAACACGGCAATGAACTATCTGATTCCATTAGAACCATTGAACGCACAACAAACTGCATGTAATGCGGTCAAATTTAGGCAAAATCTGCAAGTGTATTGAGCAACGTAATGCAAATACATCACTGACATTTCCAATTTGTGTTTTCTTTTCTGTGTAAAATACCCTATAAAGGTTAAGTTATCCCTGTACTTAATTACCCACCTCAAGCCATGAAGGCGTATGGTCGAGCAGAGTTATGACTCCACGTATTTATAACCTCTGCAGCGCAAGGAATTTAGTGGACGACTTCACGCGAACGTCATTATCCTATACGTCAGTACCTGAGTTGTTGAAACAATCAAGAGAGGAGAGAAGTGAAGTAAAACTCCCAAAATGAGACGTTTAGATGCGCTTTGCCACTTAGCAGCCTTCGTTTATTCGAGAAGCTGCTGGCTCTGCCCACTGTTTATAAAACAAAGAGGCAGACTGGGGAATTTTATTATCATCACACTAAAAGGCTCTTATCTGCCCTCTGACAAATTACATTGCCAAATCAGAAATATATCCGCTCGTGTTTGAATGTTTGGTGTTGATCTAAAGTAAAGATTTTCAAACAGGGTTCACCGACTTTAGACGAACAGTTTCCTGTACTAAAGAACAGCATTTTAAATGCCATTAAACATATGATTACTTAAAGAGTTGTAGTAGCAATGTACCGTATATAATATGCGTATTTGTTCTGACGTCACGAACAAAAAAAAGGTAAAACAAACTAACTAAGTCCATAAAGAACAGACTTTGTTAAGATGTTGGCAGCCATCCAGCTGTCAGTAAACTCCAGGCCCTTTGTGAAACCTAAATGTTCATTACCATGTTCATAAAAGCCTTCGTTGAACCCTATCTTGAGCAAGATAAATCCGTAAAAGTAAAGTAGGTTAGAGAATAAAGCAAATTAATATACTGGCCTTGATGCAGTATTTCCAGAAGTGTCATTTTTCTATCGAGAAATAAAATGGTTTAATTTTCCTTCTCCCACTAATTTCTTGGGGCATTCCAGTAGAAGGAGTAATAATATGCCCAGTAATCGGGTGTCGAGGATCGAACTCACAGCCGCAAGTCAGCTCGGAGCTGAAGCACTGAAGTAATATTTCTGCCCATTACTTGTTAGTAGCTTAATGACATAACGAGAGAGCCAGGAACACGAATTTGATGATTGATTGCGAAGAGAAAACAACCGACTGTCACAACAACAGAAGTAGCCTCGGTTCCTAAATAACACTCCCGAGAAAGTTTTTGTCGTGCATTCAGTTCTGAAAGCATTAGTCACTTCAAAGTTCAGAAACGTTACAGAAAGCTACCAATTCACTCACAGATATCAACAGAAACTTAATCTCTTAAAACGAGGGAAATGTTTTGACTTATCTTCCTCGTCAGATGCGTTAGCAAGAATCCTAAACGTTAAATAAAATCACTCCGTCTATCCGTCCGACCATATGTTTTAAATAATTCGGAAAAGGAAAACTTGACTTTTATTAAATGTTGTATTGTAAATTTTACATTTCAGTTTCCGTTAGAACGGACAATTCTTACAACTTTTCATGAAAGCGTAAATACTTTTTGAGCTCATTTTGTTATCATCTATAACAAAGTTTTATCCCTGTTATCCAAGCAGCCATTACTGCATCGTAAAGACTTCGTTCGAATTTCCTGCCCAACACAGCGGCCATTAAAATTATTCCGCCCGAACGACTAAAACAATTATAAAACCGGTAAACCCATTTTCATTGAAATTATATTGGAAAATGATGAATCTCAAAATACTACGTAAAATATTAATCGTGGCCTGCGGTGGACTCGTACTTAAATCTCTACTTTCCTGGAGAAACCGAGTAAAACCACGACCCCATACAAAGGCACTATAATAATGAACCTGGGAGTCGTTCTAACCGAATTCCTTAAAAGTGCTAATCAAATTCTTTTCGGCTATAACGCGCTCAGTTTTGTTTTTCAATTACAGTAAAACAGGGGAGAGACATTTCCTTTTGTGACAAGTGTCGCTTCACTTTCGGGTGTAAGGCGAAGCAGACGTGTGGCAACTATTCAGCAACCCCGAGCGTCAGATTTCACGACGCTGACAAGACTTGAAGTGCAGGGATGAACTAACGCTTTCTGTGTATAAATCAGATTACCGACGGCATGAAAAATAAATTGGGGCGGCTATGACGTGGGAATCAGTACACTCACCTCCAAAAGAAATTAACTTCTACAACTCACGGAAATGTTGTCTTTTGTTATCGTGATTACCGAAACAAGGATAAAAGCCACTACATTTATACGGGTCATCTAACATTGAAGGTTTAAATGAGCGGGGCCTGTGAATATCATTGGGGGAAACACGAAGTGCATACAGAATATTGGTTACATAACATCTTGAAAACGCCCAGTTATAATACAGAGAAGGAGATTACATAATAACAAAGACTGAGTTGTTAGAAAGTAAGACTGTCAGAACTGATTCAAGATAGTATCGAATGCAGGGTCTGTTATTAGTGACATTAAACCCTTGGTTTATACAAACAGATAATTATCTATCCTCACTACTAATGGAAATGAACACGAGAAAAATCATTCACAGTAGGAGACAGTGCATAGCCACTGCACTACACGGTATAACTGACACCATGTCACTTATTAAAATCATACATACTTCTTGGAAAAATTATATATTCTCAGCTACTCAATACATAACAACCCTTCTGGAACCGAAACATTCATTATCCTGTCCACAAAAGCCGGACAATTTCACATCCTGAGGCAGACGAATCAATCCCACACCATCAAACTCTTATTTTTCTAAGATCCTTTTCAATATTATCCTCCTCTTTACGCATAAGTCTTAAAAATGGCATGTAACCTTATGATTTTCCAGACTAATTTTTACATGTTTACGTTGTTGGTACCGACTCGTACTACAACCCCAGCCTGCATTATCCTCCTTCATTTCAGCGTCCAGCCACGAATTATTACGTGAAAATCAATTTTAATAGACGCTAAGCAGATCTGTGAACGCGCATTTAAACAGCCGAGCTGATTGAATTGTGCCGGTTGCGCCAGCTGGATGTGATACTATTCGCATTACAAGTAAGTCGGAGAAGTTGCCGCGAAGGCACGGGGCACACATAAGAAAATCCTCAACTGTATGGAAAACACTTCGCAGGCAATGCAAGCGTCTCGATTTTCACTACTATGTTCCATCTCACTGACAAACAGCTCCATTCAGCACATAGACCTTATACAGAGGCTTATTATTAAATTCCCCGCTTTTAGAAACCCGGAGGTTCATCACTGTGTTCACAAAAGCCCATCACTGGTCACTATCCTAAACCAAATTAATTCAGTCCGCATTCCTCCACTTTTCCTCGATATCCATTTCAATGTTATCCTTCTTCTTCCGCTTGGCTGTTTCATTCGTACATCCCAACCAATTTTTTTTAAGCATTTCTCATTTCCCCCTGACGTGTTACATGCCCCCTCCATCTCAATTTCCTTGATCTTAATAGAGTCCAAAAATTCTATTCAAAACTTTTTCTAATTTTAGCTCTTTGTATTTAATGAAATGCAAGGAAAAGATATAACTTATATCTCTATTTGTATCTTATATGCGTCATGTTTGTGTTTGATTAAATATATTTATTTTGTACAGTCTATACACAAACGTTTGAAGTTTATTGGTGTTGTAAAAATTATATAATATTAAAACAAAATGTTTTAATATTATATAATTTTTACAACACCAATAAACTTCAAACGTTTGTGTATAGACTGTACAAAATAAATATATTATATCTCTATGTTGTTTAACACAAGATCACCTATCCACAGTAATCAATATAATTTTAACTGCAGCGGATAACAGCAGTTCCAGTAAAGAAAGCAAAATCACACATAAGACGATAGAAAAACTTTCGTACTTCAAATTGAAGTTTACATTTCCACTCATCTTGTTTCACGACAATAAACCTTTCACTTTACATAACAGCAGAGTTAACGTTGACACGGTGTTTAATATACGTGTACCAGGTTAGTCCCTTTGATTAGAAGGACGTGGCGTTACCACTCCATCCACCAAATTGCCTGAAGTGCTCACAACAGTTTCTAACTTTGTCCACTGTTCGCCCTGTAACAAGGAATAAATTTTCCCTCGGCACCTATAATTCCCTCAGACATCTGCGTCCGAGAGCTACAAGGAAGTGTCTGTACACTGGCTTGCAGACAGGATACCACTGCTGGATTAAATTAAATGCCCAAAAATAAAACTAAATGAATTCATTAGAGAATCCTTGTGGAAAAATATTACAATAGAAATAAGGTTAAGAATATATACGAGGTGCGATCGGAAAGTTTCCAGACTGCGCCTATTAAAAAAAAAACCTACACTTATCTCAGGTATTAAGTTCATCAATCACCCTCGAAGTAGTTCCCCTGGGAGTGAACACAACGATCCCAGCGCCGCTGCCAAGCCTGGAAGCATCCCTGGAAATCTTTCTTTGTCAGCCTGTCAAGCACCATCTGCGATTCTGCCTGAATCTCTTCTATCGTCTAAAATCTCCTTCTCTTTAGCTGAATTTTCATCTTTGGGAAGAGGAAGAAGTCACACGACGAATAAGGATGGTGTGGGATGACGGCCATGGTGTCTGAGGCCAAAAACTGCCGAACTTTGAAGGCGGTGTGCGCTGGTGCGTTGTCATGATGCGTCGCATGTGGAGTTCTTCCTTTAGAATCAGCTGACAGGTCCCATAGCCTATCCCAACAATGTCGCACAAGTCGTTGATGGTACGACGTCGATCTTCGTAACATTTTCGGGCGTTGTGCCCGAAGATGGTCGTCCAGAACGCTCGTCATCATCGACAGAGGTTCGGCCATTTTTAAAACGTGAATGCCACACAAAAGTTTGTGCACGACCCATTGCGGACTCCCCAAATGCTTGCTTTAGCATTTCATAGGTTTCCGTAGCCGTTTTGGCGAGTCTTTGGCAAAATTTGATGCACACGCCATTCCGAAAGCGCAGGAGGGTCGGTGTAATGCACTACAAAAACGCCCGTAACTAAGAAACAAATGCTAATTCGATGATGCCGGCTGGATGAAAACCAGCCTTAAAACGTGACATACTTATAATGTTGAAAGAAATTAGGTCAAACTGTAACGTGAAAAAAGTATCATTTTATTATTATAATCAAAGGCACCGTGCCAGAAAGACAACTAAATTCTTACCCTTATTTCTTTTGATAAATGTTCATTATTAGTGTTCATACGCCAAAATTTAACTGCTTGTATCTCTGTGTACAGCAGCATCATCATTACGCCCTTGACATGATGCTCTCATTTACTTGTTAAGATGCTTTTCGTGGGTTATAAAGAACTAAAGGGCACGGTTCCAGTTCCCGCGCTTTGCCAAAATCACTGCGTGCATCTGATCTGCGCTTCAGCAACAAAGAGACGCTAGCTTCAAAGCAGTAACGCGGTTTATTATTTATTTAGTATTTTGTCTGACGACAGGTCCATATATTATGAACAGGATCCTTCCATCCTTTTCTCGGACTGGGACCTGTTCATATACGTTATTGGCAGATGATCCAGAAGTGGTTTGCCATTGCCTTCTTCTGTGTGTGAATGGAGTAATTGTTGGAATGCCACGGAGGAAAACTCCGTGTTGCCTAGACCACGGCCTTGCCCAACACAAGTTATAAATTCGGGCACCGCCGGGAATCGAACCCGAGACCCCAGGATTACAAGGCCAGCGTTCTAACCGCTAGACCACCGTGGCGGTAACGCGGTTTAAGGAACAGAATTTGTTTTTCTTCCATTTTGCTATGCAGCAGAGGAAACAGCTCCAGGAAACGGAAGCTGACGATAATACTTCGGTCACATACCTCATAATTGGTTCCGTGGAGCAGAGTCCTTCAGAAGCTAGAAGTCCCCCACCTTTTATGGACCCCCAAAGGTTCATTACCGCTTTCAAAAGGGTCAGTTAATAGACCCCATCCTGACTGCCTGCATTAAATGAATCTAGTCCAAAACCATTAAGATCCACTCTAACATCCTTCCATCAACGCCTAGGTCATTTAATGGTCTCCCTCCTCCAGTTTTTCCGGCTCGAACTTTGAATGCATGCTACATGTCCCGCCTAATTCAGATTGGTTTGAAAGTCTCAATACATGTGGTGAACATGTGTATTAAGTAATTTTATATTCCCCGGAGAAATTGAATTTCTGTTGCCTAAATTCTTATCGTTTGTTTTTCCATCGCAAACGTTTATCTTATTTCCACGACTAATGAACTTGCCGTATCTTTGTATAAATTAATCCGTGGCTCTGGTATCGTCTTTCGTTTCTTTAAGTATCCCACGCACAAAACTAAGTCGCGTGAACTGGTTAGAAGAAAACTTAATTGATAATATCGTGCTCTTCGTTGATAGTATGAACTGTGAAAATTAGATAACTTAAAAATTAAAATATAAAAGTTAATTCCACCAAACAGTCCATTTCATAAGCTGACAGCCGGTCAGATGGTCAACAATTTTCAGTCTTTTACGGAACCTCAATATTTGGTAGAATAACGACTTGAACCTGCCACTGATCACTATCCTAAACCAGACGAATCCAATCCTTACCTTCAATATCATATTTATTTAATATGTATCTGAATTCGGCGCGTTCACTGACAAAGTTGAACGCAACTGTCACTTCCTGGCTCCCGGCTGGAACCGCGTAACATCCCCAGGCGCTGCAAGGTTTTTCCTACATCGCTCGATAAAATCAATAAAATCATCTTACCTACATCACAGCAGTTTCTGCCGGGAGCCGGAAAGTGACAATTGCGTTCAACTTTTTCAGTGAACGCGCTGCATAAACCTTCCACGCACCGGTACGCCTAGGATCGTTCGAATACTGAACTACGGAAACTAAGCGGATGAGGTAAAGAGTGTCTTCCTGAACAATGTAGATCCTAAATACAATCACCTCGAGCCACCAACAGTTTCAAGTAGGGTTAAAGGAAACGGATGTTTCGGCAGATACGTAACTGTTAGTGGCCAGAGCAGATTCAGAGTTTTGTGGAAGTACAAGCTTCAAATAAAATATATAATATGGATCAACGCCACGGTGGTCTAGCGGCTAGAATGCTGGCCTTGTAATCCTGGGGTCTCGGGTTCGATTCCCGGCGGTGCCCAAATTTATAACTTGTGTTGGGCAAGGCCGTGGTCTAGGCAACACGGAGTTTTCCTCCGGGGGCTTGCCCGGTTTCTCCGTGGCATCCCA